>JAHSUH010004254.1:0-545000 GCA_025388415.1 Cynanchum wilfordii
AGTCCCAAATAATCCAAATGCCCCCAGAAAAACCCATGGCTTCCGAGGCTATCATACCACTGAAATGACATTTCTCCAACCAAGGCCATACCCGTTGGCTATGTACACGGGTCTCCAACAAAACCAAGATGTTAGGTCTATACATATCAATTAAATCTTTAAGATTAACAAAAAAAGAAGTAGAGTTCGCACCTCTACAATTCCATACACAGATGGACGGTATCATCAATTACTGAGAGTCGGAGGTAGAGGCATCAACCTCTTTACAAGCACCATCACCGGAATACGGTTGATCGGTTTCCATGGCTGAATTGTCTTTATTCTTTCCTGTGGGATCACCACTATCCTGAAGGTCCACACCTACAACAGCTCCCTCATCAGGTGGCTTTTCTCTAACAACATTCAAAGCCAAATTGGGTTCAACTTGGCCACTCTGATCATCAGCTGAACAACTGAATCCCTTAAAGGTCAAGTTAGGATTCCAATTCTGGGGGATTTCTTTAAGGGTACCTGGTCCGGCAGCCGAGGTCTTCCCTTTGCTACCTTTCGAGATAACTTTTGTCCACTCAACTCCATTCCCTTTTTCCTGTACCTTCTGCTGAATTTTAACTTTACCCTTATTGACACCCTGCTCCTTGCCCTTCTTATTTAAATTAGTGAAGAGTTCTCTCTTAAATTCCTATTTACATTAGTTTGAGTGTTTCCCCCACTAGGCTGCTTGCACGAACCAGGTGACTGGAGCTGTTTTAGCTTTTCCTTCAAAACTTGAATCTCCTCAAGTGCACTCTGCTCCTCTTCTAGGTTGTCTAATACAGAGAATCTTGACTGACTTCCACTATGGGACTGTCCAGGATCTTTACCGTGTTGATGCTTAGGATAATGAGCAGAAAACACAAAGCTCGGTTCTGGTACAGCAGCAGGCTGCTGGTTTGCCTGGTAAGTGGAAAAAAACCGTCGGCCAGAGCCATCTGTGGCTGCCCCCTCTGTCCCCTTATATCCCTTATTCTGCTGATATGAATTTCTTCTCCTACCTCTATTAGGAAGCATCCAGGGGCCATAGTAGCCTTCCTCCAACACTACTCCTGTTTTCTCTGTCTCATTTAGTCCGTCACGAGCCGCTTCCGAGGCAGTAATACTCGGTAGCCGACATGTTTCCACCCGATGGCCATACTGGCCACATCGGAAGCAAATTTGATGCAAGCCTTCAAACTCAATTTGCCGCTTCTTCCCATCCAGGCAAACACTCGGGACAAGGGGACGTGCCAAATCCACCTCCACACAAATCCTGGCATATTTAGCCCTCCCCGCATCCTTAGTAGCTTCATCCACCCGAACCGGTTTCCCAATGGACTTAGCCACCGCCTTCAGTATTTTATCAGTAAAACATTCCGGAGGGATCCCCGGGAATCTCACCCATACCAGTGCAGACATAATTTGTACTTCCTTAGGCCGGAAAAACGGTTTCCATTTCATTATAGTCAAATAATGCCCTAGGATAATCCATGGGCCATTACTGAGCACCTTTAGATAGTCCTCACGAGATCGGAACCGGGCTACAAAAAAGTCCTCCTCCGGATCCACAATCTCACACCCCCAATCCAGATTCCACAAAGCTTCCACACGGTTCTTAAGAGCACGCAAGCTGATATTTTTTCCTAAGAGTTTGATAATCAAACCCCTTTTCCACGGTTTCCATGCTTCCCGATAGTCCTCCGGAGGAATACGTACAATAGGTCCCCATGGAGACATGTCCGAATCCCCTTCTTCCACACCCATATCTCCAAGCAACGGGAGGTAGGTTTCATCAAAATCATCAATCTCACCTTCACCAGTGTAGATTGGTGGACGTTTCTTCGGCTCACGAACCTTGTCTGCAAATGACATTCCCGACCACACACCAGCTCCAGTGGTATTTTGCCCCTGGGCATCCCAGCCCTCGTGGTCCATGTTCACATCCCCACTATTATCCTCAACAAAACGACGCTTAAATTTCCTAACGCTCCGATGGAGCTGATCCTTCTCCTCGGATGAAGGAGTGTTGTCGGCAGAAATGGTGGCTACAGTAGCCATAGGAGCACTTTCCTGTAGCCTTAGGGTTTGTTTATAGATCCTTAACATCAAGTTTTTACATTCACTATAATTTATTTTATTTTTTAAAAAAAGAACATATTTTAAAAATTGTAAAAATTAATGTATATTTAAATTTAAAAATTAAAACATTTTTTAAATAAAAATAATTAATGAGTATGAATTATATATATATTAATTATATAAATATAACATATTTTATACAATAAATAATAATTTAAAGGAAAACATAATTCCTTGCAATATGATAAATGAAAAAGTAAAAAAAAAAAAAAGTTTTTTTTTTTGATGAATGAAAAAAAAAAAAAAATGTATTACTAAAATAGGAAAAGATCATTAAATTAATCACACGTGGCGGATGATGATGATGTATTACTAAATTTGTGCCATGGGAGTTGAAATTCATGTTCTTAACCAGTGATAGGATATGGCTTAAAAATAAAATATATTATATCAATAATAATAATAATAAAAGTAAATTAATATTAAATAAAAAAGTATTTTTTAATATGTATTTAATAATCCAAATTGCATGTGGGATTGTGTAATGATTTCTCAGCAGTTCTGATTCTTTTTTCCTTGTTTTGGTGTTGAATCTGTGGGTGTGGCGAAGCTGGTGGTTGCTGGGGAATACCAACATTTTTTTTGTTTCCCTCTCTATTTATTTATTTATTATTTTTTTTACGTGTGAAGAAATTAGAAAATAAGATTATTATTATTATTATTTTTCACTCAGAAAAATATATTATTTTGATATATTTAGACATTATTTTATCCACATAATTTGATATATATATTTTAAAAAAATTTATATTGCACAAGAATTGTAATTTTGAGACTAAAACGGAAGTTTTCTATAAAACACGTCAATTTGTGTGTAATTAAGTTTGTTATTTTTCTCGAACTATTACGAAAATTTGTAAAATAATGATAAAATATGTTAAAATTAATTTTTTTCGATCATTTTTTTTTACATGAAATTGAGATTACAATTATAAATAGAAAAATTCTATTAAGGCTGAGTCCTGATTAGTCTCACTAAATAAGGTAGGGATACCAACCGCCTCAAGTGGGTATTAAAAAAAAAAAAAAAACACAAAGTTTGCTTGGGAGTAGGAAGGATAATAAGATGAGTTATTGGATAAGAAGAGAGGTATGGATATGAGATGGGTTTGCTTGGAAAAAGCTCAATTCCACAATTTTATTTATTTATTTATATTTTTTTTCTTAAGCATCCGATATCCTGGGGCACTGACCTAGAGCTTTTTAAAAGAAGTTTTAGGAGTTGCTTACCAACTCCCCAAGCTGCTTACCAACTCCCCCAAGCTGGTGAGTTTATTTATTTTTGAGTAATGAGTGAATTTAGATTCAAACAAATTTATATTTGACAAGTTTAGTTATAAAATATTTTTTTTTGACTTTTAAATTTGTAAACTTTTTGACCTAAAACAACTAAGGTCCTTTTTCACAAATTTCATTAAAATTTTTTAAATTTAACAATTTGTGTGATTTTAGTTTATTAAAAAAAGGATAATTGATTCATTTTACTTGAAATATCTACAAAATTAGCATAAAAAAGGTTGCAACATTCATTCACAAAATATTTTCGAAAAGGTAAAACAATATATATAAAAATATATTTCATGTAAAATAATCCGATTATCTTTTTTTTTTATTCAATAAACCACACAAAACGAATTCACCAATTACTCTCTTTATTTTTATTTTTTAAGATCGGCCCACGAATCACCAATTAAATATTCACCAATTATTAGAATACTTTTTTTTTTGCTTAAGAGTGCGCTCGCAGAGTCCAATTCTATCCAAAACTTTTTAAGCTACCGCTAACTATCTCAGGGAATTCGAACCCTGAACCATTCACATGAGGAGAAGCATTAGAAGTCGCTTACCAACTTCTCCAAACTGCTGTGTTATAAGTATAAAATACTATTATGTTTAGAGACTTCTAGGTGATAATATAATATATATATTATGTCAATAATTTTATTTGTTCTTAGCAAAAAAAAAAAAAAAAAAAAAAAATAAAACAAGAATTAAATGAATACTTCTGAAATATTTATGGATTTAATTGAGAATATTTGATATTTAGAAGGACTAATTTGCATTTCACAAAAATAAAAAAGACTACTTAGGTGGAGCAGGATTTGTATAATCTGAATGTAATTATGTATGTACTTGGCATATTTAGTTGCTTCACGTAGTTGAAGCTTCAAAACTCAAAAAGAGATTTCAGGTCTTAGATCTTGAATACTCCAAAACCCTAAAATAGAGGACAATCGTGTTAATGGTGTTTTTTTTTTATCCAATCAGGTTAAATATTCAATTTCCATTAATTGCAGTTCAAATTATCTTTCTCTACATTTCATTATGTTTTCCGATTGCGTTTATTCATTTGAAGTGAATCCATTGCCTTTTGGATACGGTCTGAGTTTATTAAATTCCTTGCTATCATCCAAATACAATTCTTCGTGTTTCTCTCAATATGCATGGCTTAATCTCTTGTTTTCGTTTATCAGTTTCTGATTGCTTTCTCTAGGAATTTGGTTATTATATATATATATGGGGTTTGGGCTGGTTGGTTTTTTTTCTTATTTATTTATTTCTTTGGCTGGATAGGAAGATTGTTGCTGATGATGTGAGCCATAGTTTTAGTTGTTGGCTCTTGATGTGTTGAATATTTGATTGCTGTGTGAGGAAGCATGAATATTGTTAAGGGTGTCGCTGATCTTATTCGGAGAACATCAGGTGGTCAGAGTGGAGATTTTGGTTCTGGATTGCCATCAGAGAGATTTAATCCTACATCTCTGGCAATCCGCTTCAGGTACTGCATGGTTGCTGATCATTCTTGTTTCTTTATAGATTGTTGAGGTTACACAACAGTGTTTGTTTTAATACCAGTTATAGTGGAAGTGGAAGAATAAAGTTGAATAAAGATAACAAAATGTTAAACAATGCCTAGTTTGAGTTTTTGATATTCATTCATAAATTTAATTGTTGCAGAACTTTGTTATTCATTCATAAACTGGGCTCCAACCGTTCTTTTTGATAGGTCTTATTGACATATGTTGACTTATGTGAAAGGAGATGTGATGTGCTTGCCTTCTGTGGCAAAAGGTTTTTTTGACGCTTCTGATTTTGTATAGTTGTCGAAATGAACTTGCTTAAATAAGATTTATTTGTTATGGAAAGCCATATAGGATGCACTTGGGTTCAGACTGTACATCAACCATACTGCTCCAGTCAGCAGATTTGGGAAACTTTACAGTCTCTTCTCCTCTAAGATGCCCTACATTTAGTTGAAGAGAACTTTGGTCATCGAGAGAAATTGGTGCAGGTTATTATAGTTATACTTGAAAAAGGAAGAAAGAAGCCAAACTTTGGATTGTTGTGAGAGAAATTTTTTTTTTTTTTTTCAATTGGAATATTATATAGCTGTATTAAAAGAAAGCTGTCTTCTATCTAAAACAAATCTGTCCTTTAAATAGGATCTTTAAACCCATAAACCTAAATAGAATAGAAAACTAAGACCTAATAGAATAGTAAAACTAAATAATAACTAAATCCTAAAGCAAGTTAAAAACTAAAATATATGTAGAGTTCCAAAGCATAATGGAAACATAATCGGTTAAGATATTAAATTTAATCCCTTTCTATTAGCTTAAACTTTAGAATAGGTGGCAATCTATCTCAATTTAACCCCTTTCTATTGCCCCTATTTTTGATTATTGTGCATATGTTGAGCATTATTAAAATACGTGAGTGGGTGTCTTAAGATATTAAATTTAATCTCTATTACATTAAGTTTTTAAAGTATGTGACAATTTCTCAATTTTATATAATCAAAATAATACTCAAGAATTGAATTATAACCATCAAATACTGCTGCTAGTAATTATTAAAATAAAAATAATGAACCCCATGTTGTCCTGCATCAGAAATGATAATCTAGGAGATCCAATTGTCTGTAGCCTGTTTGTTCCATGCACTGGACAAGGAATTTGGTTCATCATCCTTAGAATTAATACTTTAGTAGGAACTATATTTGGAGTTATTGTGATTGATTACCGTAAAAATTTTTTGCTCATCTTTGGCTCGTGGGTTTAGTGCCTTTTACTAATTTTAAACTAAGGAAGTAAATTTTGTCAACAAAAAATGAATAAAAGTTCTCAATATGTAAGTGTGAATATTATTGGAAAACTGTTTTGGAGCACTGCACAAATTTATGGTCTTCTAATCTCCTAGCAAGTTTGTTTATTTAATGTCTGAAGAAACTGTATTTATTCGCTTAAAGAGACGAAGTAAAGTATCCTTTTCTGGATTAAGTTAATAGGTAGAAGTACTTATTAGAATATTATTGCTCAGGTAAGCTTAATCCACAACATTGAAAACCAGATACTTGCTCTGAAGTGTCCTTTACTTAATCCTGGAAAGTTTTTGTGCTTATTTTGTCCATTTTTGATGCAGGATGACATGGGATTCATCATTATTAATTTTAATATTTACTAGCACTAGTATTTATGATTATAATTTAATTTTGGAGTATTATTGTGATTAGGTTTCCTATATGCTATAAAACTCTACAAGTCTTTTAGTTTTAACCAGTTTTATGATTTAATTATTATTTAGTTTATTATTCTATTAGGTTTTAGTTTTCCATTCTACTTAGGGATAGGGTTTCAAGATTCTATTTAAAGGATATACTTGTCTTGGTTAGGAACAATTCTTTTGTTAAATAAATCTTAGATTTTAATTGTAAAGAAACTCTCTTGAAACAAGCCAAAGTATGGCTTCTTTCTTCCTTTTTTTCCTGTTAAAATATACTACCATGCATCAAGAAATTTGAGAACAAGATACAAGGGGAATTCCCCTCTGCCCCATGTATTGTTTTATGCATGTAGAGCTGCTAGTCCTTGCAACAAAAATCCTATTGAAAAATGTCATGGAGCTAGATAATAGTTGCTCCAAGAAACAAGATGATATAAGGAATTGGGTTTTTAGCAGTTGTTGAGGACCCTCTGAATGGAAAAGTGAAGAGCTCAATACTATTCATAGTTTGATTTAGAATATTGAAATCATGTTGCAGTTATCTATGCACATAAGGTGACGAGTCCATAACAATTTATGGGAATGTGAATTTTTTGATCTTTGGAAAGCTTTTTAAACAATACTACTCCCTCAGCTCTTTTTTTTTTTTTTTTTTTAAATTTTTAAAATATTTTCACTAGACAAGTTTTCACACCCTTGAAATGCTAACATTGAGACTTAGAACTAAATTATTCTTTTACTTTTCATTCTTCTATGAAGGGTTGTTAAAGAAGTATTATTTATAAACCATTAATTGAAGGGAATGGATGGAAAAAGTATAATAACAAATGTTGCCTTTATTTCTTAAGATACAAGGTAAAAGAAAAAAAGAGAAACATCTTAACCTCCCTCCCAAGTAAAAAAATGGAGAGAGTGTATGGCATTCAGCTTACCTCCTATTAAGCATGAAGATTTGTCTTCCAAAATAGAAATTGGATGCAAGCCATTGAAGTGTAAAAATCTTAGGTTTTTATTTTTTGAATTATCTGTGATTTGTTTTTGGCTCAGTGCTTAAATGTCCTTCTTGCCAGCCTTTCATTAGAAGTAATATTTCTTTCCTTTTCTGGATATTTGCACAAACCAATGTATTAACTAAAATCCTATATTTCCAGTGATGTTGGTGACGAGGCAATCCTAAATACCCTTTGGGAAAGATATGAAAATGCTTTTGATAAGGTACATCTGTGATTTTTCTTGTTTGGGATTTCTAATTTCCCCTGTTATCTGATGATTACACAAGTACAGAAATGTAAAAGCACATTTTACTATATCTGTTGGGTTCTGGTGAAAATCCTTTTTCCTTGTTAAGATGGAGCATTGGATTTTTTTTTCTCTTGCATTAATGTTACTTATTTTGCTTTTGCAATTGTCTACACCTTCCAATATGAAAAGAAACATTTTGAATTTTTAAAATTATTTCGTGAATAGCATATTCATTTTCTGGATGCATCATTTGGTTAAGGAATTATTTCCTATATATGTTTACAAGTTTAAATGGGCGTTAGTTTAATAAAATGATGCACATTAACCAAAACCTCAGATTAATTTATATTAGGTTTTAACATATTTTTATATTTTGTCCAACATTAGAAAGTTAGCATTTGAATACACAATTTGAAAAGGTTTAATTCTCAATATATAGTGTAAACAATGAGACAATTACTATAACTAAGAGAGAAAACATATTATAGCCTTTCAAAGATATACCTATTTAATTATCCAAACAAGTATTTCATTATTTAGATTTTCTAAAACCTGGATTAAAACGGGAATATGTTAAAGAGTCTAAAAGTTTAAGCTTATAAAGAAGAGAGAATTTATTCTCTTAACAAAATTCTCCTTAACATTTCCATCCAAACACACTGTTCTGTCTTAAATTACTTCCATGTGCTCTCATTTCAAGAGTAAACTGTTTGAACAATTATTAAATGTTAATCCTTAGAAATAAATTAGGTTTTAATTTCAAAATGTGACATATAGTGATTTTCCTAAAACTATAATTTGGAATTTTTCTTTGAAAATTTAGTGGTGGGGAGTTTTTAATCAGATGACTTACATTCAAATAGATGACTATACTTTGAAAGACATATTTATTTGTTAATTCTCAGAATCATTTATGCTGTCTTTCTTCCATGTTCTTTCATCTGAATTCTCTCAGTTATGATATGGAAAAACAAAAGAAGAGTTACAGTTCAAGTTTGCTTAGCACATGATTAAAGTATATTTTTTTTTTTTTTTGTGTAAAGAATATGTAATGTTTTTTATAGATGTCATCCGAAAAGATTGTCCCTCTATTACTTTATTCCCCCCTACATTTTAGTGTACTATATCTAAAATGTGAGGGCTATTTGGTATCTGTTACAACTTTTTGTTGCTTAAATTTTTTCAGAATTCATATCTATTGTGTGCTTTTTTTATCAGGTGGAAAAGAAGAAGTTATTTACTATTTTTCTCAAGCAATTCTTAGTTGTATATCGGAACTGGGAACCAGTTAATCTGGGCCAATCTCCTGAGGGTGCTTTTGATTCCTCAGCCATGGGGAGCCCACAACAATTTGGTCATGTGGTGGTTGGCTGTTCTGCTGGTCATCCTGCTGAAATTATACACGTTTTAGTTGACGAGGTGGCACAAATAACATCTATGCTTATGGAAAGTAAGTTGATTCTATATCTGTCTCGCATATTATAAATGTTTCTAGTACTTATATTCTGATAGGAACTTATAAGGCTTATTTCCTTTTGGAAATTTTGATGTTAGAAAAAGGTGGAATAAGCAAGCTTCTATTTTTGTTCTTGATGAGATCCTTAATTTTTTTGTCAAAATCTCACATTAGCTGTAACATGTGGAATTTTTAAGATTCTGCTTCTGTTTTATGAATGATCTCACAGATATTTTTATCCTGCAATATTGTTGTCAGTTTAGATTGAAATCTTTTGACACACCCTCACCCTTCAAGCTTGATGTAGTCAGTTATTGAAGACATGTAAGATGTAGGGATCTAATGTTCATGATTGTCCCTGTGGCTGTTTTCTCAATCCTTATAACTGTACAATGGTACCCTAATTTTATATCCTGCCCATTTTTTCCTGATCAAAATTTGATTAATTCCTCAGTGATTCAATCAACTTCGGAACAATCAGGATCCTCAACAAACACCGTTGCATATGAAGGGTTCGATGTACTGGATGCTTTAGCTGTTACAGTTAGGTCAATGCATAACTGCAGGGTCTTTGGGTTTTATGGTGGTGTTCAGAAGCTAACTGCTTTAATGAAAGGTACAAGCCTGCTTTTATGAATATGGAACTTTTATTAATCCTCTTTATCTCTTTGTAACTTGTATTTTGTCTTTGGGTCTTTCTATCTGTTTCTTTTCCTCTGAAGAACTAAGCTGTTATTGTGCAGAAGAATCAGTAGTATTTTTTTTCTTTACAATGTTGCTCTTCATTGTTCATTTTTATCAGATGTCTTAGATGGTTTGAGAATTTTGATTGTAATTTATGAAATTGGAAATCATAGTTCTCATGTGCATATTTTATGCCTTGTGGGTTATAAAGGAGGAAAAATTTGTTGGGGAGAGGTTGATGGTGAACAAAGAAACTTCTTCCTCTAATGTTTTGTTTTTCTCATTATTCTTATCTTCTGCTTATAGAGGGCCAAGACAACCCTGTGTTGGGCTTTGGTAGTCTCAAATAGTTTTTCATCAGCAATAACTAGGTGTTTTCTGCAGGTGGTGTAAAATATTATTCCTAGAAATTTATGTGGTAAGGAGGCTCTTCCAATGTAATGACATTTATACATATATACATGCCATGAGCATTACATACATTTATCTCTGTTATGATTTTTGATTTACTACTAAATATATTGGTGAAGAAAAATGTCCTTGCTTAGTTTGACCGGATGAACTTTTCACATTCTGTAGAACATGTAGCACACCCTTTTTCGATTTGTTATCATAGAATTAAACTTGCAATGGTTCTTATTGCAGCCGCTGTGGTGCAACTGAAGACCATAAGTAGTTCTCTGTCAGCAGATGAAAGTTTGTCCAACTCTCTTGTGGAGAAGTCTGGCATTTTGCAAAAGATACTTGTATATGTGGTGTTGATATTATGTAGCTATATTGATTTACAATCTGGTCTATTTGCAAAAACTCCATTTGATAGCAGCAGCTGGGATATGTTTGTGCCAAGGAGAAGTAGAGCTTGTAATGAACCTTTAACCAGAGAACAAGCTTCTCCTTCTGAAAAAATGGTACTTTGGCTTCAGAAAGCCATTGTATCTGTGATGGAAGCTGGTGGCCTTAATTGGTTAGTAGGTAAGGTATGCAATTTCAAGTTTTGATAGTATTTTTTTTTCTTGCCAATACAAAAATGCCTTTCCAATAAGAATTTTCAGATTGCATTAACATTTAGGAAACTAATGGATTCATCTCTTATGAAGATGTTGAAATTTCCATTTTTCTTATGTTTTTATCTCATCATTCTCTTCCAGTTTTGTTAATATGGTACTTGGATAACTATACTTTTGTAAAAGCATTTTTTGTTTAATCATTGAACATAGTTCCTCTTAGATCAGAAGTAACTTCTATGCTTAGCTACTACATTTGTTAAATGGAAATTGAGCCACCAAATCCCTTCCCTCACCCCCCCCCCCCCCCCCAAAAAAAAAAAAAAAAAAAAGCATGAAAAATGAAAAAAAGAGATGAACATTTTAATTGAATTTCAGAGGGAGCAGAGTTACTGAAATCTCTATGCTTTTGTTTTGCTTGGTCTGGTAATGAACATTCCTCTCTTTCTTCTATGTGGACTAAACATAAGAGTGAATGCCCATTGTCCTTTTAGCATGGTATTTGGAAAAATTAATTGTTTCTACTGAACTTCAAATGGAACAGAGGTCATCTAAATCCCTATGCTTTCATTGTTTACTTGTTAACTCCCTTTATATAGTAAAATTTGTAATGAATGAAAAGTTATAAATCAGCTCTTTCTCATTCTATTGACCTTTAACTGAAGAGTGTTTTACTTGCTCTTCACAGTAATAGCCTTCATATGTTGCTGTTCAAACTAGAGATTGCAAATATTTTCTTTGTAATGTAAGATTATCCATCCATCAGTGGACATTTTAGCAAATCATAAAAGTGAAATAAAGCCCTTTAACTGGTAAAGAAATAGTAAAGAATCATTAGTGGATGAGAAGGTAGGGGCAGGATATATTTCTGTTTTCTTTTTGTCTATGGATTCCTTGATGTTGTGTTTTTATGAATTAGCTTTTCTGAGTTGTAACATAGTGAATAAAATATGCGGGTGATTTTGTAATGTAGATAATATAAAGACTCTTTGTTTGTTATAACATTAGCAGTTATCATTCTATTGTTTCCTGAAAATTGTGATGCAGACCTGTTGCGTGTTCTAAGGCGTTTGAGCATGAAGGAACAGTGGACTGACCTTTCATTACAGTATTTGACTCTTAGAACTCTTCAACTATCATTAGCTGATAATACTCGCGGTCAAAATCATTTTCGAAGTATTGGAGGACTGGAAGTTCTGTTGGATGGATTGGGAACTCCACCAAGTAATGCGTGGAAAGTAGAGGATCATTCATTTGGTAAAATTGTAAGGTAATAAATATAGTGTTTCACTTATCAAGAAATTATGTTTGTTCTGATTGACTATTTTGTCCATTTCCTTTACTTGTCTTATCTCTTTTCACTCTTCAGGTCCCTAGAGATGTTAGAAGGTGCTTTAGTAGCATTAAGTGCATAATTTGGTATTATATTCTTCTTTTTAGTGGGGAACATTTTTACTGCTGGCTTTCTATAAAAATCTGTAAATAGTTGTGCCTCTTGAACTCTTGATTCTTGGAGCAATCTGATAATATTTTATGTTTATATCTTAAAGGAAATACACATACCAACCTATATCTTCACTCCGCCCATTTTTTTTTTAAGTTGTCAAAGACAAGCTTTCACACCCTTTAAGAAAATGTTGAGTTTGATGTGTCTTTTTGTTTAAAAGACCAAAGTAGCTCTGACTTCTCATTCTTCTATAAAGAATAATCAATGAATTGTTGCAAAATATTAATTAAAGAGGTATTGAGGAAAAGACATCTAAAATGTTTCTTGATTTCATAAGGTGACAAGTAAAAAAAAAAAGGTTGGAGTATGACTAAAGTTCCCATATAAAATAAGTAAACGACATTAATTTAAGGCTGGGGATTTTAAGATTTACTAATATCTGTGTTTTGCTGGGTACTGACTTAGATTTTTGTATGCGCAGTATATTTTATAATGTTTTGGTGTCCATGTGCCCTTTTATTGCAGAATTGAAAATCCGTTGCTTGCTATTTCCCGGCTCCATGTTCTTTCCTTGGAGGTGCTCAAGGAGGCTGTGTATCCTTTTTACTAGTCTAAATAGTGAGTGTTTATGATAATGGAAACAGGCTGCTAGGGTTCCTTAGCTTGGTCAAAGCACGAGGGCTCTGAATATCTACAAAATCTGGACATTCAATTAATCTGAAGTTATGTCATTATATGGCGAAGTAATAATCATAGCTGCAACTAATACTGCTTTTCTTCAGAGGCTATTCACTAGGTTTTGAAAATTTTTGATTCCCTTAACTATTCCATAGTTTTGGAAATTTGAGCAATTTGCAGTTTCTTTCTGAGAATGGAAGAGTCCACAAATTTGCAAATAGCTTTTGTTCACTTGCTTTCATGCTTCAAGAGTATGTCAGGCAGTCCAATGAGTACGTCCGAGTGGAGGATGATTTAGATATGCTTGTATCTGACAGGAAAAATATGGATGTTATCATTGGTGACGAGACACAATCTTCACTTTCAATTAGTGCTTGTGGATTTGATTCACAAACCTGGAATGACTATGTGGTCAATTTGAATATGGTCTTCTGTTCTTTTCTGCTTCCTTCAGAAGATTCAAAATTGCAAAAAGTCCAAACATCTACGACAAGAAGTAACTTGCTAGTGTTGTCTGCTTATATGGAACTTTCAGTCAAGTGGTTCCTGAGGGTGCTTCTAACAGTTTTTCCTTGCATTAAGGCATGTTCAAATCAGAATGAGTTGCCTAGTCATTTAAGGTTTGTGAACAAGTATCTATATTTTACTTCCCCACCCTCCTCATAAAAAGGACAGAAATGTGGGGGAATGAAGGAAAATTATAGAAATCAATGATTATGCAGTTTAGAGAGCCTTATTGCTTTATTTGGAAGTAATTGTTAAAGATAGATAGATTGCCACCTAGTCTAAACTAAAGCTGATAGATTGAGCTTTATTTTATTCTCTTAACACTCTGATCACAAATCTTATAAGGAAGGCCCAACATATGCGCACAAATCAAACCAATGCAAATTTTTAACAACAATACAAATCAAATTTCAATAGGCAGAATTTAAACTTTCGACCTCGTGTTGAACACTATGTTAGAGTAATAAATTGTCAACTACTCTAAAAGTTTAAACTGATATAAAATGAGCTTTATTTTATTTTTTTAACAGTAATATTGGTTGTTTGGGCAAACAACCATCTTTTACCATTAAAAATATTCTAGTTATTTATGTTTGATTTTTCTTCTTCACTTCATTTAACCTCTCCTCACTTTGTTGTGCTATAGGGTGTTTGTCCATATATTGCAGCATTCTGTTCTTTCAACATTCAGGAAGGTCCTTGTTTCATTCCCTACATTGTTGGATGTGTTCCGGGCTGAGGGAGTTTGGGAGTTTGTTTTCTCTGAGAATGTTTTCTATTTTGGCCCAGTATCATCAGAATTCTTGGGAGCAAACTGCTCAAATTCAGGGATTTTCGTATCCAGAAGTGAAGAGTTTTCAAAATTTACATGCATTGAAGGAGGGGGTAGTATCGAAATTGATGTTCTCCAAGTTGAAGCAATTTCACTTATGGAGTTTGCAGCAACTTTAAGTGGAAATTCACATAACTTGGTACTTATTCTGCATTTTTCCTGCCCTACAAACTCAATCTGCCATTGAGCTTTGTGTTTTTATGCTTCCCCATATAGTTTTCTTCTTATTATCCTGTTTACTACTTGCTTGATACATTTCCTTGAGTTTGAGATTGGAATATGGTGTCTCTATGTGAATCTACATCCTAGTTTGAAGCAAATTACTGGATAAAAAAATTTGTTATTGATTTTCCTGCTTCTAGTTGCTAATTGAGTTTCCTTGAGTTTGAGATTGGACAGTAGTGTCTTGTGTGAAGTTAAGTTCTTCTTTGAAGCCTATTACTCAGTTGCATGTATGCTTGAAACTATCAATCCCCAGCTAACAGCTCTCCAGAGGCATGAAATCCATCTTCATGTAATGCTGCAGTGAGTTTAGCAGAGAGAATTCACATTCTCTCCTGGGGATCTGGCATTTTCTACTGAGTGGATGGTTCAACCCTGAAGTGGAAGGCAATTTATGCTTATACTCAAGTTATATCTAGTAACCAAGAAAAGTTGTGCTACCTTCTCTTGTTTCTAGTTCTGTGGTCATCTTTCCTCTCCCAGATTTCAGACAATTTCCTATTGTTGAAATGGACTCTATGCTGCTTTGGAATATGTACATAACCTTTTCCATACACTCCCGAAGCTTTTTGTAATAATTCATTTAATCCAACTTCGTGGGGCTTTTGATCTCTATTTGTGTAGGTTCAGGAACTACCTTAGCCATTTTCTTTCATCTTTATTACCAGTGCATTTTTTGGCTGTTTTAAAAATGACATAATCTGTTACGTCTTCTATTGGGATTCATTTAAGTGTAAAGTCTTGCTTGGTATGACTAGTGCATGAGTTTCCTATCTCTAGCTTTTTAAATGATAAACTATGGTAAAGTAAATACCAAGAACTCTAGTAGCATCTGTAAGCGAAGTATCTATACCCATGTAACCAGTTTGTTTGATTCATGGTTTTTATAAAGCTTTGTTATACAATGAAACTTTCTGCCATGTCATTCTTGTCGATACCAAAGCATGCATGATGTTCAAAGCATATCATACAATTAACTAAAGGGGTTTCGAGCATATGTTCTTCACATGGTTTTTGTTCAGTGCTTCATTGTTTTATTTTGATTCATGGTTTTTATAAAGCTTGTTATACAATGAAACTTTCTGTCATGTCATTCTTGTCGACACCAAAGCATGCATGATGTTCAAAACATATCATACGATTAACTAAAGGGGTTTCATATTGTTTGTATATTTTGAGCATATGTTCTTCACATGGTTTTTGTTCAGTGCTTCATTGTTTTATTTGTGTGAGTTTTCTGTGGAACTTTTGTTCATTTTTACTTACTTTTGGCAGGCTGAATGTTCAGTATTACTGGATGCTCTTGAACAATCAGTTTTTAATCCTGAAACTGTTTGTGTTCTTGCAAAGAGCCTCCTTCATGTGCTGCAGGTTTCACCTGAGAAATCTATTTCTTCATTCAAGACACTTAATGCTCTTCCTCAAGTACTCAAAGTCGCTTCTATTCTGGCTCAAGAGACAAGAAGACCAGGCAGTATGACTCCTTCCTCTGAAACTGTTTCTGGGGAAGGGTCTCCCTCTCAAAGCTATGACATGTCTAACTCTATTTCCTCTGTTCAAAATTTGCACAAAAGTGTGGAAATGACCATGGAAATTTTTGCTCAATTCTTCTCTAGCACCGATGATGAAAAGAGTTGTATTTTATGCAATTCTTCTTGTATTGACTGCTTATTTGATCTGTTTTGGGAGGAAGCTCTTAGAAACCACGTACTTAGTTATATTCTTGAACTTATGAAGGTATGTCTATTGCTGCATGTTTCCTGTTCTTCATATAGTAATGTTTGCATGTGTATCCTCAAGTAACAAAGGAACTCATACATCTTCTACATAATGTTCTCAGATTACTCCTTCTGATGAAGAAGCACTTAAAGCTAAAGTGTACCTGTGTTCCAAGTACTTGGAGACATTTACTCACATGAAGGAACGTGAGAAGAATTTTGCTGAACTTTCAATTGATCTATTGGTTGGAATGAGAAATTTGCTCTCAATAGATCAAATGGTATGTAACCAAGACTAGCAAATTTGGGTTTCAGTCATGATCTTTTATTGCTTCAATTTGTATGCAAGTCATATAATTATCTCATTAGCCAATATTTAATTTTGATATATTATATATTTTGATATATTATATTTACAAAGCATCTAAAACAATTGTTAAGGGCATGAGAGAAGTATCATATTCAATTATAAAGTTGAATATATGAATTAAACTCTACTCTTAATAGCGTAAATATTTTGGTTTTAGATGAAATGGTAATTTCTTGTGGTATTTGTCATGGACTTGGACTTCTTGCACCAACCTTTTCGTATGATACCTTGTCGGTCTCACTAAGAATTCTTGGATGTCTTTTGGATGGTTTACAAATGAATGCCATCCCTATTTATAGACTTTCACCTCCTCAATGGATTGTTAGGATCATTTTGATCCAATGGTGGAGATAGCTTGTCTAAAATCTTCTACACCTCTTTGTACACGTTAGGTAAATGCCTAGAAGCTTCTATGTTATTATGTCATTTGTTTGATGAGAAATAAAAAAATATTGAAAATTGGAGCAGCTACTTTTGAAGTAACATAAAGAAAAGCAACAACTAAAGTGGGAGAGTTAGAGTTGAAAAGAGGATTCCTCACTTCTTTCTCTCATTCAAAACCATGCATGAGACTTTCATCTCACACAGCTCCTAAATGAGATACAACATTCTGGTACTCTCTACATCATTTTAGAGTATCCTACCACTTTCTATTACAATGTAGGGAATTTGGAGAGCGGTTTGTGACAACATGTTCTCAAGTTCTTTGTTGGGCCGTCTTCTTTTCCATTTATAGTAGGATATTCTTTTATCGGATGTCTTAAGCCTGTTTTCGTAGCTGAATCAATTTCTTAATCGTGTCTCAGAGTTCCCAAATAGGTTACCCAACATTGTGTATACTAATAGACAAGAATTCTTTATCTTGCCATTTATATTCAACCATTAGTTGAATGCTGATGTTCTAAACATGGTATTAGTGTGCTCCATGTTTAAATCCATTTGCCACCCATTTATGAACAAAAAAATGAAAAAAAAAGAAATGTTGAGTGTGCACATTTCGTCTACTAGAAAGGGTTATTAAAGGTCTTGTGGATATATTGCAATCCTTCCTAATAGCTTAAGCTTCTGGGTGAAATGTTAAACATGGATGAGAAATTTTAGGAAGATAGGATGGTATTCAATAATATTAGCTGACGGAGATTGTGAAGGTACTAGTTCATGATGCAACAAAATCTATTGCTGTCAATGTGCCGTACATTAAACAGTTAATGCAGTTGCAAACAAAAATGCCTTGTGAACTTTATATGAATTGTTTTTGTTTAATTACATTTTTTTTGTTTGAGATCCTCCCTTACTGTGAAGCATATGATGAAGGCTGGTCATTTATATACCTTAACCTGATTTTTGCTTCAATTAATTGACTTATTGATTGCTCTGTCTACACAGCAATATCAGACTTTGTTCCGTAATGGTGAATGCTTTTTGCACATTGTTTCGTTGTTGAATGGTAACCTTAATGGTGTAAATGGTGAGAAGTTGGTTCTGAATGTTCTTCAAACGCTCACTTGCTTACTCTCTGGAAATGATGCTTCGAAGGTACACTCAAATTTTCATTCCTCTACAGTACTTTTTGAACATAAAGAAAGTACCTACTGTTTTTCTTTATATTTCTTTTTTTGCCTTTTTTGTTACTTCTGTTTATTTTTATCTTTAGAAGAAGTTCAGATCTATGTATACATAGACATAATTTATCTCCTTTTCCTGGGGAATTATCATGATTATTGATTTTGTGGTTTTTATCCTTCCCATATTTTAACCTTGTATGTTGGCTTTAGGAGAAAACTATCTTTTAATTCTGGACACATTGGACTAAACTTTTTGCATATTTACAGTCTATATCTAAGATTTGCAGTTACATCAGTCAATGTAAGAGCAGCAATATCTACTGCTTTAGTTGTTAGCTGAAGTTGAAAACTGGATTTTATGCGGGGGATTTTTTTTGTGCCTTTCCTTTAGCTGTCTAAAAATGGAGATCCATAAGAATTATGGTTATGTCTGGGTATTTCTATTCTATTCCAAGGCAAAGATAAATGAGTGAAGAAATAAAAGAAAAGGTTGAATATATTGATTGTATGTTGTTTGAATTTTTAATAGGAGCAGCATAGTGAAGGAGAGACTTGAGGAAATGATATGAGGAAAGTTTTAGTTTTTCCTTTCTTTGGCTGTGATGTCAATAGTGGAATGTTTTTACAATGACTAATTTTTGAATATCAGCTTATTTTATGAGTCAATGTATCAACCATCCAGTAGGTGCTCCTGCAGTCTTCCTGTATAGATTCCCCTTTTGGTTAGATAGTTGGCGAGAAGGTGTTATTCTAACCTAGCCTTGGGGTAGCTATGTTGGAGAACTCTGGATGTTTCTCATCTCTCTAATTATTGAAATGAAATAGTTTTGAGTTTGTTCATAGTTTAATCTATGTCATTCAATTTGGTCAAAGATGAAGATTACTGATCAGGTTATTCGGGAAAGGCCTTAATTAAAGCTTGAAATGATATTATCTGTATTCATCTCTAATCTGCTCTTCCCATTGGCTAAACTGGCTGTTATCAAGGTTATTTTTCGGATTGGGAATTGGTTAAGTCTATGCTTTCTTGTACAATAGCTAAGGATTACATGAGCTCTATCCGTTTGTTTTATTGGCGCTGATAATAATTGCTCTTAATGTGTTTCCACGTGATCTGAATACTTTTTGGCACTTGTAAAGTTGCCTTTTTTTTTTTATTTTTTTAAATGATAATATTCATGGATCAATCTTGTTTCAAATATATTACCTAAATATGTATTAGGCATGATGGGTGATTTGTATATGGGCTGATTTATCTATATTATCTTAATAATTATTAAACATTCCTTTCTATATTTAAGGTTGCATTTAGAGCTCTTGTGGGCATGGGATATCAGACTCTGCAGAGCTTATTCCTGGATTATTTTGAATGCTGGCCAAGTGAAGCTATTCTGAATGCGCTGCTTGAAATGCTGGTTGATGGAAAGTTTGATCTTAAAGTGAATCCTGTAATAAAGGTGAGCTGCACAGCATTTCAGTAAATGGTTGCTTGCATCAGTTTCTAGGTCTAGCATGTTAATCCTCTTGTATTTTCCTTAAATGACTTCTTCACATGGAAGCTAACACAATTGATGTTTCCTCATGTTTCCAGAATGAAGATGTGATCTATCTTTATTTGCGTGTTCTTCAAAAGGTTGGTACCCATTTCTTTAGATTTTGTTCTTTATTGCTCAAGTTATTTGGTATTTTTCAGGTGAGATTGCAAATGTTTTTTTTTTTTTTTTTTTTTTTTTTTTTTTTTTCCTCCTTTTAATATTATGTGTATGATATTTTGATTTTATAATTGGGCAGAGCAGTGAATCCTGGCGGCATAATGGACTGAATATTTTTCTACAACTGCTTAAAGATTCCATATCAAATCGAGATTCATGTGTTAGAGCAGGAATGCTTAACTTTCTGTTGGATTGGTTCTCACAAGAAGATGATATAACTGTCATCCTCAAAATTGCACAACTAATTCAGGTCACTGGTGGGCATAGCATATCTGGAAAGGATATCCGCAAAATATTTGCACTGCTTAGAAGTGAGAAAGTTGGGGCTCGGCAGCAGTTCAGTTCATTATTGTTGACCAGTATGCTGTCAATGCTAAATGAGAAAGGACCTGTGGCATTTTTTGATTGCAATGGCATTGATTCAGTAAGAATATTACTGAATTTAAATAAGTAGATCATACAACTAGACATTGCTGAATGCTTCAACATTTTCTTTCTTTGCTTAAACAAGAAATCATAATCTTGTTGGGGATCAAAATATAGCAGCATAAAGAATGTTTTAGACTTTGATGTGTGTCTATAAGAATATCTTTCTTGTGTAGGTTACAAAATCATTTACCTGAGTTATGTCTTAGGATCCCATTTTTGTTTAGTTCTGAGGATGCAGAATTAAATGAGGAATTAAAGGACCATAATTTTGTTTTTGGCTGAAAAAGGTCTATGGTTCAATATAAAGAATATTCCAAAAGAATTCTCCTTAACAGTTTTGTAATTTTAATGTGTGACAGTGATGTGATATGGTTAAAATTTGGGGAATAGTTTGAATGTTATCTTGTTATTCTTAATCAATTGTCAGAAACTGTATAAATATATTTAAATCTGCTACTGGTTAATGTAGTATCTTAAATAATCTTCCATTTTTATTTAGAACTTCATCAAAAGATTTGATTCTGAAAAGATGTTACAATAAAATGGAATTTGATGAATTAGTGCATTTATTTGTATTAATGTAAGTTTTAGGATGAAAATGTGTTGTAAAAAAAGTAAATTGCATCCAAGGCCTAACATTTGAGTGTGAATGTTAAAACTAGGGGTAAAAATGCTGAAAACCAAATGAAGTAAATGTTAATTGACCAAGATGGTTGTTGGTTTGACAGAAGGGTTGACTGGATAGAAACAAGTAGAGGAAGATTACTCATGTAGAGAAAATATACTCTAAAGTCATTTTGCAAGAACAACTAATCTTTAGCACCTTATTCTAGCTCCTCTTTCCATTTTTTTTAAGTAAATGTTTGTAGTGTGTTATTTCAAATGCTAATTGTATTACGCTTGAAGAACACTGCAAACTTGATGTAATTGGTAAACGATATGAATGAAATATACTAGTAAAATTCTACTGGTATGCATGTACACAGTATGAGTTAATTTTTCATCTATCACACACGCATATATATATCAATGAAATAATCTTGTTAAGTGATTAAATCTAACTTATCTTTATTAACTTAAGGTTCAGCTTTTAGAGTAGGTTGCAATTTCATGCATTTTAACAAATCTTATATGTTCTTCATGTGCTCTTTCTTTCTTATTGCAGGGTCTCCGGATCAAAACTCCACTTCAGTGGCCTTTGAATAAGGGATTTTCTTTTACCTGTTGGCTGAGGGTAGAAACATTTCCTAAAATTAGGACAATGGGCCTTTTTAGTTTTCTTACAGAATCTGGAAGAGGTTGTTTTGCTGTTCTTGGAAAACGCCAGTTAATATATCAGGTAGAATTCATCTTCATGATATCATTTGGATTTTTTTTTTTTCATAATATCACTTCTATTGAATTATTTATTTATTTGAGTTTTTGACTGTTACAGTGTGTTGGGGTTTATGTAATTTTTCCCCTCATCTTTTGCAGTCAGTTAATCAGAAACAACAGCGTGTCATAATGCAAGTCAATCTTGTTCCGAGGAAGTGGCACTTTTTGTGTTTGACTCATGTCATTGGTAGAGCATTTTCAGGTGGAAGCCAGTTAAGATGTTATGTTGATGGAGTTCTTGTGACCTCAGAAAAGTGCAGGTGCTCTGGCACATATATGATACTCCTTTTCTTCTTTTTCTCTCCATCCTTTTTCTTCTCTAGAAATAGAGGTTATGGAGTACTGTTTTGGTTAAGATAAACATGTTATTTGATTTTCTTTTGGACATCCTGGATAGAGAAAACTAAATCCAGACTGTTCTTGTAACTCTTTTTTAACAGATATGCGAAAGTGAATGAACTTCTGAACAATTGCTCTGTTGGGGCAAAAATCAATTTCCTGCTCTATGAGGAGGAAAATTCAACATTCCCTATCAAAGAGTCATCAGCCTTTTTTGGTCAGATGGGTCCAGTTTACTTGTTCAATGATGTTATTACTCCTGAACAAGTGCAGGGTGTTTACTCCCTGGGACCTAGTTATATGTTTTCCTTCCTTGATAATGAAGTTGGAGTTTCCCGGGATGGCCCCTTGCCTGGTGGAGTTCTTGATACAAAAGATGGCCTTGCCTCCAAAATAATTTTTGGCCTTAATGCACAGGTTTTCTTTATTGGTGTTTACTATAACCCATAATCATATGTATATATTAATGTGTGTGTATATTTATCTGTGCATGTGTATGTATGTATGCATGTTCATTAATATTGATGTATTCTATTATTCTTCTATAGTCTTATTAAACCCTAAACATCTAATTTTTTCTTAGGCAAGTAAGGGCAGGACTTTATTTAATGTATCACCTTTGCTGGAGCACGTGCTGGATGACAATTCATTTGAAGCAAATGTATTACTTGGGACTCAGCTCTGTTCCAGAAGGTTGCTGCAACAGATAATTTACTGTGTGGGGGGTGTCTCTGTGTTTTTTCCCCTTATCACTCAGTGTGATTTTTATGAAACTAAAGAAAGTGAGAGAGTTGAAAAGGCTTTCCTCACACCATTATTTACAAAGGAATGTTTTACTGCTGAAGTTATTGAGATTATAGCCTCTGTCCTGGATGAGAATTTGGCCAACCAACAACAGATGCTTCTACTTTCTGGATTTTCTATTTTGGGGTTTTTGCTGCAATCAGTTCCTCCTGAACAGCTTAATATGGAAACTCTGTCTGCTTTAAAGCATTTATTCAATGTTGTTGCCAATAGTGGTATGTTGTACTGTTTTTCTATGTCTAATTTTTTGTCAAAATTTGTATACACTCTTCTAGGATTCCAGTATTCATATTTTGCTAGTTTCTTGCATGGATTTATGTGCCTTTATGTTTGTCTTTTGCACTTGTGGGGTCTTCTAACATTTCATCTAACATTTGTAACTTTGGATACTTTTTTAGGTTTGTCTGATGTGCTCGTGGAAGATTCTGTATCACATATATTTCTTAATCCCCATATTTGGGGCCACACAGTCTACAAAGTGCAACGTGAACTGTACATGTTTCTTATACAGAAACTTGACCATGATCCCAGGTTGCTAGAGAATTTCTGTAGGCTTCCTCGTGTTCTTGATATAATACGGCAATTTTACTGGGACAACCGCAAATGCCGTTACATGATTGGGGGCAAGTCAGTCTTGCACCCCATGGAAAGCCAACCAATTGGAGAGAGACCTACCAAGGAAGAAGTTCATAAAATTCGTCTCCTCCTATTAAGTCTTGGAGAGATGAGTCTTAGGTGCGTTGTGCTGTATAGGCTGCAGTTGAGGTCTTACATATCTAAATTTTGTCTGGTCTTTTGACTTTTAAGTTGTTGATCTGTATATCCCGCTGATACAACCAATTACTTGTATATATATGTATATGTTTTCTTTTAATACTTACTGAAATTCATTTTTGATATATGCTGCAGGCAGCATATTTCCGTGGCAGATGTAAAAGCTCTTGTTGCTTTTTTTGAGACCAGTCAGGACATGGCATGCATTGAAGATGTTCTACATATGGTTATTCGTGCTGTTTCTGAGAAAACATTGCTTGCATCTTTCCTGGAACAAGTCAATTTGATAGGTGGCTGTCACATTTTTATCAATCTTCTTCAAAGGTCTGATTCTATCTAATGAATGCAGCTAAAATTGATTTTTTGTGCACAAATAATGATTTTATTTCAACATTTGAGTTGTAGGTCTGATTCCACAAATAATGATTTTATTTCAACATTTGAGTTGTAGGTCTGATTCCTTTAATTAATCGTTCGTTAATCTCTTTTGAATCACTTCTTTACCAAATGCCTGCAACCAACCTTAAGTAGATTATCTTTTACTTATGAAAAAAGAACTGTCATGGAAAACATACACATCATGAAAACCTCATTTACTTTGTTAACATATGAAGATTGTCTTGTTGAAATTTTTTTTAATTTAATATTATGGAAAAGAAATCAACTTCTTTTATTCTTTTGTACTTAGGTAAGTCCTTCATATATTTTGTTTCTTGATGGAAGTAATAGTTGTTCATGTTACTAAAATACTGCTGTATTGTTTTCAAATTTCTTATCAGGGATTTCGAGCCCATTAGATTGCTCGGTTTTTTGTTTATTGGAAGGCTTTTAGTTGGTCTTCCATCCGAGAAGAAAGGGTTAAAGTTTTTTAATATTTCAGTTGGAAGGTCTAAATCTCTTCAAGAAGGGTCTAAGAAAATCAACTCAAAAATGCAACCGATTTTTTCTCTAATATCGGATAGACTCTTTGGTTTTCCTCAAACAGATAATCTATCATCAACACTATTTGATGTGCTGCTTGGGGGTGCTAGTCCTAAACAGGTTCTGCAAAAACACAGCCAACTTGACCGGCAACGAAGCTGCAAAAATGACTCTCAATTCTTCCTTCCTCAAATGTTGACACTTGTTTTTAGATATCTGTCCAGTTGTGAGAATGCAGCCACAAGAATAAAAATAATCAGTGATCTACTTGATCTTCTTGATTCAAATACTTCTAATGTTGAAGCTTTAATGGTACTACAAATACAATGAATTTAGGAAAGCATTTATTTTTCTACATATTTTTAACTCCAATTTTCTTACAGGAATATGGGTGGAATGCTTGGTTGGTTGCCTCGGTGAAACTTGATGTATTGGAAAATTATAAATTTGGGGATCGGCATGCTAGCGATGATGTTCTGAATGAGGAAATGTTTGTAAGGAGTTTATATTGTTCTGTCCTTAGTCATTATGTCCTCTCTGTGAAAGGTGGCTGGCATTATTTGGAGGAAACTGTGAATTTTCTACTTATACATTGTGAGCATGTATGTCTTCTGTTTGACTATCAAAGAACTATATAATTTTATAGTTTGTGTCCACAGACAAAATTTATTCTATGTTTTGAATGCAGGGTGGCATCTCTTATAATTTCTTTCTTCGTGATATTTTTGAGGACATAATTCAGAAGCTTATAGATTTAGCAACTGAGGAAAACATTTTTCTCGTACAACCATGTCGAGATAATGTTTTATACCTTCTGAAGCTAGTTGACGAGATGCTGGTCTCTGAAATTGATCATGACATTCCGGTAAGTTTGGATTGAAACCATTCATGTTTACTCCAAACTATTTTTGTATCCGTAGATATTTGGGGATGAAATTTGGATGATAATGTATTGCTTTTTGGTTGTCTAAAAAAAAAAAAAAAAAAAAAAAAAAATTATAATGTTTATATATTTTAATATCTCTTTTTTTAAATTTAATTTCCTTTTATTAAAATGATTTTTCCTACCCCCCATTCTCATATTTTTTTTTCAAGATTTTTCAGAATTTTTTTCAGTAAACCTTGAATTATTTGAAGTACAATTGAGAATTGGCAGTTTTTTTATCTATGTGCATAAAAGATAAGAATGTGGGGAAGCTTTTGGAGTCAAAGTTCAACTCAATTCTGCTAGGGTTAAACTCTTTATACTTTTTTCGCTAAAAATTCTTGGATGCTCTTGCTGGTTTGCAAATAAATGTCATCCCCTATTTATAGGCCTCCACATCCTCAATGGATAGCTATGATCGTTTTGATCCAATGGTGGAGATAGCTTGTCTAGAATCTTCTACACCTCTCTATACATATCAAGTAAATGCCTAAAAGCTTCTAGGCTATTCTACACTTATTTACAATATTCAAGAGTACTTTATACCTTCTACATCATTCTAGAGTGGGATCACAAATTGATAGGACATTACTCTTTGCTAAGACTTTTGTATTTGTAAAATTCTTTTTGAAATTATGAAGTTATAATACAAAATTGTATGAATTTTAACAAGGTTGGTGCATTTGTAGAAAATAAGAAATGACAGGCTTCCTTTCATAAGTAAACATGCACAATATTTCTTCTGGTATAAATAAGTTTGCAATTCCTGGTTGATTGCAGTTTCCTACAACTAGCTTTGGGTTTCTTCCCGACTTTCTTGACTCAGAAAAGCACAAAGATCTTGTTTCTGCTTTATCTGAAGCCTTCCAAGGAGTAACAAGTGAAAATGTATCCAGGTATATTTTACATTCTTCTTGCTGATTACACTTTTTGAAACACCCCACAAAGAAAAAGAAAAGAAAAAAGAATACTCTCAAAAGAGACTTAAAAAGACCTCTTATTTTTTGTCCTTTTCATTTATAAACTGCGTTTGAGCAGGATCAATATGATATTATTTTTTAAAATATAATTCTGCCTTGTTTATCCTTCGGTTGATTTACATTACATATATTCCTTTTGAAGCCCATGGATGCAGAAGGAGGTTGACATGATGCAAAAGAATAAAAGTGATGATCGGTGGTGGTGTTTATATGACATGATTTGGATTATAATCAGTGAAATGAATGGTAAGGGCACAAGTAAGGTGTTGCCTGGATCTTCATCAACACCATCTTTTAGCCAAAGAGCCCGTGTTTTGGTTGAATCTCTAAATATTCCTGCAGCTGAAATGGCTGCAGTCGTAGTGTCTGGGGGAATTAGCAACGCACTAATTGGAAAACCAAATAAAACTGTTGACAAAGCCATGCTATTGAGAGGTGAGAAGTGCCCAAGGGTTTTTTTCAGACTTATGGTCTTCTATCTTTGTAAATCTTCTCTCCAGAGGGTATCTCAGTTTATGCAACAGGTTATCCCTCTTTTGCCTTATCTTCTGACTGCTGATGATGATCAAAGCAAAAGCAGATTGCATCTTCTCATATGGTACCTACTTTTCTTTATTAAGTGATGATCTATTTACCTATAGTCAATATCTATATTTGGTGAAGCTATAACATTTAGTAATTTTTTTGCATAGGTCACTGCTTTCAATTAGGTCACAATATGGGGCATTTGACGATGGTGCTCGCTTACATGTGATTTCTCAGTTAATTCGTGAAACAGTTAATAGTGGCAAATTTGTTTTGGCTACCAGTATCATTAGCAGAGATGATACATCTGATTTTGGCAGCAATCCAAAAGAACCAAGCACCATTCACAATTTGATTCAAAACGAACAAGTTATTGCTGCGGTATAGGCCTTCTTGAGATTATTTTTTATATAATTCATGTCCCTTCTTATCTGCATGGGAAAATGAAATTCATGCTAGCTCCTAATAAACTTCTTGGTTTTTTGTTTGATCAACGTAGTTCATTTTTCTTTCCTTGATCCTTAGATGATAAAAGAGGTTAAGCTCTACTGTATTGCAATGATGACTTCAATGTTGGTGATGCTTAGATGTACTTTTGCAGTGTAATTTTAACATGTTTATTTTTGTGCTTGCTTTCTGAACTTGACAACCGGTAATAAGTACTTTAGAGTCTTGCCATTTAGATTTTCAGTGAACTACTAGTTTTTCATCATCAGACCATGCTTCTCCTTGTAACTTCTATGATAGCTTCTTTGACATTTGAGAGCATGACTTCAAATTAACATTCTTTTGGTTAACTTTGAGAAATTTGTTGTTCTAATCAATATGAAAAACTTTCAATTCATTCGTTCTCATAGAAATTCTAATTCTCATGGCTTTGTTGTTTGCTATGGTTTTTATTCAGTATTTTGTAGTCATACAATTTCCATGTACAAAAAGCACCATTTTGCATAGATGTAACAGTGCACAATGGTAGATAACGGGTGCTTTATGATGTCACATAATAAAGAAATGATTTGGAGCATTGCTGGCAAATTTTCTTATATCATGTTTCGGCTATGGTATTCTTGTCAATAGATATATTTTTCCACTCTTGTAAAGTGATTAAATTTAACCATTCTCTATTAACCTAAGTGTAATTTGACATGGTATCAGAGTATAAGATCCCGAGTTCTTATCTCTGCTCTCATTTGTTGATTATTGTTCACGTGTTTGGTCTTGTAATGAAAATTTGCCTCCCCTCTTGTTAGGGGGTGTGTTAAGTGGTCAAATTTAACCCTTCTATCAAGTTAAGTTTTTAGAGTAAGTTTAAATTAAAAACTTTTGGTAACGATGAGCTCATTTTGGTCTAAGAATGAAATGTGTGGATATCTCAGTTTGAATGTACTCGCTCATGTGGCAAATTGCTGTCTAACTTGGGCAGTCAATACTAACTCAGAGCTGTGGCTTTTTAAACGAAAACACATTAAGTTAGTTTTGTAGTCTTCTGGTATTCTTTTGTATATGCTGCTATTCCTTTACTAAGTTTCCTGGTGGTGTTCAGATTGTGGAGGAGATGAAGTATTTAAAGAGTGCTACATTAGATCGAGCAAGGCAAGTGCATGAACTTCACCTTAGGATGGATGAGAATGCTACCTCTGATGCTAGCCTAAAGAAAGCATTTGAAGATGAGATACAAAGTAATTTAAATTCCATTCTTGCTTTTGATGATAGCAGAAGAGTTTCCTTCCACCTTGCTTATGATGAAGAGGAACAAATTATTGTTGTAAGCCTATCAACTGAATCTCCAGTATATTTCCATTATTTTGTTTTTGTTTTGCTTTTTTGAAAGCTACTAACTACTTTTGGCACTTCGGGTTGAATGTTTCACTTTAATAGGAAAAATGGATACATACAATTCGTGCTCTAATTGATGAAAGAGGCCCATGGTCTGCTAATCCATTTCCAAATAAATCAGTAAGCCATTGGAAACTTGATAAAACGGAAGATGCATGGCGTCGTAGGCAGAAATTGCGACGTAATTATCATTTTGATGAAAAGCTTTGTCATCCTCCTTGCACTCTGCCAAACAGTGAAGCATTCTTTTCTGTTGGTGATGACAAAACTGGTTCTGGTTCACATATTCCAGAACACATGAAGCGTTTCTTATTGAAAGGCATTCACAAGATTACAGATGAAGGAACTTCTGAAATGAGTGAATGCGATACTGAATCTACCAAGCAGAAAACTTCCATATGTGAAGATTCAGTGGATAGTCAGTATTCTGAGATAGCAAAAGAAAGTAGTGATCATAAGGAAATTGTGCAGGAAAAAAGAAAAGATTATTCACATTCATCTACTGAATCTGAAAACAGTGAGGTATGAAAATTGGACTTATTTTAAATGTTAAAACATTTAACTGCATTTCTCACCCGTGGATTGATTTCCAGGTCCTCTTGTCTGTCCCATGTGTTCTTGTAACACCAAAGAGAAAATTAGCTGGACATTTGGCTGTAATGAAAAATATTCTTCATTTCTGTGGAGAGTTTTTATTAGAAGGTACGGGGGGCTCAGCTGTTTTTAAGGTTTTTGACTCTTCAGGCAATGTTGATCAGAACAAGTTTCATCAGTTGGTTGAAGTTGAAACACAGAAGTTAATTAAATTACCTACTAGTTCGGATCTAGAGTCTGTAAGTGGAAGTATTATGAATTGCATAGAGGCTGTTCAAGGTAATGTTTTACAAAAGCAGTACAAACACATTAAGCGCCACCGAAGATGGAGCATGTATAAGGTACTGCAGCTAAAGAACATGTTATTCTTTTTTTCAAGTTCTTCTAATCTCTATAATTTAATACATATTTGTATATATGTCACTGGTGTAGATAAAGGCTGTCCATTGGACTCGTTATTTGCTCAGATACACTGCCATTGAGATTTTCTTCAGTGATTCTGTTGCTCCAGTATTTATTAGCTTTCCCTCGCAAAAGATTGCAAAAGATGTTGGAAGCTTAGTTGTGGCTACTAGAAATGAATTAATGTTTCCAAAGGGACAGAAAGATAGGAGTGGACCTATTTCCTTTGTGGATAGGCGTGTAGCATTGGAGATGGCGGAAACTGCCAGAGAGAGTTGGAGGAGAAGAGATATTACAAACTTTGAGTATTTGATGATTCTTAACACACTTGCAGGAAGATCTTACAATGACTTGACTCAGTATCCTATATTCCCTTGGGTCTTGGCTGATTATTCATCTGAGAGTCTTGATTTCAATAAGTCCTCAACCTTTAGGGATCTCTCAAAACCTGTTGGAGCTCTTGATTCAAAACGTTTTGAGGTTAGCCAATTTATCACAGTAGTTAAGAATGAAATTCTCATAATGCATTTATGGATTGGGAGAAGAACTAAAATGTTCAACAACATTGTGTGTCACATTCAGGATATATATTTTAATTGTTTTTTTGTGTAACTTTGATGGATTGACAACTTGCATGTATTCAGTGGCTTGTAGCATGAACTTGAATCACATCCTAGTCTTTCTCAATGTACTATTGACGAATTCTGTTCATGTATTGTTTCAATTTTTTAAAATTTTATCATCTTATGTACACAGGTTTTTGAGGAGAGGTTTCACAACTTTTGTGATCCTGATATTCCAAGGTATTCTTCAAAACTCTTTATTGGAATCTTATGTACCTGTGCAGTTATGAAACTTGAATTGACGACTAATAGTGATAACTCCTGTGCATCTTCCCTCAGTTTCTACTATGGATCTCATTACTCAAGCATGGGAATTGTACTCTTTTACCTTCTTAGGTTAGAGCCATTCACATCTCTCCATCGTAGTTTGCAGGTACTTTTTTGCACCTTCATAGATGCAGTATTAACTTAGTGCACTATTTCTGTTTCTTGAACTTGTCGCTTCCATTGCCAGTTGTGCAGATGTTCATACTTTTTCTATCATGTCTAATAACTTCTTGTTATAACTGAGCCTTTTTATACGACTGAAGTGTTGTAGATCTTCAAAAGTTAATGCTGACTGTATTGTTTGTCAGGGTGGTAAATTTGACCATGCTGACCGACTTTTTCAAAGTATTGATGGCACATACCGTAACTGCCTTTCAAATACAAGTGATGTGAAGGAGTTGATCCCTGAATTTTATTACATGCCGGAATTTCTTGTTAATTCAAATTCATATCATTTTGGCGTGAGACAAGATGGGGAACCATTAGGTGATGTTTTGCTACCTCCTTGGGCCAAGGTATGTGATGGAGCCATGCATATTGCCTTAGATTTCGAATTTCTATTGAAAAATTTGAGAAGCTTTTGACTAATTAGTGTCACTTTTTCAAGAGCTAATGGATCAGACTGCAGATATCCACTTTAGAATTGGTGGGGATGGTCCAAGTCCCTTGAATTTTGTGAATAGTTTTTTCAAGAGTTTTAAGATTCTTTCAATATTTTAAGGGTTTTTTTTTTTTTTTTTTTTTTTTTTTAAAAAGAAAAGAATTGTTTTAAAGGGTGGATCTATTCTACTTTAGTGTTAAGCCCGACATTCTTCTTTTCAAGCCCCTTTTTTCTTTCTCCCTGTGTTCCTTTATGAGGTATTCTAAATTCACCACATCGGTTACTAACCTGCAAGATTCACTTTCCCTCTTGAATTTCTTCCGTAGGGCTCACCTGAAGAATTTATAAGTAAGAACAGGGAGGCCCTTGAAAGCGAATATGTGAGCTCAAATCTTCATCATTGGATTGACCTGGTGTTTGGTTATAAACAGCGTGGTAAACCTGCAGTAGAGGTATGGTAGTCCATCCCAATACAACTAAAGAAGAATGACACAAATATATGGTTGTTTTTTTGTTTCTTCATTACCTTGTCTTGATGATATAATGAAGCTTTGAGTTTCCAGGCAGGAAATGTCTTCTACTATTTAACATATGAAGGTGCTGTTGATTTGGATACAATGGATGATGAATTGCAAAGATCTGCCATAGAAGATCAGATTGCCAATTTTGGTCAGACACCAATGCAAATTTTCAGGAAGAAACATCCTAGGAGAGGTTTACCAGTTCCCATTGCCCATCCTCTGCAATATGCCCCTGGTTCTATCACATTGACATCTATTGTTGCAAATACGAGTAATGTACCATCAACAATTTTATATGTTCACGTGTTCGGCTCCAGTATGGTCCTTGTGAGTCAAGGACTGACAATGTCTGTCAAGATATGGCTTACCACCCAACTGCACTCTGGAGGAAACTTCACCTTCTCTGGATCACAGGTTCAAAAAATGTGGATCTTGTCTGAACTCAGGATAATATCATTCTAGAAATCATCTGTGATGTAGATCTACTGCTTATTGTTTTGCAGGATCCCTATTTTGGAATTGGTTCTGATATTCTTTCTCCTCGTAAAATTGGAAGTCCGGTGGGCGAAAATCTTGAACTCAGGGCACAGTGCTTTGCAACATTGCAGACACCATCTGATAATTTTTTAATATCATGTGGTACCTGGGAAAATAGCTTTCAGGTGATATCCCTTAGTGATGGGCGGAAGGTTCAAACCATTAGGCAGCATAAAGACATTGTCAGCTGTGTTGCTGGTAATTTTATCACCTTATGACCTGATGGGTCTGTTGAAGTTTATTATTATCAAAATTATCACAGGCATATTCCAGTTAAAAAACTGAAATGAAGTAAGTTTGTTCAGGAAACAAAATGTTGGATCAATAAAATTTGAAATGTTGTATCTAATACTCTCTAAAACTTAAATTGCTAGTGGGACCATAGTGTGACTGAATCCTTTTAGTAGTTCATTAGTGAATCTTCTTACTCGCTGACCACATAAAAATGTTCCTACTGATAGGGATTCCAATTTGCCTTTTGGTGAAAGCACACTGGAAAACTTAGTTAGCTAAATGGTAGTAAGTCCCAAGATATGAAATGGAGTTTTGACATATTTATGTCTTTGTACAAGAATCTGAATGTTGGATTCTACTATCTCAAGGTTTTGCTTATGAATGTGCATCAGAATACAGCTAACTATGCTTTCTTTTATCCCTACTAAAATCTATGATTACACTAATAGGTTGCTGATAATATTGCAGTGACATCTGATGGAAGTATCCTTGCTACTGGAAGTTATGACACGACAATTATGGTGTGGGAAGTTATTCGTGTTAGAGCCCATGAGAAGCGAGCTAGAAGTTCACATGCAGATGTTTCACGGAGAGACTCTGTAGTTGCCAAAACTCCATTTCATATCTTGTGTGGGCATGATGATGTGATTACATGTTTGCACGTAAGTGTTGAGCTTGATATAGTCATAAGTGGATCAAAAGATGGAACCTGCATTTTTCATACTTTGAGGGAAGGCCGTTATGTGAGATCTCTCCAGCATCCATCTGGCTGTCCCTTAACAAAACTTGTTGTGTCTAGACATGGACGAATTGTTCTTTATGCCGATGGTGACCTTAGTTTGCACCTTTATTCAATTAATGGGAAGCACATCGCCTCTTGTGATTCCAATGGACGATTGAACTGTCTCGAGTTGAGTTGCTGTGGCGAGTTCTTAGTTTGTGCAGGAGATCAAGGGCAGATTGTCGTGCGATCTATGAATTCACTGGAAATAGTGAGAAGATATACCGGAATTGGAAAGATTATTAGTTCATTGACTGTGACTCCTGAAGAATGTATTTTGGCTGGGACAAAAGATGGAACCCTCCTTCTCTATTCCATTGAAAATCCTTACCTAGGGAAAAGTAGTCTTCCTCGGAACATGAGATTCTAACTTCTCTATAGTATGCTTCATTCAGCATCCGGATTCCTGGATTTTTGAACGGTTATTTGAGGTATGTTTCCTCTAATTTGAGGTGTTGTACAATATATGTATGTATAGCCAGCCCTATACAATCTACATTATATCTGAAATGGAACAGATGGTCAAAACCCACAAATGTATATTATATAGATTCATCATAGTGGCATAGGGAGGTAGGTATAAATTCGCCTTTGGTTATAGTATTTACATGAAAATTTGCATGTTTAACCCTTTTTTATTGTTTTTTTTTCTTGTAAGATTGGGTTAAGACATGCTTTTGTATTTTAATGAATAATATGCATATCCGAAAATGATGTTTTATTTTCGAGTTCTTGGTGTAAGAACTTAACCATCTCCAGCCTTGTATTCTATTCTGTTTTTCTGCATTTTAACTTACATGGTTACTTTATCAAATTATTATTTTTTTTTTAAAAAAAAATTGTTATATTATTATTATTATTATTATCTTTTGAGATTATCTAGTATTCGAAGAAAAATATTAATTCATTAATCTGCTACATTATTTGCTTTACACTGGATAGAGTTAAGTTTGTGTGTGTATATATATATATATTTTCTTAAGAACCTGCAGTTTTTTAGTTAAATATATATACAGTAGAACCCCTCTAGTCCGCCCTCGGCTGGTCCGTCACTCCGGCTGATCCGACCATATTATCATTATTTTTCTTTTTCACTTTTCCCTTATTTACTCTGTATTTCCTCCACTTTATATATATATACAGTATATATATTATGTTGTATGTATAGATACATGTATATATATCGGCAATCATGGGCAACAAAAGGCAAGCCACAGAAATAAAAGAAAGATAAATTTCTCCCAATTTTGGAAAATTATGGTGAAGAAACTGCAAACGAGGATTCGGACGGTGATGCTTTGGCGAACCCCTTACCCGAATTTCACACACTGACGCCAAGAATGTTTTTGATAATTGCCCTTCAATACATCGAGAATTGCCCTTCAGTACATCGAGCGGAACTCAACCTCAACACCTATGGACATTTTGTGGATCAAGAAATGGAGGAATACTGCAGCTAATTCTAAAATTTCATTTGCTAAACAAAAATCTATAACTGACTTTTTTTCTAAGTAATTTTTTACTACATATGTCTATATACATACTTTTTTTTTTTTTTGATAAGTATGTCTATATACATACTTATATTTGTATAACGCTTACATTCAAATTTTTAGTATTACATATGTACATAAATAAAAATTTTCTCGTATATTCCGATAATCCGACCTTTTTTGCGTTCCGACCATACCCCCAGTCCCAAAGGTGACGGATTAGAGAGGTTCTACTGTATATTTATTGGATAAGATTTAAGTTTGTGTGTGTATTAATATATTTATTTTCTTAAGAACCTGGAGTTTTTTAGTTACAAGAGAACTCATATTTTAAAAAATATATATGAAAATTGATTTTTTTTTCTCTGACGTAAAGATTAATATATTTTTTGATTTTTACTTTTTTATAATAAAAATAATTAATAATATATATATATATATATTAAAAACTAAATGGAAAAAGTGTATATATTATAAATAGCAATACTTATATTACTAATTACTCCCAAAACAATTTTAAGGGAGAAGCAGGTAGGTTATGGATATTTAAGATGGCGTGGAATGGGATGTACTTTTCTCAGCTAAATAACTGACGAAACTGTCAATATAACTCTGGTGTCTGTTTGGATCGCCAAATAAACTTCTCATACCTTTTGCATTATTCCTCAACGGTTCCCCATCGGCACTCACGACCACAAACCTGAGAGTTTCCGCCACCGCTTCGGCGGTGAATAATCCATCTTTAACATTTCTAGGTATCTCCAATCCAACTTTTTTCTCTTGCAAAAGCCTAGAATTCAGCCCTTGATCGTTCATAATTGGAAAAAGTATTAGTACTCTGCCAAAGCTGAGTGCCTCCACCACTGAATTCCAACCACAGTGAGTTAAGAATCCTCCAATCGCTGGATGCCTCAGTATTTTCACCTGCGGAACCCATTCCGTCAAAACGATGCCGCCGCGGCGGTCCTTCGATTCTAACCACCCGTCGGGAAGCATTTCTGTTGCATCTTGTATCGTTGATGTTCCCGGTGGCTTTCTTAGTACCCACAGGTATGGCAAACCGGATTGTTCTAAACCTAGAGCTAATTTATTGACTTGTTCTTTGCTCAGTGATGCTTCGGTTCCGAATGCTACGTATACTACAGATTCATCACTCTGTTTATCCAGCCAATCTTTTAATTTGAACCAATTTTCATCCCTACCAATTTCCTCTTCTTCCGGAGGAGGAGGAGGTAATACACCTACCGGAATCACTGGTTTGTTGTACAATTCAGAAACGAGATCAAGCCATTCCGGTTCGAATTCCTTACAAGTTCTGAAGAGTAAAAGGTCACTTTCTTCCATGGAAATCGAAAACCTCACGATATCTGAAGTACCAGATTCAATACCTGCCGAGCTCTCCGCGTGACGCGATACCTCGTGGGGATGAAATCGAATGGTGGTTTCAAAAGGTATCCGAGCGGGAACAACTGTTAAGTCTTTTTCAGTTATAGATCTATCTTCTTCTACTTCTTCTTTGGTCAACAGGATTGAGGATGAGGATAAGGAGGGAGGGATGGTAAAAGCTATTGTTGCAGCTGTGAATAAACTAAAATAGGCCTTGGATATACCAGCCATGGATGCAAGCTTTGGTAGCCAGTGAGAAGCATAGTCATATATTATCCAATCTGGTTTGGGCCTCGTAGTTTCAAGGAAAGTAGCTAGTGGAGATTGAAGTAAGTCAAAGGCCATCTTTAAGAACTGTGATTTCATGTGGGATATATCCATGGATGATTCTGCTTGGTCTGGCAAATTATCAATTTTTGGGAAAGGAATACTGACTAATCTAATAAGAGGGACTAAATCTTGGGGTATCTTTGGGAGTCTTTGAAGATTTCTTGGAGTGGAGATGTAAGATACAAGGTGACCTCTTCTAGCTAAGCATTCGGAGATCTTCAAAAATGGAATCAGATGCCCCATGGCTAGCCATGGGAACACTACTATATGAAGATTATTGCTATTTTGCATGGAGAACTCTAGCTAGTTCTTCTGTATTGATCAATGAAGAAGATTCAGGGGAAAGGAATTCTGAAGTCAGAAATGACGATGATTTACTGCAATTCTATACAGATTCCAATTTTTCTCAATTCAATTTATTATAATTTATCAGGTCAGACAACAAGTAGGACACGGATGCTATCACTTTATATATATATATATATTATATGCAAGTTGATATTATATAATGTGGGATTGTTGGAACCTTACATATTAGAAAAAAAAAAAAAAAAAAAAAAAAAAATCAGGTTCCCACTTGCAAAAGCTTTTCTGAGAATGATATGGAATGCATTCTTCAACCTTTATATAATTCCCTGCAAGATTTATATTAAGAAATTTTCTTATGTATTTGCACTCCCACATGGTAATTTATTTAATGCTGCCTCTATTTGAAAATCGAATTAGAAATATATGTGCTTGGACGATATAGTATACATATGTGACTATATGACTTAATTTAAGTCAAAATAATCTTTATTAATTCATTTGTAAACTTGACTCTAATTTTTTGAAATAATTTCATGAGTATATGTTAGAAATATTGCTTGTAATTATCATTGTCAAATCATTTCTCTATAATGTTAGGTATAACTATTTGTATCAATAATTTTATATATATATATAATTTGTAATTATATAAAAAATCCTTTTAATAGTTATGTAAGTGCAAGTCAATAAATAAAATTCTCAAATCATGTACCTTAATTAAAATCAAAAGAATATGAAAGGTTGTAAAATGATTGTACCAATATGAATATGGAATCCATTCTTCAACCTTTATATAATTCCCTGCAAGATTTATATTAAGAAATTTTCTTATGTATTTGCACTCCCACATGGTAATTTATTTAATGCTGCCTCTATTTGAAAATCGAATTAGAAATATATGTGCTTGGACGATATAGTATACATATGTGACTATATGACTTAATTTAAGTCAAAATAATCTTTATTAATTCATTTGTAAACTTGACTCTAATTTTTTGAAATAATTTCATGAGTATATGTTAGAAATATTGCTTGTAATTATCATTGTCAAATCATTTCTCTATAATGTTAGGTATAACTATTTGTATCAATAATTTTATATATATATATATATATATATATTTGTAATTATATAAAAAATCCTTTTAATAGTTATGTAAGTGCAAGTCAATAAATAAAATTCTCAAATCATGTACCTTAATTAAAATCAAAAGAATATGAAAGGTTGTAAAATGATTGTACCAATATGAAGACACACATTATTTATGCACAAAAAAAGAATATATATATATATATATATTCACTGCACCTGCATGGCAAATATGATATATAGGGATAATAATATATTCGGGATTGGCATCTACAACAAAATAAAAGAAAATAATAATAATTATGCTAATGGTTTCTTCTCATGTGAGTTCTTTACTTCTGATTGGTCAAGTATCTTATAAAATTTTTTACTAAATTTTAAATAGTTTAAAAAAAAAAAAAAATTGACTGCAAACTTGAAATCTTTTGAATTGGCCTTTTGTTTTCTAGAAGCTTTCTTTCGATATGAAATATTTAAAAGACTTAGTTGTTTTAGCTCAAAAGTTGGTTGGAGTCAATGTTTAATTTTTATTTTTTTAATTCTTTTAGTCTTAATAAAAAATATATATTGATTCTATAATATATATATATATATATTTTTAAAAACTTTATTTTTATTTTTAAGGTGAAAAAGAAAAGAGAAACTTTGAAATTCTATATTTAACAGTGTGCATAAGGTTTCCGTTCTAAATTCAAGTTTTTTTTTTTTGGATTTTTAATTTTTAAAAATCAAAACTGAATTATAGTATCCTTTCTAATATTACGATATTTTTAAAATTTAAAAATATTATTTTCAATCAATTTTTGTTTTTTAATTTTATATTTTTATTTTTTTTAAAAAAAATGTTATGTAACAATAGTGTGCATGTAAAGTCTTTTTAATATTAATAAATAATTTATTTTTTAAAATTTCAGTTTTACTTTGACTTTAATTATAAAAATTGAAAAATCAAACTCAATTTTAAAAATAGAAACCAACCCAGAATAATAAAACTATATCAATTAATATTTTTATAAAATTATTCCTTTTCTTTTTATTAAAAAAAAAAAATTATAAAATTATTCAAAAAATTAATTTTAAATAAAAAATATTTGATGAAGTATAATAACGACTAACTTTCTAGAAAAATATTTTAAATAACTTTCTAGAAGTTTCTCTCCTGACCACCTGGTCTAGGTGTTTCTCCATTGTTTTCTGACTCCTCAAGAGGTTTTGAGTTTAAACCGTATCCAAGGTTCCACAGTTTGAGATATATTCGTAAATGTGAGTATACCTGCACTGTTGGATCTTTCTAGGTGGATTAGTTTGGACTGGAAGAACTTGAGATACCACCTAAAAACTTTCTAGAAAAAGACCATATCTCTATTAATTCTAAAATATTTTGCAATAAATAAAGATTTGAGACTAAAATAATTATTCTTTGAAAAAAAGTCTAAAATTTGATTAATTTAAAAGCCAAACTTGCATGTCAAATACACTTCTACTCCACAAGCTAAAAAATACTTTTGAGTTTAAAATTATAAAAATAATTCATATTTAAATTAAAAAAGTTTTAAAAAAATTCTAGAAACTTTTTGAAAAATTATAATCAATATTGATCTTTTTTCGACCCAAACTAATCCACTCAGAAAGGTCTAATAGTACTAGTATACCAACACTTGCGAATATATCTCGAACTGTGGAATCCCGAGTGAAGTTTAAACCCTTAACATCTTGACAAACCATGAAGTAAAGGAGAAACTCTTAAACCAATGATCGGAAGAGATTCAAACCCTCAACCTTTTAGTTGTTGAGAGAGAGACTCCTAGACCATTAAGCTCATGAGAGGAAATTCAATCAATATTGGTATCTTTAAATTCTTTTTAAAAAAAAACTTTGAAGAAGAAAATAAAATAAATATACATATTATATTTAATCAGTAGTACTACACAGTAGGTACAGAAAAAAGAAAATCAAATCACACAGCCGTTACTTTTCTGTTACTACCCAATTTACCCCCTAATCTTTCTTTTATTACCATTCTTTATTTGCCCCATAATTTCTTATATTCTTTTTCTCTCCATAACAGACCATCTTTTCTTTACTTTCGCCATTTCCCCCCCTTCAGGCCCTTCCTCCACCATCTCCTCCTCCCCAATCCCTCGTTTTCTCTCACACATAAACACACACTCTATCTCTGTGTGTGTACATACGCTTTTGTATACATATATTTTCAGAATCTCATGTGTTATATAGAACAAAGATAATCGAATATATGTTAGTAGCATAAATTTGTGGAGTTAGGGTTTTTTGGTTTGTTTGTTTGTTTATTCAGAGGCTGAATTTTGCACACTGATGCTTCAGACCCAATTGTGTACTGGTGATCAATTGGGAACCAATAATGTATGCTCAAGCGCAGCCGTCTGTGACTGCTCCCATACAAGGCCAGGCGCATGTTAAATACTCTCCGGTTGGTGATGGAGAGGATGCTAATGCCGCTTTGTGCGGTGGCGGACGAGGAGGAGGAGGCGGAGAGTCGATTGAAAATGCGCAGATTGTTGATTTCGATGAAGGCAGTACTATTGGTGATTTAGATGGAGTTGAAGTTGTTCCTCATGATTCCATGTATAGCGGTGGGGCTGGTGCCGTCTGCTCTGAGGGAATGGGATTGACTCAGAGTGGTGATGTTTCAAACCAGCTTACCCTCTCGTTTCGTGGCCAAGTCTATGTGTTCGACTCTGTTACTACAGAGAAGGTACTCTACTCTTGATTCTTCTTCTTCTTTTTTTTTTTTTTTTTTTTTTTTTTTTTTTTAATGAAAGACCATTGTTTTTCTTTTCAATTTTCTGATTATAAATTTTAATGAGTTATCTTGATTTGCATGGTATATTTTGGAGCTTTAGGGGGGATCTTCCTGTTTAAATGATCATCAATTAATGTTATGGATTTCTATGTTTTATTTTGTATTTTGGGCAAACTATATCTGTAGAAGTTCAGTTCGCTTGATCGATTATGGAAGAGAGAGGGGTAAAAAAAAAAGAAAGAAAAAAGAAAAAATGGAAAAAGAAGGAAGTTAAAAGAAAGGTTTTGGTAGCTTGTTTATCACTTACAGAATCTTAATTGATCTTTCTGTATAAATAATAAACTCTTTCCGGATGAGGGAAGTATTGTATTTCCCTTCCCTCTCAGCCTGGCTCCTCTTTGTTCAGATGAAGTTTCTTGACTAGCCAAGCCAAGCGGTATTCTTGGGAAGTGCCATGCTATTTATTAAGCTCTGTTGTAATTAAAGTTTACTAAGCCAGAATTCCAAGCCTTTGGGTTTTTCTCTTTGTGCCTAGTCGCTCCAATTACTTTTGTTGTCTTGTTACCACAGGTACAAGCAGTTCTCTTACTTTTGGGGGGATGTGAGTATACACCAGGCACACAAGGTGTTGAAGGAGCCTATCAGAACTCAAGGGTATGCATAATTATGCAACAGACATGCTTCATTGTTTCTATCTGAGTTCTTGTCTTATGTTTATACTTAAAACATCTTGCTGAATTTTGATTAGGGTGTGATGGACTATACTGGGCGCTGTAATGATCCCAGGAGAGTTGAATCCCTAAATAGGTTCCGTCAGAAAAGGAAAGAGCGGTGCTTTGAGAAGAAAATCAGATACAATGTCCGTCAAGAAGTTGCACTGAGGTAACCCTCTTGGTTAGTGCAGTCATTTTGATTTGATCTAAAAATAAATATTTCATACAGGAGTCTTCTTAGAGCATAACAGAATGTGAACCTGTTCTGTAACTTAAAAGAACACTGGAATATGTTTAAGCAACTTCCAAGAAAGGACAGTCTCTGTGTTTGATTTTTTGAATGTGAGAGAAGCATTGTGTTTCAAGGGTAAATTGATTTGTGAAATAAAGCATTTTTCACATTAATGTGTTAAGGAACCTTTAACATCCTATGAAGGGCTTTAGTGGTTAATATTTCATGGGTGGATTTTGTTGTCACTTTCACCACTCCACATCTTTCTTTCTTCACTTCCTGTTTGCTTACTTTATCTCATTGCTTTGCTTGTTGTCACTTCCTGTGGTTGAGGATAACCTGAATAAATGATCTCAAGTACCAACCAGAATGAACTCAAGCACGTTTTGGTGTTAAATCCAGGAAGGTTGAATAATTGGGAAGCTGATTTTTTTTTTTAAAATTTTTTTATTTATTTTTCTTTCCCTTCTATGAAATGATGCTTTATATAATGTCTTATAATCTATTAATTTCCATTAGTCAACCATTTATAGGGTCTTCATTTGCATGTATATTGGTCACTGTAACATATCCAATGTATGATCATAATACCATTAAGTAGTGGTGCCTATATCAGCACTTGTTTTACAGATCAACATTAAGTTTGTTAATGAGACTGGCTATATAACCTTTTACCTATTCCCTTTTCTTGTCAACTTTAAATTGTTTGTTTCTTTTATTTAGACTTCACAATAATTTTGCATAGATTATCTCTTATGTGTCAATAGTCATTGAATAGAAGCATGCATGTATTATATATAACTGTTTCTTAATCTTTTCTTGTTCTTCTGTTTGCATCATACTATGTTTCTATGCAAAATTTTTTTCTCTACTTCATATCTTTTTATGTATCAGGATGCAACGTAAAAAGGGTCAATTTGCGGCTCGAAATTCTGAGGAAGCCACTGGATCAGATGTTGCCGAGGATTCTGGACATAATGATAATCAATTGGAAACTTCGTAAGTTCTATATTGCACTAAAGCATGTTTTGATGTTTATTTTTTGAAACATTTGTATACTAGCCCCTTGCTCATTTCTGCAATTTGGAAGTAGAAACCATTTTTGCATTGGACATGATATAATAATTTCCCAACATATATCAGCCTTTCTTCGTTTGGTTTTTCTGTGCTTCTCTTTAATTGTTTAGCTTCAACTTCTGCATCTACTTATTTTGTCTTCTTTAGATGCTTGCATTGTGGGACAAGTTCAAAGAGTACTCCGATGATGCGGCGTGGACCAGCTGGCCCAAGGACACTTTGTAATGCATGTGGACTCTTCTGGGCGAACAAGGTGGGTGGTTTCCCCGGATGTAGGGCTTTCAACAGATTACATATTAGCTTTTGCTATTTCTCTATATATGAAATTCTTATCTTCCTTTTTCTTGCATCATCTATCTTGATGACCATGTCTTCTGTAGAGTCATGCAATGAACTTTTTTACTGATGTACTTTCACTTCACTTGTTCTGTTGAGCAATGCTTCTTTTGACCGTCTGACTTGCTGAAGTTTTGGTATCTTACCTCTCAAGTCATGTGAATATCTGTAGGGAACATTGAGAGATCTTTCTAAGAAATTGCAACCTGCAGCAGGAGAGGTATGCATCTTAAAGAATTTGTACAAGAGAAGCCTGCAATTTGATGTTATCCATTTGTACAAGATTTTGATTTTCCTATCCGGAACTTCTTTCCATTGTAGGATGAAGGTGATAGTGACTCTGATTATGGAGCTCCAATTGGCACATCAGCTAATATGGTGCATCCTAATGTGGTTTCTTTTTCTGCCAGTAATCCTTCAGCTTTAGCAGCTGAGCGGTGTCTCAACCTTGGCCCGGCTCATTGATAAGTTTATTATGTTGCTTAGAACTTATGGAAGAAGGGGTTCAACTAATGATGGCATGCTTTGTCAATTGTACAGATAAGTTAGCTAAGATATGGGCTATACTATTGATTTAGAATCTGGAGTGATTGAAATTGAAATACCTGCTCTCTCGCAAATGACATTTTAGGAACTTCAAGAAAATACCTGACCTTTTTCCCATGTAAACTAGATTGGCAAACCTGCAGCTGACTTAGAAGAAATTGTTGGTAATAGAGGGGGTTTACTCTTACTTGACTGACTATTTGGCCTTCCTTTTTGGTATATTTCTTTTTCGATTTTAGTTTTTCAATACAAAAAATAGAATTTTGAACCATAAAATTTGTTTGGTCCATTTCTTAGTAGGTTATTATTGCAGGTAAGTTTGTTTATTGATTTGGTTTTCTGTTTCTTTTTGAGATTAGGGGATTTCACTACTTTCTCGGGAGAAAAGTAAACTACCTTGTAGTTTCTTGAATAAATCTAAGGTTCTTTTGGACTACAATTTTTTGCCAAAATAATATATATTTAAAAAACTGATTATTATTATTTTTCCATATTCTAAGATTTAAATTTTTTGAAGTGTGTTAATAAATTTTATATAAGTCAAAACATCAAAGAAAAGAAATTTTAAAAAAGTTTTCTGATCTTTATAATTCAAAAATATTTTTACACCAAATCAAGATAAATTTCAGTTTATAAAAGTAACGGTAATTGGTGAATTTGGTTACAAATTTTGTTCGCTGATTTATAGGTACTTTATTGGGTGGACAGTTAAAGTTTGAAACTTGGATCATTGGTTAAGGGAGGAGGAGTCTCTATCGCTTCACCACATGCCTCTGATTGGTTACAAACAAATTTATATTTGTCAAGTTTAGTTTTAAACTTTTTTTACCTAAGATAATTAAGGGGTTTTTTTACAAATTTCGTGTAAAAGAGTTAATTATTAATTTTTTAATTAACTAAAATTGAATAAAAAGATAAAAGAATTTAGAATTTTAAAAAAAAAAAAAAAAAAATTTTAAGATAAAACTTGTATACTAAATTCACTTTTCATTTTACATATCGAAACACGGGAACCTGCTTTTCACCTTTATTCCGACCTCCAGAACTGGACTTTTTTTTTTCCTAATCCATGATTGGTTAATAATCCCATTAAAAAATTCTCAATCATTCATACAAAATAATAATAATATATAAAAAGAAAAGAAAAGAAAAAGCACACAAAAACGCAATTCCCATTATCTTGTCTTCCTCCTCATTATCCATTGTCTCAATTCCCTGATATTTTCAACTCCCTCATCATCTCTCATCAAACTCAAATTCCCGTATCCAACGGTCAATATCCATCCACGTATGAAAACACTCCTCCCGCGTGGCATCCTATAATATCTCCCCCCTGTCCCGACATGTCGACCCATAACGCTCCAAAAACAGACTTCGATCAGATAAAATGAATTTCCATATTATGACTCTTCAAATGATAGACCTTGGGGGCGTACCTCGCAATTTTTATTTTTTCCTCTTTTAGGGTCCCTCCAATAAATTAATCCATATTTAATCAATCAAATCCAATTCTGTATTATATATAAACAGGAGAGAGATAGAGAGATAGAGAGATAGAAGTGGATTGGTGTAATGGAACAGTAATGATTGATGATGATATTTGAATGGGAGAGGAGGTGGATATGAAGAGCTTGATTTTTTATTTCTATTTTATTCTAATGCCGTAATTATGAGAATAAAACAGTAGTAAGTTTGTGATGAATTTTGGTAATTCATTGATAAATATCGAAAAGGAAAAGGAGGAGGAGATGGCGTCGAATCCAAAGGCGCGACCTTACGACGGCGATGATGACCATGTAGCTACGAGAATTCAGTTGGAAGAGGACGATGATGACGATGACGACGATGGAGTTGAGTATGATGATACCGGTGATGACGTCATGGAAGATGCGGAAGAGGTTGTTCATTTGAACGCTTCTAATAAATATCATCACTACGGTCACCGCGGTGGCGCTGGTGGTGTTCAGGTAGTGGTACAGAGAACCAGTGAGCTTACTCTCTCTTTTGAGGGCGAAGTGTACGTCTTCCCGGCTGTCACTCCTGAGAAGGTGTTTTCCCCTTCTGGTTACCTGTTTTACATGTTACTGAATCTTCTCTTCCTTAATTTTTCATTTATTTAGTAGTTTATGTATCAACATGTATGTAATACCATGTGTTTTGTATATGCAATTATACATGATTCTCTTTATTGAAGTATGAAATGCAGATACGTACGTGTAAAACAAAAATTTCTCCGACGAAGTGTAGCTTTTTTATTGTTTTCATGGGGAGTATATATAACTTCTAGGTGCAGCTATAAGTGTATGATTTTTAAATATGTATATATATATGTACGCAGGAAATAAACAAACCAACAGAGTTGTTAGCATTGATAACTCTTCAATTTATTTTTATTTTCATTTTTATTGTTGGTTGTGAATGAACAGGTATGGAATCCGTCACTGGAAAGGGGAAAAAAAAAAAAAAAAATTAATTGGAGAAAGTTATGATTTATATGTAATCTATCTGTAGTAAAGTGGTATAGGGGCACTGCAGAGGTGATCTATCTTTGCACTTACAAAACTTAATCGTCCAAGGAAAGATAGAATGTTTTGGGATGTCTGTTTTACTCATTTCCTTTTTCAAATATGTTTCATGTGTATAAAACATCTGTTCCCACAAATTATTGCATTATATGTTTGGAACAAAAACTCCAATAGAACATGATGTGGAAATTTAAGTTTCCATAAGATCTTTCGTATATTCTCAAATTGTTATGCCTATTCTTCTCTTATTCTTTGTTTCTAGGAACTTTCCTGTGCTTCAATGTCATGATTTGATTTCCACTCCTTGACATCTTGACTTCTACACTGTAATTTATCCTTACAGCTGCACTTTTATTAATTTTGCCTTTCTCTTTCCTGTTTATTTCTGCCTGAGTCTCTTTTTGGTATGTTTTGATTCTACATTCAGCATTCTGGGTTATCAACAATTTGCATGCAATCTTTGCCTAGTTTGTTTCTTTTGCCAATATGCATGAGAGGCGATTTTAATGCTAAAATACTATTCTCAACAGGTGCAAGCAGTACTATTACTTTTGGGTGGACGTGATGTACCTACAGCTATGCCCACTATGGATGTTTCATTTATTCAAAATAATAAGGTAGTTTTGATCAATACCCTTACATCAAGTCATTTATGTGCTCTAGTCTTTTCATGTTAAATAGGAGTCAATGTCAAGTCATTTATTTTATCTTCATAAACTTTTTTAGGGTAAAGATGAGACGCCAAAAAGGTCCAATCTTTCACGAAGAATTGCCTCATTAGTAAGGTTTCGTGAAAAACGGAAGGAGAGATGTTTTGACAAGAAAATTAGGTATAGTGTTCGGAAAGAAGTTGCTCAAAGGTTAGAAATTGTCTTCTCATTTTGCTTTTCTAATTATTTATTTTCGTGGGATCAAAATATAGCAGATTATTACACAGTTTTTCTTGAGGATGCAATAACTGTGTATTAAAACAATAGCTATCTTACAGAGAAAAAATAAAATAAAATAAAATCAAAGCCAAACTTCAAACTTCAAACATCTCTACCAGGTGTTCAATTGAAGAAATGTTGTCAGTTATCCATTGTATCAGAGAAACATACATATCATTTAATCAGAAAAGGAAATGAATATATAGAACTTAAATTAAGGAATAATGCAAAGACTACAAAATCAACACCTAAGTTAGCCAAGATGAATCACAGTTGTACCTTCATCAACTCCTTTGCCTTGTCTGGATTTCCTTTATAAGTTGATCTAGTTAGGATGCTTTATACTTTTTTTCTCTAACATGAGTGTGATTGCATTCCTCCACTAGAATGCACCGGAAGAATGGTCAGTTTGCATCACTTAAAGAAGGTTGTGGATATTCTAGTTGGGATTCAGCAAAGAAAAGCCTTCAAGTGGATGATTCTTGTCATCAAGAAACTGTGTTAGTCAGAAAATCCATCTGATTTTACTGCTACTAAAAATATTAAACTATTTGTGTTGTTGTTATAATATCTCATAAGCAATTGGTACTTCTTCTGCTTCCTATAGTCTGCGCAGATGTCACCATTGCAGTGTTAGTGAAACTTGTACTCCTGCGATGCGTCGTGGTCCTAATGGACCGAGAACTCTTTGCAATGCATGTGGGCTTATGTGGGCAAACAAGGTGATTGGATCTTGTTTCTTTCATTTGTGTTCTTGGAAACTTTTAAGAACATGGAACTAGAAAACTTATAATTTTCTTGGTGCCTGTTTCCGCTTCTCTTTTGCCTTTTCTTTAGCTGCCTTATGTTTCTTCTCATCTAACACCTTTGAAACTATTGATAGTTTTTTCTTGAATTTTTTTCTTCCTGGGCATTGACATTCTTTTTGGATTTTACTGTACTTATCTAATATCAGGTTAATAGGCTTACTTAGTACACCCGATTTCTCCATTTCCTTTGTTGAGTGTAGAAGAAGATCCAGAATTCCCTAGAATGAAATTATTCATCATTTAAATGTGTGGAAAAGATGAAATGAGAAGGGATCCAGAGGCAAGAATCATGTCTTCAGCAATGACTTGACTAGAGTTAGTAGGATTGTGAACAAAATGAATATAAAAGCAGTATATTGTGGATGGATATGGAACTTTTCTTCATTGCAAAGGAAAATTTTCCTTGTTATATTTTAGAGAGAAGATGCTTGGGAATCATCTTTAAAATGCATTATGAGGGAAGAATTTACTGTCATTAAATTTCCACATTACCTTACAAACTGAAAAGTTTTTGGCGGTCCTATATGTGACTGAAACTTATATGCCTTAAATTAAGGTGGTTATTAATGAGAATTTGGATGAAAAATATTTTTTTCGAGTGAAGCATATGTTCGTTTTGAGATAATATAAAATAGGAGTATGACCCTTCAAATAGAAGGGACTATCAGAGTAAAGAATTTTTTAAGATGCTTGGCTCATCAAAAAGCTTGTGTTGCAATCTAATCTGAAAATTTTCCAAGTAAAAAAGCTAGGTTTATGCAAAGTAATGATTGTTTGTCAACAACTGCATCTTATCCTGTCTTAATTATGTGGCTGCAAACAGTCGAATTACTCATGCATGAAGGGAACTGATGGAAAGTTAGATGAAAAGTAAATGTCCACCATCTAATCTGTTTGAATATTCATTCCCTTTTTATTTATATTACTCTTAGCTTTATTCCTCTTAGCCATATACTTGGCTTGGACATTAAATTTATTTTTGTAGAAAGTGTATGTCTTTCAACTTTCTTTATCTTTTGGCTGCCAGGGAACTCTAAGAGACCTGAGCAAGGGAGCGAAGAACACGTCCTTACACCCATTAGAACCAGTATGTTTCTTCACTGAAAACAAGACGTATGTTTCTCAGTAAAAGCTTGTGACCACGTAGTATCAGCAATCTTTCTGTTCATGATGAACAGGAGCTTCAAAGATGTCTTACTCTTAGCATTTGACTTATTGTAAATGTTATGGCACCAATGATTTAGCTAACAGTGATGACAGGATGTTCAGGGGACACCAGCTGATGTCAAGCCTTCACTCCTTGAAGGGGCAAATTCCTCTTGCAACCAGAAGGATCTTGTATGTCTTCTTTTACAGAAGTACAAAAATTGAGAACTATGAAATTTATTATTTCTGACGGAGTTTCTTTCGTAGGGAACTCCTTCCAAGGCTTTAATGGAGGGAACATATAATCATTCTTCAAACCCAGATGGCAGAGTATGTTGTTTGTTTTCATGAGCTCTGAACATAAAAGGTTTCGTTTCTGCAGCTATTTTGTATAACATCCTAATTGTACTTGCCACTATAATCAAGGCAGTCTTTCATTTCATGCAAAAAACTTGCTTTACCGGGTAGGCTAGCAAAGATGCATATTTATTTAAAACCTGAATGGTTGTGGGAATTTATGCATTCGTAGTCTAATCGTTGATCTGCATACTTTCATCATATGGAATATGTTTCCCATCACGGATTCTCACAATTTCTGTGGAAAACATGTTTATACTCATTAATTGTATGACTGTAGAAGATATGAAGTACATATTTTAGTACTGTATGAGGTTTTTGGTTAAGAAGGGAAGAAAATTGATGTCTCCCTTATTTGCAGAAACTTTGTAGTTCTGGTGAGGATATGCCAGTGGGGATTTTGAGGTCTTCAGGCGACCATGATGAACAGGTAGTAGATGTATCTGATTTAGTACTGTCCTCCACACGTTATTTCCAACTCATCACCTGTAAGGTTCTGTAGGTGCAGCAACATTTTCTTATGGAGCTTTTCACTGTGCAGGAACCTTTGGTTGATTTTCCAAATACCTCAGGGACAGAAATTGAAATTCCCACCAGCTTTGACTAGTAGTAGCATTGGTTTTCTCTCTTCAAAACCAAACTTTACTCTCTTATTATAATGGCAGTCAGCTCCTGTGTTTGTATTACTTGTTTTTAATGTAATCATAACCCCATTCTCTAAAAAGGAGCTTTGCCAAGAAAACTAATGTTACTGTAGGATTACCTATTCTGTTCATCGTGTTGAGAGTCATGTTAATACCCCCCAATGTGAAAGCAGATTTTGTGTGTGTATGAGTTTGAATGTGTTGTAGATCCATTTAGTGCAATTTGGAGTCTCTTAGTTGGACTGTTTATTTATACTAAAGTTGTGATACAACTAAACTGCAACATTTAGCTTTGCCTCTCTGTTTTTTTTTTATTTTTTTTTTATTTAGAGAATAATAATAAGATTCCAAACCTTATGTGCTATCATTTTGGTTAAAGGTTTGTGGTTCTATTTTCTTGAAACATAAATAGTTATAATACATTGTTTTGGTCGGAATAAGTGTTCCCTTGAAGATTCAAGAAGTGGGCACATCTGTACCACAAACATGGTTACTTTTATTCCCAAACAAAATTGATCTAATTTTTCTTCATACAACCACTTATCAGTAATTAGTTAAAGCCTATTATTCCATTACAAAATTTAACTAATATTAGTCAAGAAATATTGGAACTAACTACCACTCAAAATTAATTATTGTTATTCACTGTAATTTAACAAATTGACAAATTAGATATCCTGAAAAGAGTAATAATTTAGGGTAAGGTTCCGTGATAAGAAACCTCAATGATCCCTCCTACCAGATAAGTAATCCTTTTTTAAGTTATCTTCATCAAGGATAGGGATAAGGGAACTTGAAAGCGAAAAGTAACGAAATAGGGGTGTTACAAGGCAAAGGAGAGAGTAGTAAACTTGGGAAACGTAGGGAACAGAGTCAAAAGGCATACGTTGCAAAATACAGTGCAAAAGGCACGTATGAATATGTAAATGACCTTCCACGTTGTCGCAATCGACATTCAATGAATTCCATCTCCATTGCGAGTGCAAAGGGCTCGCGATTTCATTTATTTCTTTCTGCAATATATATATATACACACATGCTCACAGCCTGCCTGCCTGCTGCTAAGATTCAACCGCATTCCCAAAATTATAGACTCTAAATGAGTCATGAATCCTATATATATTCTTTCTTCGTTTTATTTTTTTACTACAAATGCAGAGGACTTACTATTGCAGATTGCAAAGGGTAATACCCCCCGTAGTGAAATATGCTACTCCAGGAAGAAATGAGTTGCATATTCATTTTTCTCCTCTTTTTGGCATGGGGTTCTGAAACTTGCATTGTCTTGATCGATAAAAATTCTTCTCCCGCCTTCACAATTGGTGCCAGTGGCCAAATTTCCAGTAATCCTGAAGGATTCTGAATTCAGAAAATGTAGTGAACACCACACCACCATCATTTCCTTGCTGCAAAACTCTACATGATACTACCACGATATGTGTACTCTTGCTACTCATTGAAGTATTCATAAGGTGAGGATCCACCACTTGAAGAATCACTTTCATATTGTGTCATCTCTCTTGGTGAAGAGGGAAGTGATTCTCTCTGTTGGGAAGACATACCTATTGTAAAACGAAGGCAAATCAGAATCCTGTCTATTGCAGTTGTGCACATTTTTATCTAACCAGAACTGTGACATAAATAAGCCTCTAATCTACACTATTAAAGACTGAAAGACAAGAGTAATGGTTAAAAAAGAACAGAATAATGAGGAAAGTTCCTCCTGATGACCAACACCGAGAATTTGACTGGTGCATGTACCACTGATTTGGGGGGTTCACACTTATTGCTGGTAATGGGACTACCATAGAAATCCAAAAAGAGAAAAGTTGACAAGGGAAAATAAGCAGCAGGTGTTAATAATGCTAAATGAAGATACTATCACATGAATATGAGCTTGACAAACCTTTTTGTCCCCTGGAGCGGAACTTCTTTGTATGCCTTCTAATTAACCTCTTTGCTTTTGTTATGGTTAGTTGTCTTGCAAATGGAGAGAACTCTGCCTCACTCTCACTCCAATCCCCAGCTACCTCATCTGCTTCACCCCTCATTGTCCGAAGAACAAAGGCTTTGGCCTTTCGGCGCTGAGAATTGAAAAGACCCCTTATGGAGGTAACAAACCCATCACCAGCTCCATCACCAGGCCGTTTAGGCCAAGATAACGGATATGGATTTGATTTTCCAGCTGAACCTCCATCACTGTCACTAAAGTTAAGATCGATATCAGGAACAGATGCACTACTCACTTCTTTCTGACTTGGTAATTTATCTTTGAACTTCTTCCCCTGTACATAGAAAATTAAGCAGACATGTAAGGGAGGAAGCAATATTAAACTCGCTGGCAGCACAAGGTTTTTGTGATGGGTGGGCAGTATAGGAAACCGGAAACATATTTACTATTTTATGATGGATGGGTAGTTTAACAGAACCCAAAAAACTTATTGTTTTCTTTTATTATTTTTATTTTTTCTTGTTGAAAAAAAGTAGCTTTTCTCAAATAAATTTTTTGCAATGGTTTGGACAATATCCCAAACAAAAACTTCTCATTTTGAGAAAAGGAATCCTAATTTCACCTACCTAAAATATCTCATCTATCACATCAATTAACATTATTTTTCAAAAAAAAAAAAAAAAAAATCTAAAATAAAAAGTAGTTTTGAGTGGTGGAGTCAAAAGATCAAATCAAATCAAGCATTCAAATTATAAACTTATCATTATACACCTATTATACCTAATGTATTCATAATAAATCTATCCAAAGGAAAATTAAAACCACTTTTTTCAATCTAAAATGGAACAATAACTTCTTTCAAAATAAAGTTCACTCAAATGGAAGAATGCTACATCTTAAAAATAATTATATATATATATATATATATATATATTGTTACCCAAATACAGCAGTAGTTACCTGCATCCCTGTGACAGACTTCAGAACTCCCCAGATGATATGTTTCTTGACCCGTGAAAATAGTCTTCTCCAAGTTCCAGTAAATTCAACACGGTGGAAAGTATCCATCAGCAATCTTAAATCACTCACTGCAAATCTTGATCCTTCATAAGTGACTAGCAGTTCAACCTAGTCATGGGAAAGCCAATTGGTGTTAATAAAAAACCCTGCATAATGGCCAAGGCACATCAGTAACAATGGACATACCTGACTTATTTTGATGTTATGGAATTCCCTCATTCTTCTAGGCCTAGATCTTTTTTCGTCATTTGTTTTGCCAACCTTTTTCTCTTCATGTGAGGAACGACCAGGTTTTATGTTTTTGGACTCTTTTGACTTATTCTTAGTTGGCTCATCTGGAGGCTCAACAGAAGCGGAGGAACAATTTTTTAGAGAAGGAACACTAGATGAATGAGCATGCAGTACAAGTTCGTTAGCTACAGACTCTGCTACAGATTCCTCCCAAGTTCTATCAAAGGAAGAAGTTCGTCGAAGCTCTGGAGTTGAACCGCAAACAATGTTTGCTTTCAGGTTTTGCAACTTCGAAGGCTGAGAATATTCACAATACAAATGATAATTAATAGAAATCTAGATCAGAAAATATCTAAAAGGTATGTTTAACTTAAATGATTAGTAACTCCACTAAACAGACTCTTGAAAGGATTACAACATATAAAGCAACAAGAAGGCAACCACCAAACTAGAAAAAGAAAACTCACTTGAGATACATCCACATGCAGACTCTGGCTCGTTACAGATGTCACTGATGATTTAGGCAGTGCCTCAGTATCTTTTGTCAGATGGCTCACTGATACTGATACTTCTTGTGTTGATTGTCCTTTCTTTACTCGTCTGGACCCAGCAGTAGTTGAAACTTTCCAAACTTCCTACAGATCCCAAAAGAGCAGAAAATTATCTCCTTGGTAAAGGAAAAATGAAATGCTGTAAGTTTTTCATTTTAACAAACCTGCCGTCTTTGGGAGTCTTGTTCTTCTTCTGGAAAGAAATATTCCCACATCATTCTGTACATTGTCTCAGTTAGATGGATTTTTAAAGGATAGATCTCCACCTACATAAAGGGGAACGGTATCATTCTCATGTAAACAAGAATTCAAATTGGTTTGATGAGGCAAATGGAAAACCCTTTGACAGTACATGAATATCATAGAGTTAGAAGAATTTAGATATGATTTTAACTACAACTGTTTTAGAAGTTTAGAGGAAAAAAAGAAAAGCGGGGAAGTTTTAAGTGAGTGAGAAAAGAAAATAAAGCAGTCCGGGAGTTTCCATTTCTCTCCAAATATGGAAAGAAATTTTTGGTTTCCAAAGCAAACCCTTCCCTTTCTCCCCTCAAGAAACTCCGGAATTTCTTTAACTAGCTGTTAGTGATGGATATTAGGACCTCTGTCAAAAACTGAATGTGTAATAAAAAAAAGTAAGAAGAGTAAGTTACACGGTTAACCTTGTAACTAATGTAGTAAGTAACAGACAAACTTTAGTGGGAAAGAATTCCATAAATTAAGGAGCTTATTTGTGGTACTCTTAAGTGGCCAATCAATTCTGAAAATCCTGAAAAAGAGTTGTTGACATTCAATTTTGGACAGTTGAAGTATTAAATAGTCAGAACGGTAAAAAACCAAAAAACCACAACCAAGCTGCAGTGAATATTTTTAAAAGGATTTGCTAAATCCAGCAGTAATTATACTTCTCATCTTGAACACTATAGCATAATTTTAGCAATATAAGCTCTTTTTTTGAGACCCTAATCTGTTCTCTCTCTTCCCCTCTTAGCATTTTAAAATAGTTTTTTTCATAAAAGTGATTAACGAGAAAGAAGCTAAATCCCACTAGATCTAGGCAGATGCCAGTAATTTGTAACTAAGTGGTCTTTCTTTAGAAATTTTAGAGTTTAGTTTCTTGTGAGATTTTAACAGACAGAAAGAAACGAAACACTAAAAAGTTTTATTATGTTCACTAGGATTTCAGAATATGAGATTATGCAGCCAAAATAAAGTACACAAGCTATTGATCAGAAATAAAAAATGGGAGATATGATAATTTTTATTGGCTTATTGGCTTATTGGCTGCCATGCCCATGTCCATTTTTTTATCCATTTTCCAGCACATGTGAAGGTACCCTTGCTCGTGTCCCCATGCAGATTCTTGGTATGCAGAGATACACTTGTTCTTATTTTTTAAAAACAGTGGAAATTGAGATGGGTTTAAAAGAGGAGATGGTTGCTCCCATGGAAGAGTATTTAAAATGACAAATTGTACTTGAAATGATAAGAGTTAGGAAAATTTTAGAAAAGATAAAAAAGTATTTTGGTCTAAGAAACTGTGGGTTTTAGTAATTTTTTGTGGAATTTAGCAAAAATGTTTTCAAATGGCTGACAGTAACATATTCTGACAAGAATTCTTTTAATTGGTCCACTAGAAAATCAACCAAAACCACTAGCAGTGCAAAAAATTGGTTCTTCAGCAATAATAGATCCACGATTAAGATGATTCTGACTTCTAAACCAACTGAAGTTCACATTGAATTTTTTTTTGTGTGTGTGCTGGGGGGTGGGTATTACCTGGAACAATTCCAGAGGAGAGTTCCCATCCTTTGGAGCTCCCTGCTTTGTATCTACTCGAAGCATCACTTTTCTGCAGCCAAAAGGTTAAATAAATCAAATAATTCAGAGTTATTCATTAACATAAAAGTGCAACATGGGAATGTCAAATGGAAATTAAATTTAAGATATTATGGAGCCGCCTCATAAGATTTAACACAAATGTGGAGTTTCTTATTTTCTTAAATTACCACCTAATCCAAAAGCCTTTGCAGACAGATTCCAATACCCAACGATTTTAAAATTACACTAACCTACCCATGACTCATTACACACTATCCAGAAATTTGTCCTACCACATTGATATGGTCTGAAGCTGCATACATTTGCAAAACAAATAAATTACATTCATGCTTTTGCACACACATCAACTAGAATGTTGTGCATTTACCACTTAAGTAGTCTAGGTCCACTTGGAATGATTATGTACTCTGGAGCCCCCTAGATGAGATAACAATTCTGTGGACTTAAAAGCGACTAAACTTCCCAGTATACACATATGAAGAAACTGACCGTCTAAAAGTAACAATTTGCTTCTCATGCATGATGACTTTAGATGTTTTAAAAGAACACTGTAAAAACATAAACAAGCTGCTCATTTTTAGAATATGCTGGACATACAGTTTTCTACTTTCCAATAACTAAAAGAAACATACTTTCCCCACTCGGGAGGAGGATTCCATGCTGACAGAAGCATATCAGACTTGGCATTCGGCAGACAGTTCCTCACAACAAAGTATTTTGTTGTGAACCGAGCAACACCAACATCTTTGTAATCCCTGTCAAAGTCATATATCTGCATCCATACATTGGATTACGACAGTTTTAGTTAAAATATAAGATTCTGAGGTAAAAATAAATCAATCCTAACAATCTGAGGAATTTACTGTATCAAATTGATCAAAGAATACTACTGCAAAATGTTTGACGTACCAAGATGGTCAGAACCAAACTCAAGTGAAATACTGTATAAAATTATTTTCTTCTCAACAATTCCCATACTTGAGGTGGAGGTATCCAGAAGTTATAAATGGACAGAAAAGAATAAAGAACCAAAAAGGCAAATGGTGTCAACCATTGATTAATTCAATAACAAAAGGTTGACCAAGCTCCAACTTAACAAGCTAGGAAAAACACAAATACTAGAAACAGCTAAAGAATTCACAAGTAACTGCAGGGACATGATTGCTTGCTTGGAAAAGTAAATGAATTACTCTATTTGCAATTGGTTAATTCAGTGGCCCATGCTCTAAAAGCTTACAATGATGGAGAGGAGTGGGTTACCTTTAATCACGTAACACACTCCCTCAAATGTGGGCTGCATACAAATTTTCATAAAAAGGCCCAACACGTGACAATTATTAACAAATGGGGAACCTAGGACCTCCCACTCCAATACCATGTTAAATTGAGTTAAATTACTCATACTTGAGAAGGTTACAATTTAACTAACTTTAATAGCCATCAAACAATTAGATCAAGAAGAACCCAGTCACTCATATAAAATGGAAAATCATAAGTATTTCTTGGAACATGAAAAGTGAGAGGGACACTTACCACTGGTTCTAATTTCAACCCCTTTCCACAGCAAAAACTCACTAGACAAGCTCATGGTACTTACAAAAAAATCCTGTTTAAGCATATATATCAATGCTACATAGCCATACAATTAATCAGTATCCATCAAGTATGTCCATTGATGGAGGTTTAAGAATTGATCAGTGACCATGATAACATTGGTGGTAAATCCAATTCAGCATTTAAACAAGAAAGATATATTGGACCTTTGAGTAAGAATACAAGCAATTGCAGAACTCTAATGCAATAAATTCATCCTAGCAGTATTGTCAAGAAAAATATGCACACCCAAGGTGCTTAGTGTCCTCATAGAGCCTTAGCAGCACAAAAAGGCACTTGCCTGAGTAAAGTATGGAACACAAACATATATACATACTTCTGAACATTATATTATACGTTTGCAAGGTTAATAATTCTATTAGAAAAAAACTTAAATTAAGCTTTGAGGTTAATAAGATAGTTTAATGAACCTGTAATCCTTCAAAAGATCAACTGTCAACCAATAATCATCATCTAAGTCAGAAAAAATGATGGCGATTTGGGGGCTGGTGTCACTTCAGAAATTCTTTGAGAAACTATTTTCTTAAATTTTCAAGGGTATTAAATTGAGTTAGCTGGCAAATAGAAGCTAAAACGACATTTTACTCCAGCACAAAAATGTGAACCCAACTAAATAAGCTTCGCATGAAGAGTATAAAGGTGCTTTTCTCATATAATGCTGTCATTGAGCACCTAGACGCACGCCTCAACATCACTGCATCAAGGGGCATGGTCTAGAAGTGATTTAGCTAAAAATGAAAAATAATAGGCTGTGAAGCATCAAAGTAGTCATAGAACATACAGCAACCTAAAACTGAAAACATAGTCTGACACCTATTGCACACATATTAAACTAATGGAGTCAAACAATTAACCTAAGCTTGCAAGAGGAAAAAAGGACTCTCCAAGAAATTTTTCTGTAAATTCCACAGAAGGACTACACCTACATACTCCAGTTTGCTGCACTAAGATAGCATTTTGTAAGAACATATGTTTCTTTTGTCTCTTAGAAGTATAATCCATCAGATTAAGTTCAATGGGGGGCACTGGATATGCGTCAACACGGGGGCACTTTCTATTACTGGCTTAAAAGACAGTGTTGATATGCCACGCTGGTGCAGAGCAATATAGTTGACAAGAAATGGGAGAAAAGTCTAGCTTTGGCTTGGTTATGAGATAAATCCTCAGCATTAAAAGTACAATTATTCAGAAATGATTATCTATCTAAATAAGTTCTACCATTTAAATAGAATGTTGAAAATCTAAACCTAGAGAATTAGGAAAGTAAATAATAACTAAATCCTAAAATAAGTTGAAAACATAAAGACTTAATAAACTTATACCATAGAGGAAATAAAATTAGAATATTACTCAAAAACAGAACTCTAATCCTAAATAATACTTTTCCATTAGTCCTGCATCACATGCACTATTATTTTCTAAACTTCTGCTCTTCTTAAGGAGCTAAGGATTTACTTACTAGATCAATCACATTAGGTTCTAAAGCATTTTTTATAAGTATACACCACATATTGTTTCAACATGTACCCCCCTTAATAATATCAGATTTGAATGAAAAGTAACCAAAAGATGCATAAAGAATCAAGATATACATACAATAGTAGATCAGCATAAAAACTGAATAAGAGAGAACAAGTCTCATAGAGCAAATTCTCAGCACAAAAAATAATGAAAAAGAAGGCAGTCAAGCAAAGAGAAAGCTTGACATTTTAATTCACTCTTTGCATGACATGAAACTAGGTAGCAAGCCTAAATATAAAGGTTGGAGCCTCAAGAATTCCAGCTCTACAAAGGAACAAGAACCCAATTCCTCCGAATACTGTGAAGTCTAGTGTGGATTAAAATGTATACAACTCGTACCAATAATATTGTGTCTTATCCAATTTACCACGAAACAATATGTTTAATCAGGATAACAAAAGTATAAAACAGAACTATTCATCGCTACATAAGATAATCACACTGAAAGAAGATAATGTTTACAAGACTTACCATATCATTTATCTCAGCTTCAGCAAAGGATTTACCATCAACAAGCATACTCCAAACCACTTTATAAATTTGCAGTGAAATGCGCATGGCATAAGAAGGACTCTTGTTCTTATCCTTTTCCATTAGTCTTTGCTGGGCAGCTTTCTGCAGAGCCATTCTCAGTGATCCAGATGCAGCCTTTCTTGATTTCTGTGCATTTGCTAGTTCTTTCTTTAGTCTTTGAACCTGTAGAAGAGAAGTTCATTCTTTCCCAATCCCTTAATACATATCATAAGCAATCCAACTAGAGAAGACACAGGAATCCTATTGAGCATCAATATGTACTTGAGAAAAAACATCTCAGTGAAACTTCTCTGGAAAAGCTGCTTTCTTTCCTAGAGAGCATTTTTAAGCTAAAAGGAGCAAAAGAAACTAAGATCAAGGACTATAATATATTGGTTACCGTAGTTTCTTTAGTTACATATTGCAAATGAGTTTCTTTAGTTACATATTGCAAATGAGCTTTAGAATTTTATCTAAATATTGTTTTTGTTATTCTATGCCTACTTAAATAAGCAGATTACTTCTCTATATTTAGCCAAGATATCATCTCCAGATATTTCTCTTTCCTATCAATGCACCTTACAGCACTGGCACATGTCGGTGGAATTTGCAGATTTACCACAAGAACATTAGGCCATGAATAGTAAATAGTCTACCATAAAAACCATAAAGAGTTACATTGTAACATGTATTGAGAAGTTCATCACTCACCAGTATGGACCTTCCACCACTTATCATCCATAAATCACCATCCTTTTCTGGTGATGGATCTGCAGTAGCATCACTACAAAGTGATAATTTCCTAATATCATCTAAGATCAGATTTTGAGCTCTCTCTTTCTGTTCAAGCTCAACCCTTGCAAGTTCTACCTCCTCCACACCATCTGGAACAACTTCATCTGCTTCCTCTTCAACATCATCATCGTCTTCTGCTGGGTAGGAAAGACTAGTTTTTCGAGGCCTGAATGAGAAATAACAAGCTATTCATTCAAAGATCAAAATACAAATTTAATCAATTAAGGGCATCCTATTTTGGGTTCTCCACTTAAAAATGGCTGCCTCACCTTTTCTTCACACAATCTTACCTCTGAAAAATTATAGGACCATATGTGATATACCGACCATCACTTTCTTAAGTGAGAGTAATGGTTGAGAAATTTTGCTAAAAGCATTGCCATTTTAAGTGGTCTTTTGAAACCTCCCCAATTAGCAAATAAACCATTTAACATTGGGTGGAGGATGTATTTAGTTAACCAGTATAATAATGACAATGCAGAATGTAAATGTATCATAAGGTTGAGAAAATGAAGAACTACTGGTAAAAAGCATGCTTTATTTATTTTATTTTATTTTCTTTTTGCGGGGGGGAGAGGGGGGTGGTGGGTAAAAAATGCAAAAAAGAGAAGAGACATAATCCTTACTTAGGAAGCCTAGCAAAGAGAAGATTCGTCAGCACATCAAGCATAACCTGAAACTGCCTGGACGTCATAGTCGCTGTTATGTTATGAGAGTTAAAAGTAAGCTCTTTCAAAGGCTTCACCTGTAGCACGGAAAGATTATACATCAGAGATACTCTATATTTAGAAAAAATGCAAAAAGGGGTAAACAAAAACCTGAAAAAGAGAGACAGTACAACCATGTGATGCATCATTTAATTATTCATTATTGTCTATGGGATTAAGATCTAAACCCGGGTGCTTTAATATTACCAAAAAAAAACACGGGTGCTTTAAGATAAAGACCTAGAGCCGCACCTTCAGATCTGAGGAGTCACCTTTGTACCTAGTATAACGAAAGTACATATCACAAGGCATGAAAACCCTTTCAAGTAAAGCCCCAGTCCGCTTTACTTTAGGTGAGCTCCTGCGAATCTTAGGAAGCCACTGCAATCCAGCCCCAGGATCTACATCAGTTGGGGCAACATGAGCCTGGACATGCTCCAACATTACAGAAAACTCCATACGATTCCATGTCATTTGAGGTTGAGACTCAGGAACTTGAACATTTCCTCCAGCAACTGCTTGTTCAATCATATCATAGCCAACCTGAAGAACTGAATGGACTGATCGAGCTAAAACACGACCACTAACAGCAGCAAGCAGAAATCGACCCTGTTAAAACAAAAATATAAGGATTGTTTGAAGATTAAGCAAGACCAGTGAAAAATGGATCAAAATTTGTCTTCCGAAACATATGATGAACTTAATTGAAAAGCATATGAAACACACTCAGCAACCTTGAGAAAGAAAAATCAAAGTACCTTATCCTAGTAGTAATTTAGCTGTTGCTTAAGACTTAGTCTCATATTCACCACCAAGGCAAGGCTCATATGTTCCCTACTCCCTCCCCATCCTTGTCTTCTCCCCCTCGTATTATATCTATTATCCTTGTATTCTCTCCATCAAAGTACCTATGATTTGATAATTTTGTTCTTTCTCCCTCTCCATTTTTTTTTTTCACTTGAATATGTCCGAGCAAATATTTACCCCTACAAATGTTGTCCAAATTGGTACATTTTTTGGAACAGAGATCAAGTTACTTTTCTTAACTAAAAAGAAATCCAAATACTTACACTTGAATGTGTCCAGACAAGTTATTTTCCCTCAAATGTTGTCCAAGGTGGTCTATTTTTCAGAACAGAAATCAAGAGACTTTCCTTTGAATAAAATAAAATAAAAAATCCAAATACATCCTAATATTTTGAGACACTAATCAGCATTTAACCCAATAAAAAGTAAAGCAGTATTGATCTTCCTAACTTGAGAGGCAAGTGCAGGTTTACAAGTCACAAACTGTATTATATCTACACATATATGCATTTGGAAATACAAGATGGGTGATCCTCAAGGAAGTAAAGTTAGAGTGTATCAATGTGGTACTCCTATCTCTTTGTAAGTGTATTCTAAAATAAATGACAGCATCTTTAGAATTTTTCTTTACTTTTCTTACTCGGACCATAAAATTTTGAGCGTGTGAATAAATAGAACCTTACTAGGATGTTAAGTAGTTAAATTCAATCTCTCTCTAACAAGTTAAGCTTATAGAGCACGTGGTACCATGTTCAATCTCTCTCTACTAATTTATTGGTATTGTCCATGTGTTGGGCCATGTTTTGAAAATTTCTCTTCATACCACCTGTGAGGGATGTGTTAATTAGTTAAATTCAATCCCTCCCAATCAACTTAAGCTAGAATAGGTGATAATTTAACATATGAAACACAGTATCACTTATAAGTGAACAGATTCTCAAAAACTCCATTGCTGTATGACAGTGAAGGATGTAATGTGTAAAGATAAGGAGTTCCGACATATGAAAAAGCGGAATAAACTATGGTAAACAGAAATAAAAAAACAAAAAGAAATTAGCTGCCACAAACTTAAGGAAACAAAATTCAAAAGTTTAATTCTATAACCGGCAGAATATGGTTTGATATAAGGTACGATACAAAATACAGTTGCGACAATTTAAATGAAATAAATTGTGCACAAGCAATAAAGGAGAAAACACATCACCAAATATTAAAAAATGTTGGTTAGGGCTCAGAAAATTGAGAATTACGGTTATGAAAACATTTTAAAAACAGATGGTGTTAATGGAGCCACAAAATTGATGGTAAGCTGCACAAAGAACTTACATTTGCATCCTCAGAGTGAAGATTGAATTGTGGTTCGATAACATTAACCCTGAAGTGACAAGTCTCCTTCCCAGATTCTTCAGATGGGTTTACTGTTTATAGAGCACAAGAAGTGAACCTCAAATTAATTCTCATGAGAACTCAAATTTTAATGGAGAAAGGTGATACAGTACTTTGCAACTACCAACTGCTAGTGTGTCCACTTCGTTGTTCATCAAAACAAATGATCAAAGAAGAGGAACTAGGTTCTCTTGGCATATTTCTTTTGATATCATAAGAACAGATTTAAAATGTACGATCAAGGGTTCTATCATAAGGCAACACAATCAAGAAGAACTCAAAAGAAAGCAGACTCCTTTGCCCCTTTTGGCTGAGAGAAGGGATAGGTTCCAGTTAAGTAAAAATGGATTTTCCACACAAAAGGACTTCATTCTGCAACTGAAGTGTAAATTTCTCAAATTTAACATGATATACTTTACCAAGTAGTTGAACCTTCAAAACTAAGATGCAGCTATTTTCCTAGCCCTCAAAAATATTTAAGGAAATAACATGAGAGTCAGGGAGAGAAAGAGAAATAATTTTTTGTCACATGAAACTTACCTACTGTCCCAGGTAAAGAATTTTCAATCTTCACAGGATTTGGAGGAGATGATTGTGACATTGAGATTTCAACACTCTGTGGTGACGAAGAACTTTCACCATTAGTTAGAGACAAGGATTTATTTTTATCATCTTGAGAATTTTCAGGACTTTCAGGTAGTTTATTCTCCTCAAGCAACTTCCTTTGGGCATATTGTCGAGAAGGAGAAGGTTTTGGAGGTTCAAATGCCTTTGATATTCCACCTACACAAGACCAAACAGCATCCCGATTCTCAATAGTCCACAACAACTTAAGACCGTAAACAAATATGATCTGACAATTGTCAGCAGTCACTACATTGTATCCATCATCATCACTTAGATCAGACCTTGAATACCCATCACTTTCACTACCATTTTCAAACTCAGAACGGACATATGTCATTTCAAGATTTTTCCTGCCAGCCTCTTGCCATGCTAATAACCTATCAGGGTCAGCTTTAGGAGATTGCCTTCTGATTGTAAAGTAATCAGATGACAATAGAAATCCATCATCACGAGATCGCTCTGAGCTACAGCTGGTCTTATCATTTGTCGTCTTGTCCATTGATGCAGATTTTGAACTTTTCCTAGTCATTTGAATTACCTTAGCAACACTTGTGCAATCTTCTTTATTTATAAATATCTTCGGCAAATAAAGATCAAGGCCTTGATACACAAGATCAAGAGTATCACGTTTACTTTCAAAAGTGTACTTTTGCATATTACCACGGCCATAATAAAGTTCATATTTCATCTTTGTCATCTTAAAGACCAGCCCATTAGCTGGATCATCAACATCCAAGGGCATATACTTTATGCATGTTGGAGTTGCTTCAACCCGGAACATGAATTCTGTCATTACTTTGTCCATTGATAGATTTCCAGATCTGGGAATTCTAGGGACTCCAAAACGCGGCCATCTTGAAAACATACGCAATTTATGAGGAGGAAGGTAATTCAAATTCCAGAATTTTATCAACCACGCTAAATCATGGGGACCGAGGTTTACAGTTGGCAAATCAGTTGAAATATGCTCAGATTTTGGTTGAGCATACGTAGCTCCATCTAGGATAGCTTGATCACCTGTTGACAAAGATTGCGACTCGTTACCAGAAGCAGGCAGAGGAGGTCTCAGAGAAAGATTCCATCGCAAGGAGAGAGAAGTAGATCTGAAGGGATCATAAATTTTATCACGAGGTACACCTTCAATAGGTAGAGCAAACAAATAATGATTCATTGGACTTCCAGATTCACAATCCCATTCCATAATGACTTCAAGAGCAAAGTTGGGTGCCTCCAGGAAAGCACCAGCAGAAGCAGTTGGATGTTTTAAGCTGGAATTCTGCAGCAAGCTCCCCAAGCTGCTCAAAAAAATCTTGAAATCTTTAGCAGTGACATAGACACGACCATCAGATTGATGGATCTCCATGTAACCAGACACAATTTGAAGTGTATCAGACTTTTCATAGGGATCTGTACTGGCAAGGATATTCCATCTGGTTTCAGACAGATATAACGTGGTATTCCCATGAATATAGTTTCTCATCTCATCCCACCAAGGTAAGCTTTTCTCCTTTTTTGGTGGTTGAATTTCTGCATTTGGGTTCCTAATGCTTAAATTGGCCCTACGAAGTGCAACAGTAAAAGCATAGCTGAGATCACCAAAGGATGGTTCAAAACCAACACCAAAAGAGACTTCTGCTTTCTGGAAATGAATGGGCAGATCACAGAATGTTTTCATTGGTGGAGTTGTACCACTGGCTGAACGAAGCATGCAAACTTTCCTCCATCGGCCAATAAAGACATTTTGATGAATTTGGGGCTGAAAACATGTTGCCTGCAATTACATAGAAAAACTAACTTCAATGAAAATCATACCAAAATCAGAACAATGTATATAGATAAGGCAACAGATCCACAGAATAATTGAAGTGAAAAGACAGCATAACGAAACAATCTATGAAATAGATTAATACACAGATAATCTATGAGAATTATAGGATTGCTAATCCTAAATGAGCAACCCAAAGCCACAATATCAAAATCCCATGAAAATAAATAAAAATGAATCGTAAGTCTTTCTTTTTTTCTGGATGCAGGGGGGAGAATGTAAAAGGAAGATTACACAAGCATTTATGTGCATCCACGGCTGTCATATTACCAGCAATTTTATATGCAAATTCCTGATAATGCTAGAAGCATCATAGAAGATGCAGTAACTTTGATTCTAGAACATAAAAATCAAAAGACAAGGATAAAAACAACTCTTTTGCAACTACCTCATAACCACATATAAGCATAGGAAGGAAAGAAGGATTTTTTAAACAAACCTGTTGAGCTAATATAAGGCGACCTTCACATCTACCAGAAGTTCCAACAAACAGCGGATATGTGTAATTTCGTATAGAAGCAACAAGGGAGCCAGTCTGCAACTTAAGTTTACTGCCATAAAGGCGTGAGAATGGAATATTGAGTACCCGACACACTGGATCAAGTTTCTGCAGAACTTCTATCATCCCAGCATCACCACCTTCAATTCTAGTCAGGCTCAGGTCTAACTCAGTAGCACAGATGGAGAAAAGGGAAGTTCTAGCAGTGCTAGGCTTGAACCCACCTTGAAAACCTTCCTTACAAGCCCCTGACCCTTGAGATTGGGCAAGATTCTGGCATGCTTGATAATATGACCTGAATGATTGCTTGTAGATCTCATCTCTAAGTTTTTGAATTGCTTCACTATCATGTATATTAATCTCACCTCCATTAAAACAAATCTTGTCCTCATTAAATGAATCATTTTTTTCAGCTCCAGGACTTTGGCCACCTTTCATAATCAATTCATCAAGAAAGTTTAACCTGACAGCTGATTCAAAGGCCTCCTTCCTCAAAAGCTGATAATGTTCATCAAGCCAACCCTGTAATGGCTCTTCCTCAATATCAGCAGTCAATTTACGGATGGAAAACTTTACACAACCAATTTTTACTCCACTAGATTTTTTAGGTTTTGAACTGTCTTTCTTAGCCGGAAATATAAGCTTAGACTTAGCAGCAGTAACAAGCTTCAAAGCCCGAAGCATTTCCTCCACGGAGTCATCTATTGCACGCAGCTGTAGACGGAATGGCATGCATATGTGGACATCAAGAGCTTGAATTACCCAATCCCACATAGTGCCCGTCTCTGTTTTCGCATTTGATGCCTTATTGGAATTGTTTGGGACACGAGAAATTTGCATTCGACTGCTTTTAAGTACTCTAGCTTCATTTAATGTGAGCATGAGCCCTTCAAGCAGCAATCCTATTCGAGCATTCTCAGAGAAGATTGATTGAACCTGTACTAACATTTCAACCCCATCACCAGCCTCAGCAGAAACATTCAGCATTTCCACATCAATAGCAAAGATGGATTCCTTCTTCTTATGTTGTTTCTCACTCAGTAAAGATTCTACTGGAACTTCTTTGTTCTCCTCAATATGAATTATGTTTTCCTCATCCTTTTGTATTTGAAGCTTCTGACTGTGCACCAGTGACTTCAAGTGCAACCCAAGATCAAACAAAGCAATGTGTGCATCCGGTTCCCACCTGACAGATATGTCAGTAGCACTGAAAAGAGAGCAGACAGCAATCTCTTTGAGCCCCCCAGATCGCCTCACAAATTTCAAATTTTGCATGTCAAGTATTGGGACTTTAACCTCAGGGTTACTGTCATTCAAATATTCTTGATAGATAGATCTGGTTCTTTCAACCTCCACCTGAGCAGATTTCTTCTCCTTATTCAAGGAACACCCAAGGTGGAATATGTCAAGTGACACAGAATACTTCAATTTCTTATATTCATCTGAAAGAGTAGATTGGATATCTGCAGTACGAGGAGTGCCATCAGCAGAGACACTAATCACAACACGTCCACCTTGTGATCCATAATTTACACGTTTAGGGTCATCAACTGCCATGTTTTCCAGTCCTACCTCTCCACAGATATTCAATGAACACCTTTCAAGGTTAAATTTCACAAGTTGAATTCCCTTTCCGGATGACCTGGACGATTTAGATCCCTGAATTGGAGCTGACTTCTTGGAAGAGGATAACTTTTTCAATAAAGCCTTGAAAGCAAAAGCAGTTGAAATCAGTGATTCAAGGCGCCTGAAGGTCAAGTAGACACCCATACCCGATACATCACTAGAGAGAACCATTTTAGACTTGCAGCCATCTTCAGGTGAATCCATATCTTTTTTCCCCAAATCAAGGCTAACCTTTGCTATATGCAACATTGAACCCATACTTGTTTCCACTTCAAAAAGGCTCTCTTTCAAGCATTCTTGATATTCATCAGACATGTTCAAATTAAGCTCACCAAGTTCCATATGAACTGCAGTTCCTGTGCTTGCTATGTTGTTTGCATAGACATGAGCTGACTGAGAGCAGCCCTGCATTGCAGAAACAAAGCAATGACATGGTATTTTAGATAACAAATAAGGTATATTTAGCAAAAATTGCTTAAAGTGAACAAGGTAGAAACAAATAATAACATAACAATGTTTTTCCCCACAAACCATAAAGCCAAATGCTTAAACAGAAGTATCTTCTCATTATCACTTTTTCGTCCATCTTTTGATATATGCCTCAACATATACTTAAATATTTACAGAACTAATAAAGGATTATCAATTGCTTTGCCTCACCCATGAAATGGTCATGCTTAGGGTACTGGATGCAACTTGTACCCTACTGAAAAAAATAAATAAAAAAATACCCCAAGTAAGCTTCTCTATCTCCCCATGACTCCTCTACATAAACAAAAGAAATACTGCGCAGGTCTTAAGGTCTAAAGTCTATTTAATCCAAACCATTTTTAAGTCATCTTCAACAATTTCTGGTGCTGTATGATGTTCCTCATTATTCTCCAAGCTGGATGTTTTACAAGAAACCCTATAAGTCATATTAGAAACATACCAATCATAGAAAATATGCATAATTGTTAGAAGTCAATTTGTGGAAACATATTTAGAAGTCGTCATAGAAACGTACCAGTCGTATTTAAAAGTATCTCCATAATTGTTTGTGTAAGTTTATGCTAAACCACTACAAATGAGAATTTTAAAAAATATGCCATTTTAAGTTTTGAGTTGAAGAGGATTTACCAAAGATATTTTGCATTCCAGTGAGTGGGTATACACATTACTAGTAATGCAATAACTTTAAGAAATCACTTGTATACATCAATGCATCCTTAAAGTTGCATCATTTGACACTAAAAAGCTAAACAACTGGAAGAGAAATTAAAGTTCATGAAGCTATGGTATTTGTATGTAGTAAAAAACAGGGCGAGGCCAAGTTGACTGTATGATCTAAAACCAACAGGCCAACAAAGGCACTCATGAACAAGATTTCCTGAATAACCAGTCAAGTTTAACTTGTTTAAAACTAAAACAAGAATAATAACAACTTTAACTCAGTTATGTTTCTACCTGCCTACAAGTAATTTCTGATCATGTATATGGACATCCAACATTCTTGAGACAACAAATAAAAACCACAAGTTAACATAATGGAACCTCTGATGCTTAGATGGTGTTACCACTAGCACAGCACAATGTCCAATTAGGTGTTATAATGGCAAATAGAGAGCATCTGTATATAGCATCCTTACATGGTATACTGGTGAACCACTCAAATCATAAAGCACAATAGTCATCTCTGGAGCTGAAACAGTGCATGTCCACATGAGGGCTTTTTGTTCACATGACTCTTGCTTTTCAATTGGAGGACAATCCTCCTGAAGTGTCATTTTCTTAGGTTTTGAAGAACGCAGTTGCATCCACGGGATTAACCTACTTACTATCACGTTGCACTGAGTTCCCCCAAGCTTGATGTCAATTTCTGATCTGATAGGTGAAGTAGGCTGTAAAGCAAAGCACCCTAAACAAGTAAATGAAATGACAAAAGGAACAGAATATAGGACAACTCAAAGATTTGTAGAAATTTATATAGGTGAGTCAAGTAAATATGATGCATTTACAAATAATAATAAAGAAGCACCTGAAACACCTGAAAACACACTAAAGTAAAGAAGCAGTATATACCCAATAATAATAATTCTTGCACTATTTTTAGTACCAAGACTCCTGAAGAAATTTGTCATGGAAATAATGGCAAATAAATAAATCCAGCAAAAGAAGCAGAAGATTTAGGGAAAGAAAGGAATAACAAGAAAATAATTTACAGAAAATAGTAAATGATACGAAATAATGAAATGAAAAAGATGACTTTCTTGTTCTTGATGCATCCACAAAAGACACCAGACTCCACCAGAAACAGAGAACAAGTGCAAATTAACTGACTTTACTTGGTAATAAACTCAGAGGACTGCAAACACAATCTTAATGCGTAACCAATTAAATAGCCCAAAAAAAAAAAAAAAAAAAAAAACACCATCCCCCTTCCTTTTTCTGCATTCCTCAAACATTCTCCTTCTTACCCCTTTTCTTTTTCTAGATTTACAGAAGATACATATTGGATAGGAAACTCTTTAGTTTTTCTTTTCATTTTTTATGATAGAACTATATCATTTAGGTATAAGTAATTATCAAGACATATATGTATGTATATAGATAGAGAGAGAGAGGGAGACAGAGATCTTTCCCAAGGATTTCATGGTTTGCAGAAGAAAAATCAAACGGTTTGACCTTCCACACATTTTTCATAATAGCTGGATATAATTTAACCATATTCTTGTATCTATACACAGAACCCAAGGATATATGGGTCTTTCCTAGTAAGAATATTAAACAATAATAATGTGAAATATTTAAAATATTACAGTCTAGAACTCTTGCAGAACTTCCTCACACAGTATGGATTTGAGAATTTGTTTTATTTGGGAACCCATAACCGTCCTCTACTCTTTTCCTCCTCGTCTGTCTTAATCAGATTACAATACTGAACATTTTTTATAATCATAAGCAAGAATTTTCAATAAGTGAATGGTATCTTTGAAAAAACAAACTTTTGATACACTTTGCCAAAGATTCTCTTGGAGTGGGATTATGTTTCTAAGGCATCATATTTGAGTAACTAGTTTCATCTGCCAGTACACTAAGAAGAGATTATGCAACTTAACCAAAGGCCCCAATGTTGCCTTGTTTTCTCATATTCTAAAACAAACTGCTTAGGGCTACACTCCACCTACTAATTTTCTGTACTTCTTTGAGGAAAACTTGTAAAGAAATTTTAAACACATCATAACCATAAACAAAAAGCATCCAAGAGAAGTACAAGAAAAAGTAAGATAGGCTGTAGAGAGCAAAATATCTTTTCATGTTCAAGTTAAGGATTATCATGTGCACCAAAAAAAAAACATGTGCTAGAGCACCTTGCATTATGTTTCTTCTCATGCATGACACAAGTGAAACTCATATATTTGGGGTTTTCCAGCTAAGCTGGGGCCTCATATGATTGTTCAAATGTATGAATTCATGACATATAACTATGAGTAGATGTGATATTGCTCATAATTAGAAGTGCAACAGGCAACAAGATTGACGATTTAACATAGGTTTGCCAATGACAGCTGATAAAGACAAAAGGCAAGCTATAACCAATTTATAAATAGGTAAAAGTAGAGGACTTAGAAATAGGATACTAGAAAATAAAACATAAGGTGCTAGTACAACATCAAAGATAAATCATAGTGGAAAGGCTCTATTATTTCTAATCCACAAATCATGTCAGTTCAGCCATATGTATCCCAATGCAGCCCAGTTCTAGAAGAAAAATTATTAGGAAGTGGCATCAAAGCCCAAATAAACTAATTATTATTCTTAGGAAAAATGCATTTCCCAAAATAAAATTTTTTGCTTCGTACTGTTTTTAATCAAAGCACGTGTACGGAGGATATAGCACTCTTGCAAAACACTAATAAAAGTAAATTCTGAGCATCAATACAGATATACCTGTAGAGGAATATAAACCGAGGAAACTACATCAAGCTTTAGTATCTCCAGACCTGAAATGCCAGCTTCCCGAAGAAGCTACCATTGACAGAAAAATCAGTATTAAACTGGAAAACAGAACAAACAGCAATAGAAAATATCATACAGAAGAGCATTTGTGACTATACATATTATATGCTTTCACACATACATGAATCTCGCTGAATTCCAACTGAACATCAAGTCTTGTACTTTCACCAACATCTTCAACAGATTGGGATTTCGTGCTTTTTAGTTGAATACCTCTGATGTTATTTTCCATTAGAAGACCCCGTTCCCGATGCACAAATTTTGCATCCAGCCTGGGCAGGGAGAAGCCAAACTAACAACAAAAATGAATAAATAAATAAATAACTACATCAAACAATGGATAAGAACCATCCATTTGAGTAATGAGAAGGGTAGTTGATATGCCAGTATTAGTGGAGATCATTGCAGTAAAAGAACCCGAAAGAATTAAATTTATGCAGCTAGCACAATAGCCAGGATTTGGACTTCAGAGGGAGAAGACATTCACAGGGGATGATGAAAAAATTAGAATAATGTTTATAAGATGTGATATAAAAAATCATCATTATAAATAATGTTCTACAAAAAAATGGTAATGAATAGACTCACCATCAGTGCATTTCATGTTTACTATAAATGCACTTGTTCCTTACCAAACAAGTTGGAGACTATATCTGCAAACCTGATGCTCTCAATAAAATCAGGTTATAGATGGTTAATACTGTATTCAGACAATTTTTAGTTGCAGATTTTTATCTAGAGTCTTAAAGAATTTTACAATTAACTAACTGGATATTCCTATGTTGAGCCGGCTTAAGCATTAAAATCTCATCTTGTTTCAATGCTTTTAATCCTCTAACATTCTCAAAATGGGAGAAAATTTACAAAATATGGTGTTTTCAGAATAAACTTCATGACAAAGTCAAAATATGACAATGGTAACTCCCAAAAAACTGAATACAATTAAATAAAACTATTAAGTCCAAGACAAACATTAAAAAGAAAAGAACCAAGAATGTACTTTTTGGACACAAATATTCCAATCACTTCTAGTCAGAAAACTTTCTATGACAATTTTATTGTTCCAAATACCTTCATCAAAACTGTATTTAGACAAGATCTTTAACTTTTCTATTATGTTGAGAATAAAATTATTATTTAAAAAAGTATCTGGATAAGAGTTTTTGCTTTTGGGTTCAAAGTTTATTTTAGTGTACAGTGTGTACCATAGGTTGGATAAATTAATAAAATAATTAGAAAATAGTTAAGGAGACAGTCAATTTGTAGTGTTGTACATATAAATTGGACTTACATTTTGGATATTGGAAGGAAGTTTTGCAAAAAACTTGTTTGTTTGAAGATGAATAGAAAGACAAAATTATACTTGGAGATGTTGGCTAATATAGCATAAATGACATTTCCACAAGTGAATATATTTTCTGTTTCTTCAATATTTAAACTTTGCTGCAATCATACAATTTTGTTTAGAAGAAAAACATGAATGTAACAAAGTAACTTATTATAGCAGTATCACAAGAATTTATCAGAAAAACTTTAGGAGAATTTGAGAAGAGAAAAGAGAACTGCTGCAAAGAGAAAAAAACCCTTTGTAAAAAATTTTTAAAAGAAAGCTATAAAACATAATGATTTTTTAACAAAAAAAAAAAATTCATGAAAAGTTTATGCACCCATAAGTAAATTCTCAAAATAGGGAAAAACTGAGAATACTTATATTCTAAACTTGTGGGTATAAGGAGAATTTAGAAAACTTTGAGCATGTGATTCTTTTGCCCTACAAACCCCTTAAATCAGAATTATGAATGAAGAATAGGAGAATGAGATAAAATACATACATCATTTTCACAGTATCATAATCCTACCACAACAAATATCTAAGGCACTGGAGAGAGATGCAATAAGAACCAATAGGCATCTCATTCAAGTGTACCTGAAAGAAAGATCTGAACAATTTTCCCAGCCCTTCAGAGTGCAACACATCACCTAGAGTTCTATAATTAGTGACATGGGCATATCCATTAATTATTATTTAACACAGATGTTAGGAAAGCCATTCTAACCCTAACCAAGTTACCATCTCATTCTTAGAAATTCAAGTGGTTAGTGGTCAGTTGGACCTATGAATTAAAAAAATTCAACTCACTAATTAAAGACGTTATGTGTGGACTTTCAGATGAAAAATGTGTTCATTTTAGAAAAATTAACATTCATCTTTGACATCCCACGAAGAAATAGGGATATCCCATTGCAGGCCAAGAAGCAGATGAGTACCAACATGCAGCCAAAATATACCATTTCTTTAGCAACATTGAACTATGCCAACAAGAAGATACCCAACAATAGTACTCCATGCATCTAATTCTTCTAAAAGTGCTTGAATTCACATGCGATTTACTCAAAAGTTCAAATTGATGCCTACTGCAATAAAGAAAAGTAACATATGGATAAATGTAATTTATGTCAAATCTCAAGTAAAAAGAAACATAATATAATATGTTAAAATCTTTCGTTCTCAGATATCTTAGAATGCCAAAAATTGTCAGTAGGTAAAAGGAAATAAGTAGGGAGTATCTTTTGTGGAGCAATAGAGGTAACTCTAGTTAACCTATTAACTCATTATCAAACTCTTGGAAGATTTTTCGATATCAACAATTTCTTCATGGCATGCTGACAAAATAAATTTAAATAGAAAACCTAAAATCTTGTCAATTTGGGCTGAATGTAAACCGACGTAATCATACTTCCCAGGAAAAGTCCAAACATTCAAAATGCAAAGAGCAATTTTAAGGATGAGAATAAAACACAAAATGAAAGTGAAACACAAGTCAATAAAATTAAAACTTACATACCTTTTCTGGGAACAATGAAGTGGACTTAGTAATAGCCAAAATTGGATGTTTCTTTTCTTGCTTTCTGGAAGCACCTGCCACATTACTCTCTTTCACAATTTCACCAGACAGAGAATTGGTGTTAGATGAACTCTTCTTTTTAATGAGAAAATCCTCATTTAGCACTACATAAACATCTCCACCAGTAACATCTACATTCTTGATCAATATGCCGGCTTCCCTGTAAAAGTATAATGCAAGAAACCACGGTTAAGTTCTGTTGCAAATTTAAGATAACAGATTTTCATAATGAAGAATTTTCCTTCTCCCAATTTAAAGCTCCTTACACCTTCAACTGACAAATAAAATTAAGAGAAAACAGTGATTGATGCCAAATTCAAAAGTAATGTAAATTACACCCAGCACAGGGAAGGTAAAAGCCCCAGTGACGTTCACTTTATATTCAAATGCTAAACCTGTTCACCACATCAGGCCAGCAGTAGGACATATCTCTAATAAATACATTCATAAATTTCTGATTCTCAACAAACAGATATTTTTTATATCCATATAAAATATTTCTCATTATTAAGTTTAAAAAGACCTTTCTATCCCTTGTTTCAGGAAGACCATCCTTCCACAATTATACTCCATTTCATAGCATCTATTTCCAACTCAAGCTAATCTATTAAAAATTAAAGCAGGATAACGGATCTGAAGTATGCTTATACGTGCTAAGAGGACTCTATTAGAATAAGCTTTTAATTCCATTTAACATGGTATCAACACGGGAAGTCCTGAGTTCAAATTCTGAGTATTGCCCCCATTGATGAATATTATGCACGTGTTGGGTCGTACTGAAAAATTGTGACATATGAGGGGTTGTGTTAAGTTTAAAGAGTAATAAATTGTCACCTCCTCTAAAAACTTAAGCTTATAGAGAGGGTTAAATTTATTTTCTTAACATGTGGGCCAATGACAAATTTTATAAAGAAAGCATACAAATCAATCCAATGCAAATTCTTAATAAAAATACAAATCAAATTTCAATAGCTATGATTCGAACCTTCGATCTCCTGTTCTAATAACATGTTAAAGAGTGGCAAATTATCACCTCCACTATAAGCTTAAGCTTATAGTGAAGGGTTAAATTTATTCTCTTAACAAACTTAAACTTCAATTTACCTCCACTTAACATTATGCACATCCATACATATTATTTGAAACCATTTAGAAGAATTACACGTTACTTTTTTAAAAAAATATCAGATTCCAAGTAATAGGAGACAAGATAACCAGAAATATGATTAAGTAAATAAAGAGAAGGGACATCAATGAAACCACCTATCATGACCAATTTCACACAAGAGTGAGAAGTCTTCACATGTGAAAGGAGCAGAGGTCCTTTCTGTCAAGCCAATGAATGCATGGTTGGAAGAAACAGGTTCTCCATTGGCTGATGAACTATCAGAACTAATTCGTGATCCACCCAAGCAAATAGAAATTGGAAAAAGATGCAGTTTCACAAACAAAGATGGGTGGGATCCACCATCTTTAGATATATCCAGCCTTAGCTCCTTTACATCCAAGGTAGCTTTTGGTGTCTGAAACATTTTTAACATAAATGGTAAAACATGAAAATCCATCCAACATTAGCCACAATGGGAAACACTACCCAAGGACAGATAAAATATCAGTCAAGTGCCAACAAGAAACCATGAAGCCAAAGTTCTGAACAGTATACCTTTACAACCAGTTCTGTAACAGAAACCGACAAAAATCTTGCCATGTTTGCCACAACCATCCATTTTCCTCTACCTCCTCTACCTGAACCATGGGATCTTCGTGATCTACTTTTCTGAGTACTTTTGTTTGAAGCTCTCATCACAACTTCTAAGTCACATACTAATACCTGCAACTTTGGATCCCTGGAAAAAATTCCAACTCCAAGTTTGACTAGGGACTGCCTTAAACTGAGTCTAATTTCACCAATAGATATGGATTCAACAGCACCCTGTAAGTTACAGAATCAGAAACAAAAAGACAAAGAGAAAAACAAAGGATCTGATTATATGTATTTACTTGTTAGAAACAAATTAAAAGGCATTTCCTGCAAATAACTTCAGACTGCATACTTAAATACTAGGGCCTATTGCTAGCTGTAATTGAGGTCTGGAAACTGAAAAAGAAAGAAAACAGATTCTTCCAATAATTCCATAGAATAGGTGCCAGATTAACACAAGTAAAATCAATCACACATAAATCATATTTTTAAAACCTAATAAATCCCTAACCACCTAGAACTAAGATTTTCCTTCAGGAATGTCAATAAGAAGCTCTTCAAAGGAAATGGTAATGCAGTCAACAATCACTGTGAATTTGGTATTTGGATCCTCCAAAACAGTCACATGTGGGAAAAGTGAGGTCATGCCCTTTAGGTTTCGTTTTACTTCATGTGTGTGGCTACCAAAGATTAATTTCCCCATATTCCATCAGTAATACTGAAAATATTGAACATCAATCACAACCAAATGCTAATTGGTTGTGCTAGCTAAAGGTTAAATACAAAAGCCTAAGGGATGACATAATTTAAGTATAAAAGGAGACTCAAAAAGGTTTTTTTTTTTTTTTTTAAGCAAGAAAAAGTAAACTCAGTGTTTAATTTCACACGAGAACTAATGCAAATACAGGAATATTATTGCATATGAAACAAGTAAACAAACTTTCTGCAGAAATAAACATTTTCATAGGACATGCTAAAATGTGAGGAGAGCCTAATTCATAGTCTATAGGGAAAGAGCTCAAAAGAAATTGAAGACAACTGAAGCTAACAAAATGTCCAACCACTCTTATGAGAGCAATGGCATTTAGTACATTATATTACAATTGAGCAACTAGAATAATCGTCTAAACAGAAAGTCTTTGGTCAAATTCCTATTCACTTATACATAATAGTCGTACACCCCTCCAATCCCTTAATACATATCATACTTCAGCCAAATATTTTCCTCAAAATCTCTATTTCTTTATGAAATCAAGAAAGTGTTTATTTTTCTTTCTTCAGGCATTACCCTTGTTCTCTGATCCCATGAATCACATATCAATTGTTTTAGATTTTCAATTGGCACAATACACTTTGGTTCTTCTTTACTACACATTAACCACATTCAACCTCTTAACAGATCAGGAATATGATGAAACAGGTCAATTTTGGGTAAAACCAATAAAAGAGTATCCTAAGTTAAGCATTATCTACAATTTCATATTTTAGTAATCTATGTGAAAGGCCCCAATGTGACACTTTCCAACCAAAAGGGAGGTTTAATTAACCAGGTTTTCAATAAAACTAACCCATACAAAACAGATCCAAAGAGAAGATAAAAACCTTTCTGAACTTCACAACAATATCTCTCAAACATTTCCATCCTCCAATCTTGAATCCAACTGATGCTCCCATGACTCGGCCTAAAATCCAATTCAATAACCTGGAAGCAAATCTGAACAAAAAAGAAAATTTGTGATTACCAGGAACTGAAGATACAACTATTCACATACAAATCAGAGAATAAGACACAATTTTCCAAAAGATCATAAACTTTCCACAACATAAACCACAAGCACCAACTTGTGAAAAATTGCATTTAAATTCAATATGATAAACATAAATGCAGATAAACAAACAAAATTTTTCCAATGAAAAGAACACTATTTAGAGTTTGACACGTGACAGAATAATGTCAAAGAATTGGTGGAAAGGGTTAAAATTTGATCCAGCGGGAGGAAGGAAATACTTCCACCAAGATATAACTAGGGTCATGATAAAGAACAGCCATCTGATTTAATCAGATTTTCATATTTGATGGAGTGTATAACTCCATGAAGTTTAGTTACAACAATTGAGTTGAATATATTTAAATACCATGTGAAGCTTCAGCTATAAGATTGCATATATGAGGTTGCATATCAAATTTGATATGTAATTGGTGTTTATTACACCAAGAACAGAGTCTTCCAGGAGTCATTTTTAGTTCTCTATAGGAAAAGGAAACAAGCATAAAAAGAGATTTAAGATGATAAAGACTTCATAAAAAGTTCAGTGTTGATGTTAAGATGTATATTATCCCTCACACTTGTAACGTTAATTGGAAAAATAAAAAAAAAATAAAAAGAGAAGTTTGACAGAGTTCTAGTTAATTTTCAACTGCCACTTCCTCAATCTATCAATCATAATAAACAAGAGGGGGAACAAACTCAAATGTAACTTTCTTTGTAATATAATGACAAAAAGCATCTTTTCTTCTGCAAGCATTCTCAGCTACTTTTGGTACAAAAATGCCAAATTTCCAATTCTAAAAGCCTACCATTCTGATAACCTTTTATCAATATGATTTCTAGACTGTGAAGTAAGTTCAATTGTCAAGGAAAGCAACGACACAAATTTTTCCCATTCCACATCTGAAACTCCTCCCCGTTTCTCCCTTTCTGATTCCAATAAATTTCATGCTACATGGCATGTCAACACGGTTACTTTCTGCTCTAAATAAGTGATCCTGATAGGACTTAAGTGGATAAACTTCAGTGGAGTCCCATCCCGAGACAAGGGAAATTTCACAATTTAAGAACATAGGCATTGATCATGTGCTAGATAAGAGCAGTTAATAACCCACGTGTCAAGACCATCTTTCATGTTGACTAGCAACAGAAACTTAACCTCTTTGTCAAGTACAAATCAGAAGTTTGGTAGCCAGATTCAATCAAAATGACAGGAATTATGTACAAGGCCAACCCAGAAAATCTCCAAAGCTGGTCTGGAAAAAGCCCATCCTTTAGTTAAGTTGACAAAAATCATTTTCAGCTGTTTCAGTAACTACTCCAGTTGCACTAGTTTTGACAATACTTTCTTAATATCCTATTTAACTAAGTTTAGTAAAAAAATTTCCATTCATATTCCAAATTTGTTACATATTTCCCTTCATGTATTGTGACCACTAAATATTGTAAGGAAAAACAAAATGGCATCAACAAATATCTCCTAGAAATCTCTAGCTTTACATTTATCTGATCATCTCTTTCTGAAGCTTAAATACAACACCACCACCACCACTCCCCAACATGCTGCAATTCAAACAGAAAAGGGCCATGAAAATGCATGCGTGTGGTTACAAGATGGAGAAGCATGGATGTTGCAATAACCTATGAACTAAGCACCACATCTACTTCAAATGGAAAGAAATATTATTCAGAATTCATCAAGCAATTCAAGTCTCTTGACTAGGAAAGGAACAATGAAATCATAAGGCTTAAGCTGTATTTTCCAGCCAAACTACACAAATTCACAGTGAAACTGCACATATTATTTAATTTATCTTTTCCCTTTTTCATGAATGATCTTGACCGTTATTTTCTATTTAGAGAGCTCCCAGATAGTTGGATACTTAATTCCTACTTCATTATTTATTATGTTCCACCATAAAATACAAGAAACTTCCATGCTACAGATTGCTAAGATATCACATGCACAAGTTGCCAATTTCCTTCTCACTTCTGTTATCCTTGTGTCTATGGCTTTGGCTTTCTTCCCCATCCTTTTCATGGTCATTCTTCCTTTGTAATTCTTTGAGCATCTACATTCTTTTCAATGGTAATAAGAAAAAGAAAGGGAACAACAAAGGCTCAAATTGAAATGTAAGAGCCTAATTTAGGATGTGTTCGACAAAAAAGCTATAATTATGATTGATGTTCTAAAAATATGACATTATTAAGAGCAAAGTGTTGACATTTAGTTATCATTATTCTTATGATTGCATTAGAAGCCTATGAGTAATTTTTTGTTCAGCTAGGATGTTTCCTGACACAGAATGGGTTGCCAACCAGTTTGAGAAGTAAAATAGGCCCAAGAACTATAAAAATTAATGGAATGTGTGACCTTAGGGTTTCGGGTTTACCCTACATCCCAATTTCAAGACCAAGAAAATACATCACAACTTATTTTTTATTTCGGTTTTCTAGCATTAGTTGAATAAGGGTTTCACCCGCTTAGACTATAAAAAGTGTTATTTTCATTATTTGGGGATTCATCAATTACATAATATTTCTGGTAAATTTGTGAGTATTTCTCTTTCTACGCTAACTCCTTGCTCTGTCATTTCCAGAACACAGATCATGAGAAGTAGCAATTTTACTAAATATATATGGAAGGGGAAAAGAGGGCAGATTATGACATGAAGGCTTAAATAGTTTAGACAAAAATAAACCCAACTAAATTACATAAAGCATTACTTAATGTATACAAGGAAATGAAAACCTTCATTTCAAGTTAGTAGTACTAAAAGTTACTGTGTTTAATCTCTCTCAGCATCATCAACGTTATCATATCACCAAGAAAAAGTGTTATCTCATACCTCCTACTAGTATTACATATAAAGGCCAGTAACACAGGCACCCAAAGGTGGATGCAGAAACATTGGTCACATTTGGGCTACTTGATTCATACCATAACAGTTAACGCTTAAAGTCTAATGAGAATTATCATTGTTATGTGGATGAAACAGCAAAATTACAAACAAAAACAAGGAAGAACAACCACCACCACCACCATTTAAAACATTTTATAGCACCAAACTGCCTTTAAGATGTGATAGTTTACAAAACCAGCCTGCTACCATGAAGAAATTCCAGATTCAGAAGTGAAATGAAATCTATCTCAAGAGACTAAAAACCAATCTTCCTAAATTCAACAACTACGTTACCTATTCTAGGTGCCCAAGACATCAATACTTAAAATTCACACTCCTACATAACCCCGACCCCAAAAAAAAAAAACACTGCATTCACAACCAATACACTAATATCAGTAATATATAAAAAAAGAATTTCCAGACTTACGTGAAAATAAGCCATAATATAACGGAAACGAAGAGGAATCCGAACAGGAATTTGGCGGGTGACAGTCCCATTTTGAACAGAACAAGCTTCGATCTCCAAAATTCTGCCTCTTAGAAATGAATCATCATTGTTCGGTACAGAAATACAACACATTGATTCTAATTACTGAGCATATCTTCATACGAACAGAAATCCCTAACACCGAAAAATTCAACACAAAATGATACAAAAATAATATATATCTATTTTTCCTCAAACGATCAAGTTAATTGTTGAGAAAAAAATAAAAATAAAATAGAGAGAGAAAAAGAAGGTGGAGAGAAGATGATGAGAGAGTGAATGTAGGGGAGAAAAATAGTAATAAAGAATAGGAGTACGATCCGAGAAATATGTTCGTTGCCTCTGAGAACGAGTATTATACTCTATTCCATGGAAGAGAGAAGAGAGAAACAGAAAGAAAAAGAGAGAGAGAGAGAGAGAGAGAGAGAGAGAGAGAGGGGGGAGAGTCGTGTTCGCGTGATAGGGAAGGTGGAGATCGGTGGAGGTGAGATCAGATGTAGTGGGGTGTACGGGAAGAGCGTGGGAATGTTTTCTTTTCTTTTTTAATTATTATTACAAGGAAATTTATGGGTAGTGGACAGGGGTTGGTCGTTGGTTTTTGGGACGTCGTGCATGAGATGTCTCTGTTGATTGTTTATGTTAAATGACAAATTTGTCCTTATTCCATAAATATTTACTTTTATGTCCTTTAGCTTTTAAGTTTTAAGAAAATTGCCCCATTACTTTTATTTAATCATTTAAAATCGTTTCAAAAAGGAAAATTATTCTCTTATTCCCCTTTTAGTTTTTTCTTTTTAGTTCTGTCCACACATAATTTGACACGTTTGGTAATGGGAAGGTTATAATAATTTAAATTAAGCCAGCTGAGAAATTTTTACTAATTAAATATAGTAGCCGTAGAAATTACAAAACCCAAAATCTTTGCTAGGGTTTAAAGAAGGTTTCCGAAGTTCAAAAACACAGAATTGCAAGAAGAAGGTGGGAAAGATCAAGGAGCTGCCTTCTAAAATCGGGAAATTTATTTGTTCCTGAAAGTTTGCTATAAAAATTTGATTTTTCGCAATCTGCTTTCTCGTAAAGCATGGCAGAAGCAGCAGATACATCGCCGGTTAGCAATGAAATATTAAGCAAGTGAGTTTTTTTTTTTTTCTTCTTCTTCTTTTCCTTCTTTTCATTTTTGTAGATTGGGGAAGCTTTACTGGTGGCTCTTGTTTTTGTTGATTTTGGGTTTTTAATTTTAACATTTTATTTTTCTGAATTAAATTTCAGAGAAGCGCCCCAATTGGTTGCATTGTTGAAGGAATTGAAGGAGGGATTAGATGTAGTGAGGTCGAAGATTGAGGCCCTTACTGCAAAGGTAAGTTTTTTTTCCAGAAATTTATGTCTGGCATTATAGGGAGAAATTAGAAGTCCAAAGTTTTACTGTGCGAGGTTTTTAAGAATAGATTATGAAGATTAAGGAAGGAGGAGGATGTTTTTATTATATGATGCCTATAATGGTGAAACAACTTGTGAATATCCATCATCATATGGACTACTCTTGGATTGGACGTGAGCTTCTTTTTTTTTTATTTTTTGTATTAATTAATAGTATAATCCCTTGTGACTTGTAATGGTATAAAATTGAGATGCTGTCGTTCCATTTGTCCTTAATCACTTGTTCTGATGATTATCTAGGAGTTTGAGAGGTACTCTGATGCCAGGTAGTTTTTGTTCTTGTTGTGTCATTTAGACTATATTACAGTCACCAGTTGATTAGTTGTCTCCATAAGACGATACAAAAGTAGATTATGTTTCCCATGAAAATGATACTAAGTGGAGGACCAGATTCATTCTTGTTGCGTAGTGTATTAAAAAGTGAGGCAAGATCAAGACTAGAATATGTATTTGTTATAGTGTTTCCTTTCTTCTTCTTTTTTAATTCCTCTGTTTATTTATTAGGTTAAAGCAGATTGCTTCCCCACAAAAGATGGAATAAGCTATCTTGAGGCAAAGCATTTGTTGCTTCTGAATTATTGCCAGTCGCTTATATACTATCTGCTACGTAAGGCAAAAGGTTTTTCAATTGATGGACATCCAGTTGTAAAGAGCCTTGTGGAGATTCGATTGTTTTTGGAAAAGGCATGTATACCTTCCACTCGAAAAGTTTTCTATTTAATTTTAGCTGTTGCAACCTACAATTAGCTTCAGTTAGTTGCAGCTAACTGTACACTGTTGTGGATTTATGGATGCAACTTATGATTCTTATCTTGGTTGTTTTTTACTTTTGATTTTTCAATAACATTTCATTTCTTGCAGATTCGCCCAATTGATAAGAAACTAGAATATCAAATAAAGAAGCTATCAAAAGCTACAGGAAATGCAGTAGAGCAACCACATTCACTTGAGAAGGAAAATGGTACTACTGCCAATAAGGGGGGAGAGGAGTTTTTAAAATATCGTCCAAGGCCAGAATTACTTGTCAGCAAAACAGATATCGCTCCAGAGGTAGTGAAAATATCCATTAGGAAACCATACTATTTGTTCTTTATTTTGGAGGTTATCTTGATAGTTATTATGAAACAGAGACTTCAAAAATTGTGCCTACAAAAAGTGTTATTTTCACTTTCTGAATGGCACACTTATTAATCTGAAGATCTTATTCATTGTCTTGTTTTGGGGGAATTATAGGATGGATCTGGTGTTTACAAACCCCCCAAAATTGCACCTGCTTCTATGACAACACGAGAGGAGAGGAATGCTTTGAGAAAGGAGCAGCAACTTCTGCGGCAATCAAGAGAGAGTGCTTATGTTAGAGAATTGATGAATGATCTTGAGGGGAAACCTGAAGAAGTAAGTAAAGAGCTGTTTGTTACTAATTTTACATGTCAATGAACTTTTTATGCACTTAATTTATATTACATCTCAATTATGCAGGTATCAGAAGTTGTTGGAGCTGAAAGTAGGGAACTAACAAAGTACATGGCAAAGATGGGGGAACGAGCACGCCAAGAAGAAGAACTTTTCACACGTGCTCCACTTACAAAATTGGAGAAAAAGCGAATGAAGCATATGAAGAAGTCCAGAAATGGGTAAGCTCCAATGATTGTAATGCAATTAGTTGCTTTACAGCGGACAGTAGTCCCTGTGCATGTACATTTTAGAAGACCTCTGCTACTTGATCCAAAGTCTTGGCATCTACTTGGCCTGATTTCTTTTCTGATCCTTTGTAGGCTGCTTGGTCTCTCAGAGAGTTTCTATGATGAAATTAAGAGTTTACCTCTCATTAGTGGTGCACCAGAGCAATCAACAGGCTTTGATAATAACAGAAGAGGGGAGAGAAGACCCAAAAAACAGAAGGTAAGATTATATTTGTGAGAAGGATTTCTCATCATTTACCTAAAAAAAGCAATAAAGATAAAGTGAGTTGTCAATTTAGCATCCTTACAAAAAAAAAAGGAAAATCTTTTTGCTTTTTCATGTGGCATTTTCAAGTTATCAGGACATGCATGGCTATGGTTTGTAAATTTGATGTCCAGTCAATGGGAATGTTTTGGCCCATGGCCCCTATTTTGTTGCTCAATTCGAAGTTCCTTAATGAATTCTGGTTGGAGAACTGTGTTCAAGTTGGAAACATCCCTTTTGCTCTTTGTTAATTGTATAAATTCAACCTCTTTTTATTAGTTTAAATTTTTGGAATAGGTGGAAATTTAACATGATAAAAAGTGGAGTGTCCCTGTTTGAGCCTTGGATCCATCCCATATGTTGGTTATTGTATATACTTGTTGGACCTGTCATTAAGAATTTGTGTTAGTCAAAGATTATTTAGCTTGGGCCCATGTAGTTTTTCTGAATTAAGTGCCATAAGAGTTTTGACATGTGTGGTGAATCTGCTTAGATTGTGAAGTTTTAGCAAAAGTTAGCTTGGTTAATGTCAGTTGCCAGTTGATTAGGGTACAACTTCTGCCTTGAGAATATGCGTAAGCTTTGTGTAAGGTTATCTGGACACAAAAAATTCAGACAGACAAACAGCCAGAAGAATTGTGTAATTGGTTGATTATGATATTAATAGCTTTAGTTTTGCTTTCTTCTGTTACTACATATAGCTAAGTAAGCTTCGTGGTCTCAGTTGTAATTAGTTTCTTACTATTCTTTTCATTTTTTGCGTTGATGATTCTTGAAAATGGGCTTACGTTATCTGCTAATTCGCAGAGGAAGCACTAAGCGACAGCCAAATCCTGGTTTACACTGCAATGTGAAAATTGAATTTTGCAATGACTATCGGGCATTTTACATCTCCAATGTCCTTTCCAAGGAGTCAATAGAAGATGACTTGATCAAACAGGTTTATGGTTTTCTCCAGGCTCTTGGATTTGTTGTTGAATGTTTCTGTTTGTCAGGTGTCCCTGTGCATGTGAGGGTTCTTAAGGTGATCTTGGCACATAATTGATGACATTGAAAAATGATGTCTTATGCACAATTCTTTAAAATGTAAACTTTTCATCATTTTAGTTCAATATATGTTCCCAAACTAGTTTTTCTTTCATGTAGGTTCGTGTGTAATTAACCCTTTTAAGCACATAGCCAATGTACTACCATATTCATGTCACTATACTAATTTAAACCAATTTTGTGGTGGTTGATTAATGATTAGTAGTAGTCTTGTATGGTTTATCAATAGTTGTTAACTGAATTTTCTTGGTCCCCATTTTCCAACAAAGCTGTACAAAGATTATAAATTTGGCATCCCTTAATGCTACTATTATTTGCAAGTCTAGAGTCTGAATCTTCTGTTACTTTCTTTGTTACACCAATAGAAATAACAAGAAATGTAATATAAAATTCTTCCTTGTCCATTCAACCATTAGATGGGAAATTCAAAATCGGTTCATCTATAATAGAGGCCTGACTCTTGGAGAAAAAATTATTACATTATATAACTTCAATCATCCTAGGAAATAGCAAATTTATGATCACCTTAATCATACATTTATCTATCCTTCATTTCTCTACCCAGACCACCCTCCCCCCTCCCTTTTCCAGGTTTTGAATTAGGGAGTTTACTTGACTGACATATTCCACTTGTAAAGCTTCTTCAATGCTTGAATACCAAAAGGCACACCAGCAGCACATAACACATAGCGAAACCTGATAGATTCATCAGGAGCAATGGCAAAAATAGCAGAAGCATAAGTAGCAAACATGGACAAAGTTGCAACCCAAATCTCAAAATGAAAAGGGAACTTATAGGTGAGTGATATGATGATGAGTATGCATGTGGAAAGAGCTATTGTATTTGATATCAAGAAAACATAAAAAGCTTGTTTCTGATCTGCATATATAGCTCTTCCTGCTTTATGCCCCTCAACATTATCTTGCCACACCCCACCTGGTGGATTCACACCTGCTGAAAATGTTACAGCTGCTATGAGTGCCACAACAATGAGAAGAACATTCCTTGTATCTGTCGGAGTTTCCTGATCTTCGTCGTACCTGAATCGGAAAAATCCACGTCCCGGAGTTCCACAGGGACTAGCCATCTTTTTTAACTTACAAAAATTTTTAAAAAAATAAAAATGCAATTGCTTACTTCTTCAGAAATGAAGTCTTATGAGGCTCCCGATACTATTTTGTAAGAGAAGGGAAAATTGAAATAATTTTCCTTGAGAGTCTTGGGAAGATTGGACATTTTAGGCTCTTTTAAGTAATATATATATATATATATATGTGCAACAATATAGGAGGTCTCTAAGCAACTTACAACTTGTTTTATATCAATTAAACTAATACATATTAGTTTTAAATAATATTTTAAAAAATGTATAAAGGAATCTTACACCAAAATCCTTTATACAATATATATTATTTTTTCAAAAAAAAAAAAAAAAAAATCAATGTGAGATTAAGAGTTAGTAATTTCCAACATGCTAATCATCATTAAACAACTTGACTTGGTCTAATTAACTTTTGGTTGGTGAACTTCAACAACATTTTTTTTCTCCAACTTGCTCTTCAAAACTAGAAGTTGACAATAGTCATTTTTTATTATTTTGGTTTGAAATCGGATCTGACAGCACTATGGCTGAATTGGGTGTCGAACACCCAACCTTTAAGTTGGGAGCATGGGTGCTGACCACTCGGCCACAACCCATTTGACATCATTTTTTATTAAATTGTACAAGTTTAAAACAAAGTCTAGTGGAGATTATTACTAATTTATTAAGTCAACTTTGAAGAGATAATGCTCAGCTTCTTCACATTGATAATGAAATTTATAAGCATGATCATGACTAAGTCTTGATACAAAAAGAAAAATCTCTAATTTTGTTTCTATACTTTAAAAGACATTATTATATTGTTCATAATGATAGGGGAGGTAGAGAGAAATTCAAGTAAATAAGCATTTGAATATTACAGAATATTTTGGGAGCATAATTTATGAGTTGGCATAATTTGTCAGTACTTAAGCTAAGCTGAGGGCCTAGAGTCGCTCAATTGAATTTGAGTCTCTTTTCATAATAAAGAATTGGTGAGTGGACCTAATATATGTGTGTAGGTATATATTGACAAGTGATAATTGTTAATGAGGAACTATGGTTTTTCACTAATTCAAAGAAAAAAGGGGCATTTGACAAAGCCATAAGGAAAACACACATTAATGGAAAGTCTAAAATAGAAGGGATAATGCCTTGCATTTGCTAAAATGTACACACAACAACTAAAGGAAAAGAGAACAACACCCTAGTGGTATTCTTTTCCTCAATTTTTTTTTCCCCCAATATAACAATTAATGCACATACATACAATTTAAAAACCATTCTTCGTGACATTGTGATTGCAAGTTCAACCATACAAGAAATCAGTGGTAAAGGATCTACCAAAGAGTGACAAAAATAAGAAGCAAAAAATTATCCAAATTGATCTAATTATTGCACCTTTGATTGTGATAGACAATGTTCCAGAGAAGACAGGGTAGAACTGAAATTTTAGATGATGTTGAGGAGATCATGGTCAGTCAATTTCAGATTTCACCTTTTGAGTTAGAGGCATGTTGTATAATAAAAGACCAAACAAGAGTACAATACTGCCCAGTAGAAAAAAAAGGCTCAAGTGTACGCCTTCAGGAAGGTATGGAAGTGGAAGGGAAAGGATGAAAATCGAGATAGGAACTGTACACAAAAAGAAACATAAATTAAAATCATGAACAAAGCATGTACACCTACAAATTCTTCATTTGATGGATTTAAGTTCGAACCTGATGATATTACAGAAAGGGAAGAAACAACAGCTGAGGATATCTTCACAAGACGGAGAACTGATATATTGAAACATAAGTTGAAGAATAGGTATAGGAGAGGTAATAATGGAGCTCCATCACAGCCTGAGAAACGAATAGGTCAGCAGAAAGCTATCCAGATATACAATTATAGAGAAGCATAGGATACGGAGCAGTAAGCACATTTAGTCACTTAGAAAATTAGATGATTATGAGAAAACTGCACTAAAGTGTGAATTTTCCAAATAAAATATTGTCATTTTTCTTATTTATGCATAAGCCACTAGAGGGTCAGAAGATACAACATTATTCCCCTTCTTGAAAATTATATTAGTCAGAGATAAATGGGATAAATGGGGGAAGTGAAAGAAATTTTAAAATTTATAGAACACTTTTGCTTTCTGTGAACATGTCAATTCAAGTTGGACTGCATTCTAGGAATGTTTTTCTCAGGTGACAACATCATAACTTACCATTATCATTGATTATTGTTACCCATGGTCTTGCATACAATGCAAATTAAAGAAACAAGATGTGCAGAGAACACCATAACAGCACTATAAGAGTAGGTCAGAATTCGGAACAGCTTTCCCATTTAAAATTGAATTACACAATGAGCGCATGAGAAACTTTACCTGTAACATTGGATCCATAATTCAGTAAGCAACCAACTCCACTCTTTAAATATGAAGGGAGCTGGGAGAATGGTACACCTCCCAAGTTTGACAATATGGGAAGAAAGAGAAGCACAAAAAGTGCCTATAATGCAAAGCAAACATGAGATCAAAATTGAGACATATAACAGAATATAACATCAAAAGCCTAGGAAAGTTCATTAGACTTCAACATTGATAATGCATGGGATAAAGCTTAATATTCAAGAAATAGCTTAAAACAGTTGTATCTCAAAATGTTATGGTCATTAAACAAGGTGCATGAAATGAAGCTTAAAATATTTCACAGAAAAAATGTTGAAATAAATTTAGAGAAGGTTCAGAAATAATGCACTAAATATTTAATTTACGGATGTTCCAGTCAATAGGTTACAACCAACAACACAACCCATAGCACCAACAGAGACCCAGATACAAGCAACAAAATGGCGAATGAACAAAGACTACTCCTTCAAATAATGTTATAAACATAGGGAGCACTGAATTGGAGAGGAATTGTGGTTCGAGGGTAGACAGGAACAAAAGTACAATCCTAGAAGAGAAGTGCAATCATCACTAGATATTGCACTATAGATATAAAAATGGCATATCATGGTAAATTTCCAAATTGGTCAAAGATCCAAAATGATTAAGCCAACCATAAGGAACTTCAAGGTATTTACATAATGTCACGCTGAAGACTTACTAAAAGCTGTTAAACTGGTCATATTGAAAGTATCTCAGTATATTACATTAGGAAAGGAAAAGGGGGAAAGGTAACTAACTCAAAAGATATGAAAAATACTGATGTGCAATAGTACCTGGAATGCAGATCCAAAAGAATTAACGACAAAGATATCCAGAGACCTCCCCTGTATGGATTCTGTACTTTTAATGCTTCATAATTTAAACATCTTTCATAACATAACACGGAAGGTAATCAATAGAATTTTTAGAAGGGGAAAGAGTCATGTATGCACCTTTAGATGACTCATGGCATCAAGAAAGACAGATTCCTGGAAAATAACAGCACTTCCGATAACTAATTTCTTCCTCATAAATACTCAAAACATAAATCACAATTTAATGTTGTACCTTGAGGATGGATGCACCAGCTTGGAAAGCGGATGAAGCTATCATTAGCAATGGCCATACAAACCCAATTCCAGATAGCATTTGATCATTGTTTGATCCACTATAGCCAATGTAAGTGTAAATTAAAGAAATGGGAAGAAGAATAACAAGAAAAATTTCGATGCATTAAAAATGAAAATAATGAAACCTTTCTGCTGAAATGAATTCAATATGTTAGAAAAATCATTCTTGTTGTGCTTCGGGATCACATTTACAAACTCCTACATATCCCTCCTGAAGTTTGGAAAAGTAGACAATTCATCTTTTTATGATTCCACTTTCTTTGGTGGTAGTCTCCTAATCTCTATTATATTGGATGTGAGAGAGAGAAAGCATGCAGAGTTTAAATGAAGAAAATGATGATGTAGACCTATTTTGTATATGCAAGAACAATCTGTTACTGGATTTGTTGAGAAAAGATTAAACCTTTGAACAGCCAAAATGACACCAGCAGCTACAAGCAAGCATCCTGCGATCTTTTTGAGTGAATACTTTCTCCCTAGGAGAAGGAAAGAAAAGGACAATTGCCACACTAAAAAGGTCTGCAAGAAGAGGTTAATGAAAGAAGACTTGAGGATACCAAGCAGAATTATCTCCCTAAAATGATAAAACATAACGGTATGCACATTCCATACCCCTCACACTGTATTTTTAGAAAATTTATGATAAATAAAGCAATAAGAATTTGTCAATCTTCTCCAAAACATGCAGTAGCAGTACAATGATTTACAGGTTTCAGTAAAAAATGGCAGAACACGTGGTTTAATCTATATAAAGAGACATTAGCTCAATGTGTCCTTCACCTATTTTTATTTCTTGAAATATATCTTTAAACCTCTTATCTTCTAAAAATAACTAAAGGCGACAATAAAAGTTCAAAGATATATTTGGAAATATGGAAATAGTTAAAGGGTGTCTTAGCCATTTTCCCAAAATTAAATCAGCAATAGGTGAATGGTAAATCAATTAAGTGTGACAGGAGAAAAAATTTGAGGCGAAAATCCTAATAAAAGCTTCAAGTGCTATTAACTGTGTGAATCCTTCAGAAAATCTTTGGAACAAACATTACTACTAGCTTACTAACCCAAAAAAGTTTGTCATTTATGGTTAACCGCTTATTATTGTAGTAAATTCAAGAGAGTTCTAACTACGTAAGACAGGTCACTACCGGAATGAGCATATTTCTTGGCAACTGATTTATGCACTTTAAATGTCTTGCCACTACTTTAAATGACAATAGTATTACTCATGCCAATAACCACTACTACTCTTAGATTTTTATGTGATAAGATGATTAACTTATATTCAAAATAGAGGTATCAGTATCACCTGATTAAGTAAAGGTATTGCTGGTCCAGGAAGCATTGCTGCAAAACATGTAAAACTTTCAGTTAAAGCTCTTTGTTTTCGTCCCAATTTTCTTGAAATGTTATTCAAATTTTGTCCCTGTAGAGAAGAAAATGGAAATCAATCCAATCACACCTCCAGCAGACATTCCACAGACAACGCCAAGTGCTTCTAGAAGACCAATTATCATAAAACGAGATTTTGGAAGGCCTATCATCTCATCAGTTACAATTCCAGCTTTGTATCTTGTGTATAGTATTGAAAAGTATATAACAACATACCTGTTTTGGGGAAAGAATTTAGAGAATCAACAATGCATCATAATTAAAGAAGATTCAGTAGTATTTATCAAAAATTTAGTATGTCAGAAAATTGACCTCTAGAATTGGGGGAAAAAAAAGCATACACAATGAGAAGGAATTTAATAGAAACAATTAGGTAAAAAAGCCCTCGAAAAATAAAAAGGGCAATATCTGTTTCACTGAATATCATCCAAACTAATTTCAACAAAAAGAAAAAGAAAAAGAAAAAAACGCCAAATGGAGTATGAATTACAGAAAGTTACCCAAAGGTGTTGAGTTGAGCAAGAAAGAAAGGGTACTCCTTCATGGGAACAAGTGCAAGCTTGTAAAGCACTCGATTCACGATCGACAATACCACAGTAACAATCGAGCCAAGAATAGCCACCTTATTAGAATTATCATCACTACTCGTTGAAGCTCCATCAGGATTCTTCGGCAAAGCCGAGACACTAAATCTCGATCTCGACTGTCGGAAATCCTGAAAATAATGGCTCTTCAGATGATAAACTCTGACTCTGGGTTTATTGAAGCATAATTTAGGCGAAGTACACACTGAAGTGAACAAGAATCTACCATTAATGGAGTGGAAATCAGAGACGTGACCGAAGGTAAGTAACGGAAATTTGAATTTGTTGAAGGTATTCAATTGGGAAGAAAAGGTACAGAGACGTTCCATGGAAGTTGAAAAAAAAAAGGAACTAACTGCTGCAATAGAGTTGGCGGTTCAAACGACTGAAGAAATTCAACATAGTTGAAATTTGGAACCAAATAGACAAATATATATATATATATATTATGAATATTTGTATGTTAATTACTTTCACTATCTCCATACCTAAATTATCTCAATTACCTTCACTATCTCCATACCTAAATTATCTCCATTACTTTCACTATATTCATACCTAATTACTTTCACTATCTTCATACCTAATTACTTTCACTATCTCCATACCTAATTACTTTCACTATCTTCATCCATTATTGTTATTATTTACATTATCTCTACTACCTCTTCATCCCTATAAATAGAGGTGAAATGTGTAGTTTTGTAGTTACAAGAATACATAAGAAGATATATGAAATACAAGGATCTCTCTCTTCCTCTTCTTTTCATTTGATTTATATCTTACATTTGTTCTATATTTATTTTGTTATCAATAGTTTTATAACACGTTATCAGCACGATGCTCTAACCAATTGAGACTAGAGGCTCTACTACCCGAGTAAAGTGTTTTTGAAGTTTATTTGAAGAATAATAAGGTATGTTATTTACCATTATGACAAATCTTACTAAACTTAAGATGGTCGTCCTCCCTAAAACACGGTATAATTGATTGCACCTGAAGTTGCAAGATTTTAAATCCAACAAAACAATGAGTTGTTGATGAAAATCACGATACTTGACCAACGAGTTCTATTCCATTCCCGAAGTGAATGATGTTATAACTCATGATCCCGGAAGAGATTGTGGTCGTGGTTATAAGTATGATCATGGATATGTACTCGTGATAAATTTGGCCATTATAATCATAATTATCGGGATGATAATTCACGTGCCAAAAATGTTGATAACCACCCGAAGTGGCAAAAAGAATTAGAATATTTTAGTATTATATGTTTAACCTTGTAGAACTTTTACTTTATCTTATTATCTTATATTTAATGTTTTTGTTTATAAATATATTAATTCACAACCGGAAGTTTGTGAAATTATTTGCTTAATTCACAACTAGAAGTTTGTGAGATTATTTTCTTAATTCACAACTAGAAGTTTGTGAAATTATTTACTTAATCCACAACTAGAAGTTTGTGAGATTATTTTCTTACTTCACAACCGGAAGTTTGTGAGATTATTTGTTTAATTCACAACCGGAAGTTTGTGAGATTATTTACATTAAATATTATTAACTCACAACCTGAAGTTTGTGAGATTACCAAATGGCTATGATCCCCTTTTATGGGTTGAATGATGACATTGAAAGTGTATGTCTAATCGACAGGGAACTACACACACCATACCTGAAATACGAGAAATATTTTTCTCATTTGAATGTGGGAGAAACAAGTGTTACCACAATAAATGGTAGTGTAAAACTTATTGAAGGCTCCGGAAGAGCTAATATAATATTACCGGGAGGAACTATGATTGCTATTGATAAAGCACTATTTTCCTCAAAGTCTCAAAGAAATCTATTGAGTTTTAAAGATATCCGACATAATGGATATCATATTGAGACTATGGAAGATAACGGTCATGAATATTTGGCTATTACGAAAATGACCTCCGGTAATAAGCATTTGTTGGAAAAGCTACCATCTTTATCCTCTGGCCTATATTATGCTAAAATTAATGACATTGAGGCACATCATTTAGTAAACCGAAGTTTACTAATCCCGTTATTTTTAAAATTTGGCATGATCCGTTTGGGTCATCCAGGATCAATTATGATGCGAAAAATTATCGAGACAACGCACGGTCATCCTTTGAAGAATCAAAGGATTTTGACTACCGATAAGCTTTCATGTGCTGCATGTTCCAAAGGGAAATTGATTATAAGGCCATCACCATTAAAAGTAGGAGCCGAAAGTCCTACATTTCTAGAACGGATTCATGGAGATATATGTGGACCGATTAGTCCACCTTGTGGGCGATTCGATATTTTATGGTTTTGATTGATGCATCGACCCGATGGTCGCATGTTTGTTTATTATCTACTCGCAACCCTGGCGTTTGCGAGATTACTTGCCTTAATAATTCGCTTGAGAGCGCAATTTCCTGATTATCCTATTAAACGAATCCGTCTAGATAATCTCTGGTGAATTTTCTTCGCATGCATTTGATTCTTATTGCATGTCGATTGGCATAATTGTGGAACATCCCCGTAGCTCATGTTCACACCCGGAATGGTCTAGCTGAATCATTTATCAAAAGGCTACGGTTAATTGCTAGACCGTTATTGATGAAAACAAATCCCCCTACAATGCTGGGGGCATGCTATTTTACATGCCGCAAACACTTGTGCGTTTAAGGCCATCGAGTTATCATAAATTTTCTCCACTACAGTTGGCTTTTGGTTCAGAGCCTAATATTTCTTATTTGAGAATTTTTGGGTGTCTTGTATATGTTCCTATTGAACCAACCCAACGAACAAAAATGGGTCCTCAAAGAAGATTGGGGATATATGTTGGGTATGACTCCCCGTCTATTATAAGGTATTTTGAACCTTTGACAGTGGACGTTTTTACAGCAAGATTTGCCGATTGCCATTTAAATGAGAATTTGTTTCCCAAATTAGGGGGAGAGAATAAATGGCATAAAATTGAACTTGCGTGGAGAACATCATTGAATCATTTAGATCCACGCACAAATGTGAGTGAACCGGAAGTTCAAAAGATAATTCATTTGCAACAAATTGCAAATCAACCGCCGATTCTTTTCTTGACTCACTGAAGAGTCACTAAATCGCATATTCCAGCTATAGATGCTCCTATACGAATAGTTCTTGGAAGAACAAACAAGGAAATCCTATAGCCGTTGAATCAAAGGCACGCGAGCGTGGCCGACCCCCTTGGTTCTAAAAATTAAAAACTCCTCGAAAGAAAAGAGGATTAAATGATCCGGAAGATCATGATAAAAATCAAGGGACAACCGATGAAAAGATTCCAACTACAAATGATGAAGAGAATTTCGAAATCTCTATTAATTATACAACTTCGAATAAAAGTTGGGATCGAAGTAAAATTGCTATTGATAATGCTTTTGCATATAATGTAGCCCTTGATATTGTCAAGGATAATGAGGATTTAGATCCTTCATCGGTTGAAGAATGTCGGCATAGAATTGATTGGCCTCAATGGAAAGATGCGATTCAATCGGAGTTAAATTCGCTAGCAAAACGAGAAGTATTTGGACCTGTAGTCCAAACGCCGGATGGTGTAAAACCCGTTGGCTATAAATGGGTGTTTGTGCGAAAACGAAATGAGAATAATGAAGTCGTAAGATATAAAGCACGACTCGTCGCACAAGGCTTTTCACAAAAGCCGGGAATTGATTATGACCAACTTATTCACCTGTTATTGATGCTATTACACTCCGATATATTTGGACCTGTAGTCCAAACGCCGGATGGTGTAAAACCCGTTGGCTATAAATGGGTGTTTGTGCGAAAACGAAATGAGAATAATGAAGTCGTAAGATATAAAGCACGACTCGTCGCACAAGGCTTTTCACAAAAGCCAGGAATTGATTATGACCAACTTATTCACCTGTTATTGATGTTATTACACTCCGATATCTTATAAGTTTGGCAGTTCATGAAAAGGTGGATATGCGTCTAATGGATGTTGTTACAGCTTATCTATATGGAAGCCTTGAAAAGGAAATTTATATGAAAATCCCTGAAGGATTAAAATTACCAAAGGCTTCTAATGGCCCTCGTGAGAATTATTCCGTAAAATTACAAAAATCATTATATGGGCTTAAACAATCCGGACGCATGTGGTACAATCGCCTTAGTGAATTCTTATTGAATTCGGGATATAAAAATGACCAACTCTGTCCATGCGTATTTATTAAGAAATCGATTTTGGTTTTGTGATTCTTGCTATATATGTTGACGATATTAATCTCATCGGAACTCCGGAAGAGCTCCGAGAAGCTATAGAATGTTTGAAGCGAGAATTTGAAGTTAAAGATTTTGGGAAAACCAAGTTTTGTCTTGGGCTTCAAATTGAACATGTGGAAGATGGAATTTTTATTCATCAGTCAACATATACAACTAAAGTTTTGAAAAGATTTTTCATGGACAAAGCATATCCATTAAGTATTCCAATGGTCGTGAGGTCACTGGATGTAAATAAAGATATTTTTAGACCTCGAGAAAATGATGAAGAACTACTTGGTCCTGAAGTACCATATTTAAGTGCTATTGGTGCATTAATGTACCTAGCAAATAGCACTCGACCCGATATAACATTTGCTATAAATCTATTGGCAAGATTTAGTTCTTCACCAACACGACGACATTGGAATGGTATTAAACATGTCCTTAGATACCTCCAAGGAACTATTGACCTCGGATTATTTTATTCAAATAAAAATGATCCAATATTAATTGGGTATGCAGATGCCGGTTATCTTTCCGATCCGCATAAGGCACGTTCTCAAACTGGCTATTTATTTACATATGGCAATCTCGCTATATCATGGCGCTCTACAAAGCAAACTATAACAACAACTTCTTCTAATCATGCTGAGATAATAGCCATTCATGAAGCAAGTCGAGAATGTGTATGGTTGAGGTCAATAATACATTATATTAGAGAGAATTGTGGTTTATCTCCCGAAGTGAGATTCCAACTCCTCTATATGAAGATAATGCAGCTTGTATAGCTCAATTGAAAGGAGGGTATATCAAAGGAGATAGGACAAAACACATTTCACCCAAATTTTTCTTTACTCATGAACTTCAAAAGAAGGGTGATATTGATGTATTTCAAATCCGGTCATGTGATAATCTTGCATTTATTCACTAAGGCTCTTCCGATTGCAACATTTGAGAAATTGAGATATAAAATTAGTTTGCGTCGGTTCAAAGATTTCAAGAGTTCATCTCAACAGGGAGAGTGTTGAGATTAATACCCGTCGATGTATGGATTCTTCATATTCCTCGAGAATGACCAATGAAGGAGGCGTAATTTCGAAATTACGGTTTCTCACCTGCTCATCGGACGAAATTATTACTACAATCGAACGAAGTTCGGAATGTTCCTCTAGCAAAGTACTTATGTAGAAGTAAAATCTTCCTTAAGATTCTTCTTGTGGAAGACAATAAAATTAATGTGATGGTAACGAAATCGATGATGAAGCAGTTGGGTCACGACATAGAAGTCGTAAATAATGGAGTTGAAGTTGTGCGTACATAAAAGAATATTGTACTCTTTTTCCCTTAATCGGAATTTTTTCCCACCGGGTGTTTTATCGATAAGGTTTTTAACGAGGCATATTCTTTATGGATATCCAAGGAGAAGTGAACCCTGAAGATTCATCACATTGAATGGAAGTGATAAGGTTTTCATGAGACATATTTATTTACAATAGACATACAAAAAAGGGGGAGTATTATGAATATTTGTATGTTAATTACTTTCACTATCTCCATACCTAAATTATCTCAATTACCTTCACTATCTCCATACCTAAATTATCTCCATTACTTTCACTATATTCATACCTAATTACTTTCACTATCTTCATACCTAATTACTTTCACTATCTCCATACCTAATTACTTTCACTATCTTCATCCATTATTGTTATTATTTACATTATCTCTACTACCTCTTCATCCCTATAAATAGAGGTGAAATGTGTAGTTTTGTAGTTACAAGAATACATAAGAAGATATATGAAATACAAGGATCTCTCTCTTCCTCTTCTTTTCATTTGATTTATATCTTACATTTGTTCTATATTTATTTTGTTATCAATAGTTTTATAACAAATATATATATATATATATATATATATATATATATATATATGAGTAATCGTGAATGTTGTCGGAAAAAAAATTATGTTTGGCAATTCTAGTCATAAAATATTTTTTGGACTTTTAAAGTCTTGAACTTGTTTATCTAAAAAAACTAAAGTTATTTTCACAAATTTCGTCAAAAACTTTTAAAACTTAATAGTTTTTTAGTTTATTGAATAAAATAAAAGGAAAATCAAATTATTTTACAAAAGAATAATTGGTGAATTTGATTCCTAAAATATTTTTTTTAACTTTTAAAGTATTAAACTCTTTTATTATAAAATATAAGGTCATTTTTAAGAATTCCTTAAAAAGTTTAAACACTTAACAGTTGATATTGTTTAGTTAATTTTAAAAATGGTAAAAATGTCATTACAAGTGAAAAGTAAGAAAGAAAAAAATTAATTAAAAGTTGAGGTATCAACCCGGCAGCTTGGGGGAGTTGGTAAGTGTTAAAAAAACTCTAGATCGGGCCATCACTCTCGAGTAAGAGTTGGACTTTGCTAGCGCACCCCAGGCCGAATCTGGATTTGTCATCTTAATGGCTATCATCCCATCTTTGCCAAATTAAATTTAAACGAAATTAAAAGAAAAGAAAAGAATAAATAAAAATTAGTTTTTTTGTTGTTGTTTTTGACTCTCTTAATTTTTCTTGTTATCTCCAACTTTTTAGGTTGGATGTTTGTTGTTACTATGAATGATGATTATTCATTCATTTATGTGTAATGTTTCTTGTTATTATGAGAGTCAAAAATAGCAACAAAAAAACTAATTTTTATTTTTTCTTTTCTTTTCTTTTAATGTCGTTTAAATTTAATTTGGCAAAGATGAGATGGTGTAGACAATAATTTCTTTTATTTCTTGTAAAATCGGAATTACAAGAAATATAATAATTGAATATAAAAATTATATAATAATAAATTTACAAGGGTCCAATTGTTTTGGGCTTGTCTAGATCCAATTGTTTTGATTTCTTCCGATGGGCGTTTTGGGCTGGATCTCGGAATAGATTCGATGTCAAGGGTTTTTGGGCTTGATCTCGATCTATTGAACAATTTGATTTCTTCTTCCGATGGCTTTAGGACTTTGTCTCGTAATTGATTTGGACTTATCCTTCGAATATTTCTCAACTTCACAGTTCTTGAGTGAGTGAGTGAGTAGTGTGCAACCTTTTCTTGAGGGAATTTGCCCTCTATTTATAGATGGAATGAGTGACAATCAATTGTTATGCAACTGTCACGTGTCACTCATCTAAAAGATGAATATTTTAATATTTTAATATTTTAATATATAAAATATATATATATATATATATAAATATATATTTAAAATATATAAATACTATTTAATTATATATTTAAATATATAATTAATATTTATATATCTACAAATTGCCCATTTTGGGACTTGGAATTTGTATCGGGAATAAGTTCCAAAAATCTTGGAGATATATATCATATCAATTTTGGATATAGATAGATATAAGATTTGAATCAATTATTTGAGTTTATTTGAATTGATCTTAAGATAAATATTATTCAAATTCATATTTATATAAAGATAATATTTATATATATATATATATAATACTTATACATATATAAAATACTTTAGGTTGAAATTTGAGTTATAGTAGGATATATATATATATATAAAAAATATGTTAGGGTTCAAATTTGAGTTATAGTAAGATACTTTTTTTAAGTCTATAAAAGGTGACTCCATCAAAAAGTTTTTTGTTCCGAACTTGTCAAGTACATTCATCTTGGTAGATTCTTCTTATAAAATTCTCTAAACTCCAAAAAAAGCCTTCTTTTTTTTTTTTTCCCCTTCGCTATCTCAAAAGAACTTTTTTTTTTTTTACTCTTTCTTTTCTCTTCTGCCGTGTTTAAAAAAGAATTTTCATTTTTTTTATATATATTTTTTTTGTCTGTCTCTTTCTACTGTTTCAGAAGCACTTTTTTTTTTTGTTTTTTGTTTTTTTTGTCTCGGCAGTCTTGAAAGCACCTTTTTAATTTTTTATTTTTTTATTATTATTTTTTTCTTTTTCTTTTTCTTTCTTTCTCATACATTTTTTTTATATGCTCGAAGCTGAATTTTTTTTATTACTGCAACTTTTGTGCAGTATTTTTTTTATTTTTGTATTCTTATAAATATTTTACTGCCGTGATTTTTATATCCTTTTTTATTTGATTTTATTTTGAAAGCTCACGAGCCTTGAAGACATCCCGTTTGTTGATGATATGTCCGATGATGATTTTATTGATGATGACAATTACAATGTGGCTAATTTTCCGACTTCATCTCCATGGTTAGTAAATGATATTTCACCGGAACTACCTCGAGAAGAATGCCGAATGACGCGTTTTGTGAAGATGTTTCTACAGAACATGTTGATGTTGTGAATATCTGTAAAGGAATCATTAATCACCTTGAACAAGCTTCTACTTCGGATCTTTTAAGTAAAGAAGAAGGTATTATGTCTATCTTGTCGGATTTGAGCCATGAAAGCATATCAACTTTTAAGACTACTGTAGCTGCACTTTTCAAAAATGCTCGAAATCTTGAATCTCTAAAACGCAAGCACAACAATTTATCTGCGAATCAAACACGTGTTTCTAAAATCCAACGACAACTTGAAGGTAAGAAAGCCGACTTGAAGGAAGTTGACAACGACTCAAACAATATAGAAGGTGAGATGATGGATATCAAATCTAGAATAAAGAATCTTAATTCCAAACTAGATGAATTATCAAGACGACTGAAGAATAATGGACAACAACGTCGTCAAATGGAGTCTGCAATTTTTATTTATCAAAAGCTATTTACTTGTACGCAAAAGACACCTAATCAATCTGCTGAAGTAACAAAGAAAATGAAGGAGGAAGAAGCTGATTTGAAGATGCACCAGCAAAAGATAAAGAATTGGAACTTTCATGTATAAAGCAAAGAAGAATTTGTACTCCTCTATTTTATTTTCAATAAAAGACCATTTTTTTTTTTTTTTGACATCAATAAAATTAAATTCCTTTCTGGATATCACTATTATTCATTTTTTTATCTTTCTCCCGTGCCTTCCTTTTTTTTTTTTTTTATATATATATTTTTTTTTTAGAACTCTTTTTTTTATTTGGGCTTCCTCTCATCAATAAAAGGCCAATAAGCAAACATTATTTCGTTTTGGGCTTACCCCTTTTTTTTGCTGCCCCTTTTAGTTTGGGCTCATTTTTATTTGGACTGCTCTTTTTTTTATTTGCGAATGACTCTCCTTTTATTTTGTTTGGTCTCAATATATATATATATATATACATATATATATATATATATGTGGCCAATTTTTCTCGCAGCATATTTTTATTATTATTATTATTTTATTTTTTTTGGGCTTCTCCTTTATATATATTTTTTTACAGCAGTACTACTTGGCCTTGATTGGTTGCTGATTGAAGACCCGATATTAGATAGGCTTATTTTTTATTTTCTTTGTAATCTAGTTAAATTGAGTCTAATCTCCTTGTAAATTCTCAAAATGAATAAAATATCAATTGCATTTTTTAGTCCTTTTGTTTTTTTTTTTAATAATGCAGTTAATTTCTTTTATTACTGTACATTTTTTTTCTTCTTTTTTTTTCTTTCCTGCGCAGCATTTTCCTTCTTTTTTTTTCACTGCAATTTTTTTTATATACATATTTTACTGCAGTAATTTTTTATTTTATTTTATTTTATTTATTTTATTACTGCAATTTTTTTTTTATTCTTGTGCAGCGTTTTTTTTTAACTGTAAATTTTTTTTTTATGTTGCTGAACTTAGAATTTTTCTAAGCTGCCTACGTATCCCGTAAAGGAATCACGCCGAACGTAGTTCAAATTTGCGGTTTCAACTCGGGCATTAAAGGAGTAACATGCGGTTTTAACTCGTGCGTCAAGGAGCATTTTCGTATTGACATATGAATTTGTACACGGTTTAAGCTCATGTCAAGGAGTTTCTTTGAACATGTAGACAATTTACACTCGTGTCAAGGAGTCTTTTTTAACTTTGCAGACAGTTTACACTCGTATCAAGGAGTCTTTTTTAACTTTGCAAATAGTTTACACTCTTGTCAATGAGTTTTCTTCAACTTTGCAGACAGTTTACACTCGTGTCAATGAGGCTTCCTTAACTTTGCAGACAGTTTACACTCTTGTCAAGGAGTTTTCTTCAAATTTGTAAACAGTTTACACTCGTGTCAAAGAGGTTTCTTTAACTTTGCAGACAGTTTACACTCGTGTCAAGGAGTCTTCTTCAAATTTGTAAACAGTTTACACTCGTGTCAATAAGCCTTCTTCAACTTTGCAGACAGTTTACACTCGTGTCAAGGAGTCTTCTTCAACTTGTAGATAGTTTATACTCTTATCAATGAGTAGCATGTAGTTTAACCTCATACGTCAAGGAGGAGCGCTGATGATTTGATTCAAGCATCGTCAACATTTGAAGTTGACTCTTCATCTTCGAGATGATTCCGAGGAAACGTTGCCCCTATTTTGATGTTGTTGTTCAACATGAATTTCAAACTTTTGATTGGCGATAATACTTAGCTCCATATCTCAAATGCGCATGTAGCTAATTCTTCAAATGTTTTTGGTTGAATTCCTTTCAAAATGTATTGAAGGTTCCATTGCATTCCTTGGATGCACATCTCGATCGCAGATTTTTGACATAATTTATCTCTGCAATTCGATTCAAACTTCTCCATCGATTGATGTAATCAACAATCGGTTCATCATTCCATTGTTTCGTATGACATAACTCAAGCATGTTTACTGTTCGTCGAGTGCTTGTAGAAGCGATTCAAAAACTCAACTTCAAGTTGGTTCCAACTATCGATTAATGCAGAGGGTAAGTTAGTATATCAATCGAATGCACTTTCTTTGAGGGATCGAACGAACTGTTTGACTAGAAGATCTCCTTTATGTGCATTGTTACATGTTTCGATGAAGTGAGCAATATGTTGCTTGGGATTGCCTCTTCCATCAAAACTGCAATTTTGGAGGAAGATATCCTTCAGGCATCTTCAAACCCAGCAATCCTCCTCAAATATGGCTTTGAATACGCAAAGGATGATTTTGATTTTCCTGCATATTTATCAGCTTATCATACTTGTAATGAAATTCCTTAATTCATTTGTCGGAATGAGTCCATCAGACGAAACATGAATTGCTCCTTCTTCTTCATTTGTTTTGGATCCATCAACCACTTGAGATTGTTTTTCAAGCAATATTGACCGCCCCAAAATCATTTGGTTCTTCTTTTCGCTTTGAGTTAACATCGTTTCGTGCAGTCTCAACGTACCTTTGCATTGTCGGAGTACACTTACCATTGTTGTTCACCAATTGTGCAATGATGTGATCTTGCTTCGCCAATTGTGATGTGAGGTCCTCCACCAACTTTGTCAAGTTTTCCAATTGTTCTTCTATGGTTGACGCGTTTGACATCATATCGGTGTAGAAAAGTGTGGCTCAAGTACTATACATATGGTGGCTCACCTACAACACATGGAGGGCTTGTTGGTGTGGCTCCAATGTCAAAAATAGGGGGCTTGGTTGGTGTGGCTTTAATGTCAAAAATGGGGGGCTTGGTTGGTATGACTTTAATGTCAAAAATGGGAGGCTTGTTTGTCAACAATTGTTGCACAACAACCCTCCCCAAAATCCCCTATAAATACCAAGCCAAGATGAGCTTCATAATTATCCCAAAATCTGTATCTTATTTGTATAAGAACTCATTCGAGTTCTCCGAGTGTTTGTGAGTGTTCCGTGGGATTGTAAACACTCACCTGAATATATTCCGCTGCTTCCCGTGGACGTAGGCTATATTGGTTGAACCACGTAACTCTTGTGTTTGTGTGTTTTTTTGGCACGTCTATATCTTTTGTTTCTCATCCCTGGGCACAACAATTGGTATCAGAGCCAGTACGGTGCCAAACGGTAGTTTCCGACGAGTTTTCCGGTACTGCCCTGTTTTTCGAGTTGCTCGTAATTTTTTTCTGATCATTCTAAAAGATAGGCATCGTCAAGAGCTTTCCAACGATATAAAGAACGTTCGAATCCGAGTTCCGAAGCTCTCGCAATCACCGGTCAAAGTTCGGAGTCAGCCAAGTTTGACCCGGTCAAACCCGCCCAGATTGGTCAAAGTTGGTCAAAAACACCCCGAAACGGTATTTTTCACCTATTCGGTGCATTTTTTGTCTCATTTTTTGACAAACTCAGAACCTTTTCCACCATTTTCGACAATTCCGGACGCATATGTGGCCTCTGTTTCTGCTAATTTAACTCCTAAGCTACTCTTCTGAGCTTAGTTGGAGGTATTTGACATTTTTTGGCATTTTTCGACGTCATTCTCGTGTCCAGGTGGAGTTATGGAGGATAAATCAGCATCGAACAAGGAAGAAGCTTCCCCTAGCGTTCAGGCCACACCATCATCAACTTGTTCTTGGATCGGACCACCGATGACAAACGCTAAGTTCGATATCGAGAAGTTTGGCCGTTACCAATAACTTCGGAATGTGGCAATGCGAAGTTAAAGATTTATTGTTCCGAGAGGGATCACTTATCGCTTTGGAAGACAAGCCCAAGGATATGTCCGATTCTGATTGGAACTTTGTTAATCGTCAAGCCTGTAGCACAATTCGTTTGTGCTTAGCCAAAGATCGAAGTACGACGTCATGAAGGAGATCGTGGCGAAAAATCTTTGGAAGCAACTAGGTGACAAGTACATGACGAAAAGCATCGAGAACCGATTGTACTTGAAGAAGAAGCTCTTCCGTTTCCAATACAAGAAAGGTATCTCTATGCTTGAGCATCTGGATAATTTTAACAAAATTCTTGCTGACCTGCAAAATCCGGACGTTAAAATAATCGATGAAGACAAGGCTCTACTGTTGTTAAATTCTCTACCTGAAAGCTATGATCATTTAACCACCACTCTTCTATACGGAAAGAATGAGGTTAAATTCGTAGAAGTCTCCAATACTCTAGTAAACAATGAGTATCGGAAGAAAGATCAATTTGATCACAAGGAGACGATATCCGAAGCTCTGACGGTATTCAGAGGCGGAACCAGCAACAAGAACTCGGGAGGATTGAACAGTCGAGGACGATCTCGTTCAAAGTCCAAGGGAGATTCTTCAAGAAGGCGCCTTGCGAAAGACGAGTGTGCTTATTGTCAACGAAGGCGGCACTGGAAGAAGGATTGCCCTAACAAGGAGAAGTCACCGCAAATGTTGCAAGGAAAGCCGAAGATGAAGATTCACTTTTACGGTTTCTTCATCGAGTACTCAATCCGAAAGTTGGATTCTTGATTATGCGTGTTCATACCATATCTGTCCGAACAAGCATTGGTTCTCAAGCTTCGAAAAGCTTGATGGGGGAGTTGTGCTTATGGGCAACGACAATGCTTGTCAAACCAAAGGGATAGGTACGATTCATTTAAAGATGCATGATGGTACAATCAAGATGCTGAAAGATGTGAGGTACATTCCGGAGATGAAGAAGAATCTCATTTCCTTAGGGGTTTTAGATTCCAACGGCTACAAGGTGATCATAGAACACGGAGTTCCGAAAGTTGTGCGAGGCGCATTTCGGCCATGAAGGGGTGTCCGTAAAAGGCAACCTATACTTCCTAGACGGGCACACGCATCGTGGTCGAGCTGCCGTCTCCAACAACCCTGTCAACGATGAATCGATGCTTCTCGGATATGGCATATGCGCCTGGGCCATGTCGGGGAGAAGGCTTTACAGAATTTGGTAAAGCAAGGTGTTAGAAAGGTGCCAAGACAGAAAGATCGACTCTCGCGAGCATTGTGTCTTGGGCAAGCAGGACGAGTCAAGTTCGGCACCGCCATTCATCGTACCAAGGCAATCTTGGACTATGTTCACACCGATGTTTGGGGGCCTTCAAGAAATGCTTCATTGGGAGGTAAACATTATTTTGTTACATTCATTGATGATTTCTCGAGATTTGTCCGGGTTTACACCATGAAGCACAAAAATGAAGTTTTCGACATCTTTCTTCGGTGGAAGAAAATGGTCGAAACACAAACCCGCGGAAAGCTCAAGAGATTGAGATCGACAACGGGAGGCGGAGTACAAATCGGATCCGTTCCGGAAGTCCGTCGAGATGAAGGAATAGTTCGACACTTCACTGTCCCTGGAACACCACAACAAAATGGTGTCGCTGAACGGATGAATCGAACTTTGGTTGATAAGGTTCGATGCATGCTATCTCAATCTGGCTTGAGCAAGTCATTCCGGGCGGAAGCTTTGATGTATGCTTCTCACATTGTCAACCGACTACCTTCTTCAAAGCACTTAATGGGAAAATTCCAAAGGAGGTATGGTCCGGTCAATCGGTTTCTGATTATCACAACCTGCATATATTTGGATGTCCGGCATACTACCATGTTACAGAGTCTAAACTGGATCCTAGAGCCAAGAAAGCTTTTTTCTTGGGCTTTAGTGAAGGAGTTAAAGGATTTCGGCTATGGTGTCCTGAATCAAAGAAGATCATCTTGAGTAGAGATGTCACCTTTGATGAGTATGAAATGATAAGAAAGTCATCTCTCGACAAAGAGAAAGATAGTCCAAGTTCTATGAAGCAGGTGGAGTTCGAGACTGCAACGAATCCTGGAGATCCCATCAACCATCCCGAAGATGAAGATAATCGGGAAGATGTCTTAGCCGAGGTGGAGCCTCCATCACCAACGCCGGTGATAGTTCAAGCAATCGGAGTCTATTGCCAGTAGTAGACCACGAAGGGAAATCCGGATGCCTGCTCGATATACTGACCTGGTCGCATATGCTCTTCCAACGACTGATGACAATGTCCCGTACACTTACTCCGAAGCCACCAGGTGTATCGACAATATCAATTGGAAGAAAGCAATGGATGAAGAGATGCAGTCACTTCATCAAAATCGGACTTGGGAGTTGGTCCAACTTCCTAAAGGAAAGAAAGTAATCGGGTGCAAATGGGTTTTACGCCAAGAAGGAAGGTGCTCCTGGCGCAAATAACATTCGGTACAAAGCTAGACTGGTAGCGAAAGGCTATGCTCGAAGGAAGGTATTGACTACAATGAAGTTTTTTCACCGGTTGTCAAGCATTCCTCTATTCGAATATTCCTGGCCTTAGTTGCACAACTTGACCTCGAGCTAGCGCAATCGGACGTCAAAACCGCATTTCTCCATGGTACCTTGAACGAGGAGATATACATGTCTCAACCAGATGGATTCAAAGTTTCAGGGAGGGAGAACTGGGCTTGTAAGTTGAACAAGTCACTCTATGGTTTGAAGCAGTCACCACGACAATGGTACATGCGATTTGATAGTTTTATCAAAAAACAGGGTACACCCAAGTCAATTTGATCACCGTGTCTACTTCCGCAAACTCAAAGATGGTACGTTCGTCTATTTGCTCTTATATGTTGATGATATGCTGATCGCATCTAAGAGCAAGGTGGAGATCGACAAACTCAAGGCACAGCTGAGTTCGGAATTTGAGATGAAGGATCTTGGAGAAGCCAAGAAAATTCTTGGTATGGAGATCACAAGAGACGCAGTGAAAGGAACGGTTTGCTTAACGCAAACTCGGTATTTGAAGAAAGTGCTTCAAAACTTTGGCATTGACGGCAATGTGAAACCTGTTAGTACACCTCTGCGCGCCGCATTTAAGCCGAGTGCATTATTATCACCAAGTACAGAAGATCGGAAGAGGCAAATGGATAATGTTCCATATGCAAATGCAGTTGGTGCTCTCATGTATGCGATGGTTTGTACCAGACCTGACATTTCACATGCAGTAAGTATGGTGAGTCGTTATATGCACAATCCCGGAAAAGGTCACCGGCAAGCAGTGAAGTGGATTCTACGGTACATCCATGGTACCGTGGATATCGGTTTGAAGTTCGAGAGAGACAAGACCATTGGCAAGCATTTGATCGGATATGTGGATTCTGACTATGCTGGAGATCTTGACAAGCGGCGATCAACTACTGGTTATGTGTTCACAATGGCAGGAGGACCAGTTAGTTAGAGATCAACATTACAGTCAACGGTTGCTCTATCTACAACAGAGGCAGAGTATATGGCTGTAACAGAAGCTTTCAAGGAAGCAATCGGCTTCATGGATTGACGAAGGATTTTGGACTCATTCAGGACAACGTAGAGGTTTTCTGCGACAGTCAAAGCGCCATCTGTTTGGCGAAGAACCAAGTCCATCATAGTCGAACGAAGCACATTGATGTTCGTTTCCATTTTGTTCGTGAGATAGTAGATGAAGGGAACATTCTACTACGGAAGATCGGAACTGCAGATAATCCTGCAGACATGCTGACAAAGGTGGTCACCGGGATCAAGTTCAACCATTGTTTGGACTTGGTCAACATCTCTCAAGCTTAGAGCGCCTAAGGGCGCATTGGAAGCAGTGTTGATTGGAAACTTTCGCCAAGGTGGAGATTGTAGAAAAGTGTGGCTCAAGTACTATACATATGGTGGCTCACCTACAACACATGGAGGGCTTGTTGGTGTGGCTCCAATGTCAAAAATAGGGGGCTTGGTTGGTGTAGCTTTAATGTCAAAAATGGGGGGCTTGGTTGGTATGGCTTTAATGTCAAAAATGGGAGGCTTGTTTGTCAACAATTGTTGCACAACAACCCTCCCCAAAATCCCCTATAAATACCAAGCCAAGATGAGCTTCATAATCATCCCAAAATCTGTATCTTATTTGTATAAGAACTCATTCGAGTTCTCCCGAGTGTTTGTGAGTGTTCCGTGGGATTGTAAACACTCACCTGAATATATTCCGCTGCTTCCCGTGGACGTAGGCTATATTGGCCGAACCACGTAACTCTTGTGTTTGTGTGTTTTTTTGGCACGTCTATATCTTTTGTTTCTCATCCCTGGGCACAACAATCAGACATGACAGAGGTATTTGCAGCGGAAACTTCAAGGCCATCATTGATATTCTTTTGATCTTGTTGGACATTACCTGAAGAATTCGCAAATAAATCTTCATTTTTTATTCTGGTTTGTTTGCATCGACCTTGTTTTTCAAAGCATTGCAAGTGTCCTTTGAACCATTCCACCTACTGCGCCTCGCGGTTGGTTCTGCGTTGCAGCAACGTCAAAACAAGGGTTGGTGAATTTGTGGGAGGCGTCGCCAATTAGTCTTTTCTCGCAAATCAACAATCATCTTTCCTTTGCTTCGCGTGGTAGGACCGACATAGGTAGCAGACGTCAAAACACCAACACTTACCTCCGCAGCAACGTCGTTTGAATCAGCTTTGTTGACATCATTCTTGGACTCCATTTCTATGGTATTGACGGAAAGAGATGAACGGTATAGATGGTCCCACTGGGCGTGCCAAATTTGTAGACAATAATTTCTTTTATTTCCTGTAAAATCGGAATTACAAGAAATATAATAATTGAATACAACAATTATATAATAATAAATTTACAAGGGTCCAATCTCTATGGATCCGTTGATTCAATCCGTCGTGGATTTGAGGGGCGTTTTGAGCTTGTATCGATCCAATTGTTTTGATTTCTTCCGATGGGCGTTTTGGGCTGGATCTCGGAATAGATTCGATGTCAAGGGCTTTTGGGCTTGATCTCGATCTATCGAACAATTTGATTTCTTCTTCCGAGGGCTTTAGGACTTTGTCTCGGAATGGATTTGGACTTTGAGAGGAAGGGCCGATTTCGACAGAGGTTCGGTATCCTTCGAATATCTCTCAACTTCACAGCTTCTTGAGTGAGTGAGTGTAACCCTTTTCTTGAGGGAATTCGCCCTCTATTTATAGATGGAGTGAGTGACAATCAATAGCTATGAAGCTGTCACGTGTCATTCATTAATATTTTAATATATAAAATATATAAATATAAATATATATTTAAAATATATAAATAATATTTATATATCTACGGATGGTAGCCATTAAGAATTTGACACCTCAGTTTTTAATTAATTTTTTTTTTACTTTTCACTTTAAATAACATTTTTACCATTTTTTAAATTAACTAAACAATATCAATCGTTAAAGTTTTTAAATTTTTTAATAGAATCCGTTAAAAGGGCCTTATTTGTTTATAATAAAAGAGTTTGAGACTTTAAAAGTCAAAAAAAATATTTTATGACTGAACTAGTCAAGAGTAAATTTGTTTGATATCAAACTCACCAATTATTCTTTTACAAAAATATATTTTTATATATATCGCTTTACTTTTTTGAAAATATTTTGAGAATGAGTATTTCAACTTTTTACTCTAACTTTGTAGATATTTCATGTAAAGTGATTTAATTATCCTTTCTTTAATGAACTAAAATCACATAAATTTTTAAATTTTAGATGAAATTTGTGAAAAATACCTTAATTGTCTTAAGTAAAAAAGTTAGATATTTTAAAAGACAAAAAAATATATTTTAGAACTAAACTAACCAAACATAAAATTATTTTGAGACTAAATCCACCAATTACTCATATATATATATACTCAAAAATATATATATATACACATATATAAGGACAAATACACTGAGAATGTGTAATTTAAATAGATTAATAATATAAATTTTTGAATAAAAATAGAAAATATTCCCATTAAGTATTTCTTTATTTATCATTGAAAAAATGGAACATTCTATTTTTGTTTTGGAAGACGACGTATAACGTATGAGAGAGAAACCTTAAAAAAAAAAAAAAAACGGATGAGAGAGAAACAGAAGCTTTCCTTTTCCCATACCAGTGGACTGTCCTTTTCTTTTTTCTTTCAATTTGATCCTTTTTGTTTTTAGATATATTTCCGAGAATAAAGATTCTTATTTTTCATTTTAGAAGATTTGCAAGTTTAATCCCTCAATTATTTATATTTGACAAGCTTGATTCTTCAGTTTTTTTTCTAATTTTTTTTTAAAATTTATTTATTTATCACACATTCACACGTTTAATATTTTTATTTGTTTAATATTTTTTACTCAAATTTTAGATTATTTATAATTATAAATGGGATTATTATTATTGAATTAGATTTTTTTTTATTGGCCTATCATAATTAAAAAGGAGAAGAAAAATATTTTTTTTTTTATAAGTGAAATATTCATTAAAATAAAAATATTATAAAAGTGAATGACTAAAATCATTTATAGAAATACAAAGCACAAACCTAAAACTAAGTGGCGTAGGGAACAAACTCAACCTAAAAAATTTAGGTGAGTCGAAAAAGCCAAAAATAAATACAGAAAAACATAAAAAAGAAAAATAACATATATTCCGTATAAAATCTAGGGTTTTCATATTGTCGATTTCAAATTTCATTTGCGAAGGGAGTTCGATTTTATTTTTTTTCTTCAACGGTAGTTTAATTCATCGTGAAGAAAAAGATTTTTTGTTTCAACCAAAGGCATCTTTTTTATGCGAATACGACAACAATTGGTTTCTAAAAGTGACAATACAAAAGATTCACGTGGCTCTTCGAATATGTGCATTTGTAGGAAAATTAGATTTAAAATTATAATGACACGTTTTTTAAAAGTTAAAATTTGTATAATTAAAAATATAATTAATATAATGAGAAGTCGGTCGTATACATCATTAAGATAAGTCCCACCTATTCTATTTTTTTATAAACTCATTTAAATATACTCTATGCCTTTTTATATATTTACTAATTTAAGTATCAAAGGAGTTATATAAAGTAAATATTTTTCCCGAACTTATCTTTTACAAGAATTTACAAGAATCATAGCCAACATATAATCTGAAACTAGAAGAACCCTTGTTGATATATATTATTAACGATAATTACTTACGCGTGACACAATTGTTTTTTTGGTAGTATCAATACTTACAAAATTTATTTTTAAACTAATTAAAAAATTATTCAAACTTTAAAAATGAAAGTAAATATTTTACTAAAAAGAATTAAGAGTGAACAATCATTTGATTTTTTTTTTTAATGATTTTTAAATATTAGCCAAAAAGAGATAATTTAGAAGGTAGAATTTTGCATTTGGAAAGATAGATTTAGTGAAAACTTATCCATAATAATATATGACGAGACTCGAATTTGATTTAATTGAAGTTATAATGATTAATAAAGACAAATTGGTATAAATAGTCTCTAAATTATAGATATTTGGTGATATTGGTCCTCAAATTATTTTTTTGGTGGGATTGATCCTCAAAACAAGAGGATGTGAAGTTTTATGCCAAAGAACGAGAGTTGAAAAAGTATCCTAATTTAGGAGTCCAAAAAAATAATTTGAGGATCAATGTCACCAAACTTTTATAGTTTAGGGACTATTTATACCAATTTGCAGACTAATAAATAAGTCTGAAATTTTTTTTAAAAAAAAACTCGTTTGCAGCCGTGTTTTGCTTTTGCTACGAAGGTCTGTCTGGCTCCCCACCCACCATCGAGTCGTCTTCCTTCCCAAACAGAAAAGTCTTCTCATTTTCTTCGCCTTTCCCAGTTCTCTGTAAGAGTTACTTAAATAAATGATCCAATCAGTTTGCATGCATGAAGTTGATTCCCACGAGAAATTCACCATAGTTGAGAAATCTTTTTCCAGCAAGAAAAAAGAAAAGTAGTGTTAGTAGTACCAGTTTCTTCTGAAATGGGTTTGATCAACTTTACCATTTTGTCAGCTAAATTCTTGGACATTCTTTCATGGTATGTTTCTTTCTGTCAGATTTCTCTCTTGATTCTTGATTTCCTTCCCTAAATTTCCTCTTGTTGGATAATTTTCATTCACTGTATATATTTTTTTTTGAATTCATTTTATTGATTTGATGAACTGGGTTTCTTACTGCATTAGTAGAATTGTAGTGTACGGAAAAAATCATTAACATGAAATTTTTTTTTTTTTTCTATTTCTTCTTAATGATTTGCAGGCCCCCACTACCTTTCTTGTATCCCCTGTAAGTTCCTGAAAACCAGTTTTCTTACCTGTTGTATCTTTTTAATGCTACTACTAAAACTTTCAATTTTAGGGCTTGTGGATTTCAATGATTTCTTTTAACAGGTTTTTCTCGATTTGGGCGATCGAGAGTGACAGGGACTACAGCTATGAACAATGTTTAAAATACTGGATATTGTTCTGTATTACCTCAATTTGTGAGTCCATGATTGCATTGCTTCTCCCATGGTAAATTCTAACTCTTGCTTTTTACTGAGATTCTGTATCATATGCATTTGAATGTTTTATAATTTTCTTGGGTGTTAGGATTTTCTACCCACTTGTTGCTAATTCATAATCTAATTTCCAATTTGTTATGTTAATTTTCCAGAAGAAACTTATGAATTGGGGAATTTTAATATCTGGATTTAGATATCAAAATTCTTCTCAGTTAAGTAATCTTGGGTAAAGTTTAAAATTTCTGAAAAACTTCAGCTGCATTTAAGCTCTTATGATGGTTAGGAGTTTTCTTTTCTTGTTTTCTGTTACTGGATGTTATCAAACACAAGGATGATGGAAATTTTTTATATTCATCTTAGACAAGTTTATATGATTTCGAGTTATCGGATTGCATCTCTCTCAGGCTTCCATTTTGGCCATACATTAGAGGAACAGCTTTCATCTTGCTTGCTGTACCTGATTTTGGTGGTGCTTCGTATGTCTACAAAAACTTTATTAGACCCTATACAAAGCTGAATTCTGACGTAGATGGTACCTTGCTTATTCCCGAAGGGAGGTATAACAAGTTAATCCAGGAGGATGAGTTCTTCAATGATGCAAGCGGAGAAGTTGAGGATGAACGGTATAAAATATGGGAAAGAATAACTAGTTATGAGGTAAAAAATTTGACACATTTCCTATTCATAGATAATTAGAATAAGGACGTCATTGCAAGTGTACTCGCCCTCGTGTAGAACAGAACAAAGATTCAGTACCTGTCTTATGGCTAGCTAGCTGTTATAAGATTATTATCTTCTGATCGCTTCTTTTTTTTTTTTTTTTTCCTTCTCTTCAGGGTGATGTTTCGTCTATGCTCACAACTGGAAGTCCTGTGACTTGGCCTGAAAGTTCTGATAGAAATCAAAGAGATTGGACCTGTGCTCTCTGTCTTGTTAGCACCGACAGCCAAAAATGTTTGATACAACACTTGCATGGAAAGAAACACAAGCAAAAGGAAGAGGAGTTGAGAAATGTTGAGCTAATGGCTAGTGAAATAGTCGTCAACTCAATACGGACCATCACAAGCAACAATATGGTTTCAGTAGAGAGTTTCAGCCAAATAACAAGGGCAAATTTTCAACGACTAGGTGGTCTAATTACTCCATCTACAAGATCCTACAAATGGTATGTATGGACAAAGCCTGAGTTTGGTTGGATGAAGTTGAACACGGATGGATCTGTTTACAAAAGAAATGCTGGTTTTGGGGGCTTGCTTCGTGATTTCAAGGGCGAACCTATATGTGCTTATGCATCTAAAACTTACACAAATGATATTTTCATGGCTGAATTGTGGGCTATATGGAGAGGTCTCGTGCTGGCATCGAGTTTAGGACTTAAGTTAATTTGGGTGGAATCAGATTCCATGAGTGTTGTGAAAACTATCAATAAAGAACAAAATTATGGCCCTAAGGCTGGTAGCTATTTGGAGGACATCTGGAAGCTTTTAAGGAAGTTCGATAAGTACAAAGTTTCGCATTCTTGGAGGGAAACTAACAAGGCTGCTGATTATCTATCCAGGATGGATCTTTTAGGATGTGATGTTGTTTTATGGCCTGTTGATTTCCCAAACAGCCTGTGGAGTATCATTAAGGACGATGCTCGTGGTAAGCAGTACTTCAGAGCTTAAAAACTACATTGCTCACTGGTTCTAACCATCAATTTGTAAGTAAGGTTATGAAACCACAAGTTACACACACATAGACACGCACAAAGTAAGGTATCACTGTGTAGTATATATATATATATATCTATGAAGTATTTAATGAGTAGTTTCTGAAAGAGAGGTTTAGAAGATTGTGGCTATGTGCTGCTGCTTGTGGTACATATTTCTTTGTAATTAGTGAACTGCTGCTTGTGGTAAGAAAATCACTGATCATAGTATCAACCTCATGACTCTCTCTCTCTCTCTGATATGCGCATATAACATGATGGAAATTTAATGCACTCAGCAGTGTTTTTTCTTGTGTATATATATATATATATATATATATATATATATATATATATCAATTTTCGGATTTTTTAAAAAGTGTGCTTTTTTGTCTACGACAAATTAAAAAAAAAAATGGAAAGAGGATTTCTTTGCTTCCGAAATGTGTGAACTATTTTAATATTATGTCTTTATGATATATATTCATTCACAGTTGATCCTTCTTTTGACTTGAATGTTTCTTTCACCAAGAAAGAATAGTAATTTTATCATAGTAGTATATGATAAGGACTATATTCTTTCATCTCATGATCTCATAGATATAGATAGGGGAAAAGTATGGCCAACAAGAGAGAAGAAGGGGAAGGAAATTGATTGGGACTATGCATTATTCTTATATAATAAACTTTCACATATTTGGTAGTTTTTTTGGACTCGACGAATTCAAAATTGAGGTGGGTTGGAATATTTTTTGAGGAAAAAAAAAAAAAAACTCTATACACTTATTTATTCATTCATTCCAATGTTGTCTAACCATCTTTAATTTTCACATCTTATCTTCAAATTTGATTGTGTTCTTCTCTACATCTTTAAATTAACATATACTAATCAGAGGAAGTAGAATTCTTAATTAAACTACAATGATAAAATTAGATATAATTCTTATTGAGTCTCTAAATTAATATAAGTGAAAATCTCTCTAAAATTTTGGGACAAAGGACCTTTTCATAGAGTAAGACGTGTTTTGAATACAAATTAATTTTTGGTTGTGTATAATAATAATTTTATTATTATCATAATTGATCATATATATATATATATATATATTTAAACCCTTATATTATCATATGTATAATGGTTGATGTGCGTACTCTCCAAGTTTTAATTGATACTAATGAGGCTTTGACTCGTGCTCCCCAAGTTTACACATGATAATAATACAAATGTATGCAATTAGCAAATTTTTAATCCCCAGACTTATGAATAAAATTATGACAATTTGATGTATGAAGATGTTGTGAAATGAAGTCAAAGTAAGAACCTTTCCTATAGAATCTCACCATCTTCTTCTTCTTCTCTTATTTTATATTATTTATAATATAATAATTTTATGCAAGTTTTTTGCATCCCTTATTCTTCTTTGAAATGAGTGCTTGGCAAGAATTACAAAAACACCTATAAAAACCTTCACACTCAGAACCAATTTGATCACAAACAAACAGAAGAAAAACTGATAAAACAAGTTTAAAAAAGAAGAAGAAAGGCAGAATTGAAATGGAGTTCATAGCAGGAGAAAAAAACCAGAAAAACAAATTCAAGAATTCCCTGTTCATGTATGGTCTGGTTCTGGGGTTTCTAATTTTAGTTCTCAATCTCTCAAATGAAGATGAGCTTAAAGACAACAACAACAACAACAGTAAGTAATTTTTTTTCACTTCTACAATGTGTTTGATGGATATATATATATGAATATTTTCAATTTTTGTACCTTCTTTTTGTTAACTTTGCAGTTGGGCAGATGAGAAGGACCAACAATATAGCTGATGTTTTCATCACTTTGGGAGTGAAATTTGTGAATTTCTGCATTGCTAAATCTTTTTATTACAGAAGAAACATTCCATATATGGAAACTGAAGCTTCTAAATCTATCAGGTCATGGATGTTTTGGATTATCTTCACCAATTCAATTTGGAGGGTTCTGTATCTTTGAAACACAGACAATAATATAATAATATACATATATTATATTCTTATCCTGTAATTGTAAAACTGATGTAGGAAAAGAATATAGGTAAATTCTCAAGTGTTTATGTATAGAAAATTTTTAACTTATAAATAAATAAAAGAAATTAGTCAAATTTAGTTAATATATTTTCTATAATATATATATTTTTTGCCTTGTGAACTAGAAAATGTAGATTTTGTTGCTGATATATATATATATATGGACGCGTGTGTGTATATATATATATATGTGTGATGAGCTGCTAGTGCCAACAAAAAGAATAACATGACAGAAGAAGTAAAACATTTTTTTTTTTTGGCAAAATAAAAACTGCCGAGAGCACTTGTCATAATGAATAATATACTGTACAAAGATATATCGACAATGATTAACTTAGACAAATTCAACCCAAAATATGATAATAGCTAATTTTTCTTGCTTAAAATATTATTTTCTCGAGAAGAAATATCTACAATCATATCATAACAATATTAAAAAATCATGCCAAATCTCTTAACCAAACCCAAATCCTTCGTTGGCTTCGTGGATGGCAAGGAGCAGTCTTTCTTCTAGATGCTCTTTTGAAGGATACTCTGGCAGATCTAATTGATTGAAACTGCATACACATACCAACAATCAATTTTTTTTTATTATTTTTTTAGAAATTAAATTCAACTCTGAAACTTAAACAAACTACTCGCTTGTTTGTTCTAAAAAGTTCTAGGAAGATTACCATGTATGTGCTGAAGGCAAATGACCAGGACTGCCATAAGCCTTGTGAATCTGGAATTTCTGGGATCCTGAAATCCCTTGTAATGCACTAAATCCTTCCAGTGGTACCTGTAAACCAATGGATTACAATTACTTTCTTCAGTAATTTGCAGAATTCTAAGAATTTCATGATACTATTATTCTGACTGTCTCCGTCATTTCCATTGTCATAAAATCCTAGATTATGTATTCTCAGTGCAAAATGAGCAAGATTTCGTTTCAAAAGGAAGCAACATCATTATCATTAGCAGTCACCTTGACCAACTTGCGCTCCTTAATTCTTCATTTTATTTTTAGGTAGATGGGACAACTCTATCTCAACTATAAAATTTCCATTTTTTTTAAAGCAAATTTCCAAATATGTTAATTAGTACAATTCCATAAAATCAGAATACTACAAGAGGTTCATAAAAGCAAGCATTATAAGATAAAAGGAAAATAATAGGTACCTTGGAAGTTCCTGTCACAAATTGTAGGAGGCGAGCTTTATCTTCCTTGCTGAAACCTTGGACAATCTCCCAAAACCATTGAATCACAGGAGATGCAGCGCTGTAGCCAGAATACTCTGTATTCGCTCTCAAATCATCCACTGGAAGAGAGGGAAATTTAAAAAAAATATATATATTAAATATCTATTTTTTTAAAAAAAAAGGAGCATGAGAATGGTGGCACCATTTATTCAAGCTTCAACTCTATATGTGCTTATGTTACTTTTTAGGAGGGAGGATGGGATTCTTGAGAAGATGTTCAAGCGAGAGCACAAAGAAGCACTCAAAGCAGATCAAGAATAATCAATTCTGAAGGTAAGAGCTAAAATAATGAGTAACTTACAGTCAATATCTGGTAGACCACTTATCAACAATTCCAGTTCTTTATCATTAAAAATAGATATCAGATCCCGGGGTATTAATTCAGTGAATCCTTCCAGAAAGGCATTTATCTGTGGCCGGATGGCAGTAGTTAACCGATGCTCAGCAACTAGATCCACATACTGGTGTTTATTTTCCTCAGTGACACGGATGTTGCGGCCCCCAGGAATTAGCTCATAGTCAGTAACCTACCATGCACAAACAATATCAGATACGCAAAAGCAAAAAAAAGAGAAAGAAGTACAAAATTTCTTTGAGAAGGATGACCATACTTCATTCCGTTCATATAATATCAACTTTTCTTCATCAGCATCAATACTAAACGTAAGATCAAGAACATCGCTGATATCATTCTGCAATAAAACCAGAAATAAGTAGTTTTAACCACAAATGTCAATAAGCACATATAAAGAAATGTACATTAAGAGAGATACCTCAAGCGTCCATTTCAGATTCTTAAAATAACCAGGGTCAATAGCTTCAATGTCATGATATGTTACTTTGACCCCCAGGATATGCTTGTAAAATGATCGGGTGAAATGAACATCAAGTAGTTGTCCATCAAAAAGAGCCTTGCCAACCTACAAAATGTATAACAATTAGAAATGTAAAAGAAAAATTACTCAAACGAACAGCCACAGAAGAATAGCACTCACAACACGCCCAACAAATTTGAAGTATGAAAGATGTTCCGTTTGGTAAACAGAGTTGGGGTTTGGTTGGAATGTTGAGTCATTGCCAACAGTGGTGAATAGCAGCGCTCCCTTATCAAAAATCACCCTTGAGAGTAGTTGATACCATTCCCTAGTAAGCCCACCAGCATCAATTCCTTCCTCACCTTGAAAATGAACAGTTAATCTACCCTTCAATTCCTGTGCTGTTCTCATGCGCAACTGGTTATAAGAGTCTTCAAGAATGTAAGCTCGTCTGACAGAAATTCTCAAAGGACTGTGATGATGATGATCATGTTGATGCTTGATCTTGGATCTAAAATGTGCCCTCTTATTGTCAAAATCAATAAATCGGGGAACCTTCAACATTAGTGAAAAAGATTTCTCGAGTAAACCAGGGTTTTGCCGAATGAAAGCATTCAAAAGCTTTCTGTGCTTATCTGTGAACTTCACAAATGCCACTTGCTTTTCATCAACTTTTACCACAGAACTAGAAGCTTTACCAGATGATTCAGTGGCCTCTTCAACCTCAGAAGCTGCAGTCACACAAAAATCAACCCCCGACACAGGTGCTCCAGGATGCAACTTCTCACACATCACAAAGAAAGACTCGATATATGGTAAGATGTTTTGACTGCCAGCCGGAAGAGGAGGCATAGAACCCGATGGCTTAGATGCTGAAATAGTAGACAATTGTAGATCAGTTGCTGAATCTGAGTAGCTCTCCATTCTGCTAATGCAAACACTCAACTCCACCCACAAAGGTTCTAAAGCTGTGTTGATATCCCTTACAAGAGAAACAGTATTTAAGTGCTTTTCTGGAATTTGGTGATCCTTGTCATTAAGTGTAGCAACAAGAGAACTTAATGCTTGCAAAACCCTTAGAATTGCTGCTCCATCAGAAGAGGTACTACCAAGAAGGGCTTTCTCCACTTCTCCGAAAATTCGCAACTCATCCATGGCAGACTTGAGAAGACTTTGCACAGAATTGGCTAACTTGGTGATAAAAAGATGACAGTGGAGAGGTGCAATAGCAACAAGCTTTTTCAATACCTCTGCCACAAGAGTGTATGCATTATCTGACAAACTGCAGGAACACAACGAGTTAGCAGAAGGATATTAGAATTGTGGAAGGAAAAGAAATAAGGCAAGAAGAGTAAGTTTATTCCAGTATTCATATTAAATGTCAACATAGGATAATTAACAGCAAATAACAAGGCAAAGTTTACATCTTCCATCATTTGCTGTGAGGGGGCTGTGGGTGGGGAAGGGAAGGGAAACACTGGATAAGTTGATGTGGGATTAATCTAGGAGCTATTTTGCAGCATCTTTCACCATTAACAGAATGAAAACAGAGCATGTATCATTAGAAAATATAATTGAATAAAATAAATAAAAATAACTGGGAAACACTATGAAGAATTGCTTTGTTCATCCTAATTAAAAATCAGAGGTCAAACAACATAAGGGGAAAAAAATGATGATTTTGCAATGCCTTAGTATATTGCAATAATCACAGGAAAAGAAAAGGCTGCTAATTTTCCCTGAATTCTCGGAGCACTTGCAAATTTCTCATTTTACAGATTGAAAGATTAATGCAAAGCTAAATTCACAAGGATACACATTCTTTCCTGCAGGTGTCCATTTAGAACTCACAATTTTCTGCAGATATTGCAGAGAATCAACAGTTCTCCATACCAAATATTTGGGAAAATTCTGGCAAAATCCATATACTCAAATACAACCGATAACAGCATTAAAAGAAGAATAAAAAACTCAAAGAAACTTAACTATTAGATTGTAGAAAGATACACAACATACCCTTCTTTTGCAAGCAACGAGCACAGAAGAGAGAGCTCTGCTTGTGGTAGATTATTCAGAACATTAAGACTGCCAGTTTCATTTTCATTTTCTACACCAGAGGAAGAGATTTTTGATGAATTATCTACCTCAGACATAGTGGTTGCAGTAGTAATATTCATCTCAGCATCTTGTGCAGAAATCTGAGGACCAGTTTGTCGTTGATGAGGCCCAGATGATTCAGGTTCATCAGATGAATTTGATTTACTTTCAGCAATAATGACATCTAATAAATTCAGCAGCTGCAGTAACAAGAAACTGCATTAAGAATAATGACCAAACCAAATAATTTGAAACAAAACAGCTTATATGATCAGGAAAAAACTACTACCTGTTCAAGATGAGCTATACTTCTTAAATAAAGGGGATGATTTAAAAGAGATAAAAGCAAAGCCAATGAAACATTTCCTTGTGATAGCTTATTTTCTAATTCATCCTCTTGACTAACTGCAATAGCTTTACCCCTCTGGTCAGGACTCATCAGATTATGTTGCCGTACTTGATTAGGTAATCTGAACTCAAGCAGGATCTTCGCAACAAATGGATGATTTTTAGCCAAGTATGTGAGAGTTTCAAGAACACGCCGAGAAACCAAAGGTGGAACGCCTACAATGATACAAAAGATAACACAATGTAACCACAGGATTCAGAAGCATCACCCCACCCCCACCCCCCAAAACCCAAAAAAAAAAAAAAAAAAAAAAAACTAGTGCTATGCATCTAGGGCTGAATTCTGAAAATTTATCAAAGTCTGTTTCAAAGTTTAAGGTGGTCAATCTTAAAAACCAATAACAGAGCAATAGTACTTGGCTTACCATCAACATACTGAGGGCGAGAATAAGTCACATTATTCTGGCAAGCATAGAGTCTATAAAGGGGCTCAGCAGAATTCAGAAAAATGGAGGGCTTTTGTATGTCAAGCATTAACAAATCCATGAGAATTTGGACCAGAGAAATTCTGGTTTGAGCATGAGCACAAAGATTCAAGAGAAGCCTCTGCAGCTGACCTTTATAAAGTGGCTACAAGAAAATTAAATCAATTTATAAATATTATACTGAAGGCCTCAGAAAGAAAAAAGCATAGCATGCTAAGTGATTACTTGAACTACACGAAGCAAGCGGATCATTGCTTTCAGATCTTCTGTATCAACTAAGGGCGACCCATCAGCCTCAACTGGCTTATTTCCTGTTGATCTACGGGCAAGTATCCCACTAGCTCTATCTATACCTTCCCCTCGTCTAGAAGATTCACCCCTACGGTTTCTAGGATACATCCCAAAGAGTGTTCGATTGTATCTACGTGCAAACCTTTCACGCAACATGTTTGCTTCCGCAACAAGAGCAGGCGTCAAATTAGCAAGAATAGCATCAGAGGATGTTAAAAGAACCTGATCATTAAAGTAAAGATAAATTATAGAGGGAAAATCTTCCTGAATAAATATTAAGGACCACAAAAATCTAAATCTAAATCTAAAATTTACCTCTTCTCTTAACTCTGAAGGAAATGTTGCAATTATTGATACTGTGTCCATTTCAACAGGTTGCCCTTCTAATTCTTGTGATTGGTGAAGCCTTTGGGCTCTCTGCTGCGCCAGGACTTCTTCTCGGATATCTGGGGGAAGTGCCGCAAGAAATTCAGGATCTATGTCACCAGTATTCTGTGGCTCAGCATTTTGAGGCTGGGGTGCTTGACTCTGCTGAGTTGAAAGCACTTCAGCCCGCAACTCCTCAGGAAGTGCATCAAGAAATGCAGGATCTATGGATCCTGAGTCTGCACCAGCACCACGTGGCTGCTCACCAGCTGCAGCACCTTGCTCTGATTCTTGACTGGGATTCTCAGAAACCTCAGTCACACGATGGAGAGGAGGGTCTCTCCCACTTAGTGGTGTTGCATTTCCAAAGGATATGTTAGTTCTCCTTGCACGAACATCTCCAGCACCTTGTCTGTCTCCATCATCATGGCCATCAGCACTCCCAATCTCAACATCCAAACTTCTTAAACTCTCCCCTAGAGTCGCACCACTGCCACTACTCTCTTGACTCACAGCTTCAACATCTCTCACAACAGTATCACTATGCTCAAACTGCATCTCAACGGCCTGAGGCTGTTCGCTGGATGTATCTGGCCCCTGTACGGATTCATTAACACCAGGGCCATTACCAGGAGCTGATGTGTTATCTGAGTGAGTTGAGGAGGGAGGAGGTATGTTCCTATCTGAATGGTTATTGTTTTCAACAGGAGTTTCAGTTGCCATTGCAGCTGAGCCAGAGGACTGACTGATTCCATCTTTATCTTGAGATGCCACCATGTTCTGGTCTGTAGTCCTCTCTGGCATCGGACGCCTCAAGTGAGAAATAAGCAAATCTTCAAGACCTTGTGGAATTGCGGATGTGCTTGATCCACCACTCTGCTGGTTATCATTAACCCACAGATTGAATCTATGCCCATGGCGTCCATTTCGTAAAGACCGGAAGAAGGACTCCAAGCGTGATGATGATCCTTCAGTGTTTCTATCAGCAGAAGCATCACGTGCATTTTCTAGGAAAGCAGAACGAAGAAACAATATTATATCCAGAAGAAAATTCAATGTAGTAGAGACCACGCATACACAAAGAGGAGAGGACATCAAGTTTGTACAACAAATAATCCACAAAAGTAAAATAGTACCATTGAACAGTATCTAGATGGAAGCAGTACCTGGTTGTCCTGGAGAACCTGTTTGTAATGAGGAAGATGATTCCACCAGGAGTGGATGTTGGGCAGGAGCAGTACTGTCACCACTTCTACCCAACAGATTGTAGATAGAAGTAGTACGTCCTTGACGTCTGGTGGAGAAAACATCAACAGGCATTACATGCAAAGTTTCACTGGATAAACTATGTTCTCTTCCAAAAACTTCAATATGATCAAAGATACCATTTGTTCCATCTCCCAGTCTTAGTATAACACCATCCTCATCATCTTCATCATCTTCCTCCTCTTCTTCCATTACATCTTCATCAAAATCATCTTCATCAATTTCATGGTCGTCTTGATCTGTATCAGGATGTGGTAAGTGATGCACTTCATCATCTTCAAGAACATGATGCTCCTCATCATCCCCATCTTCATCAACTTCTTCTCCTTCATCCCCAGACATCTCATCATCCTCATCATCATCTTCATCATCATCTTCATCTTCTTCTTCGTCAAGATTCCCTTCTCCATCAGGCTGAATATCAAATCTTATGGCCACTGATTCAAGGCCATTGTCCCCACCACTGATGTCCTCGGGAGTTTCACGCATGTAGTCATCCCCCTGAGGAGCAAAGCCTCCATCCATATCCTGGTCATGTTCCATGTCATCTGTGACAGCCTCAGACCCACCATAATTCTGGTTTGCTCCAAAAGACTCAATGTTGTTGGTTGCCAATGAATTTTCGTTAGCTTGGGACATAGTCTCAATGGAATGTGACACATTATTAGCATTATCTGTTTCTCTAGACTCTCTCAGCGCAGGTTTAGCTGATTGCTCAGTTCTCCCTGCATTAGATTCAGCAGAATGCACATGTTCCTTTGTCACCAATTCCAGAACTTTCACAAGCCCCGTAACCACTTTTGGTGAATCGGGATTGTCCAGGTCTAGAACACGAAGAACTCGAGTAAGCGATTGAATCAGACCAACATCAACAAACGTTACCGAAGCCTCGGCTGAAATGTATGATCCTGTTGGATTCCTTGCAGCAAGTACATCATTTAGTAGATCAATGAATGCTTGAATATCTATTCCTGGGGGCCTAAATCCTTCAGATGTATCAACAAAATCATTGCAAACAAAACTTATCTCTGAGAAGATTCTCTTCCTAGCCTCTGTCGAACGAACACAAGATGCTACTAAAAACTGGTTGGCTCTGCTTGCTAGTTTATGCCTCCAATCTACATCTGTCTTCTTTTCTTTTTTGGAATGTTTAGAGTATGGTAAAAATTTATGAAGGACGTGGTAGAAAATTCCAGCACTTGAATGACCAGTAGAAGACCGTTGAGCACCATGGAAACTGCTAATCTCAGCATCTCTCCGGAGAAGAACATGAACAGAAGAACCATACATCAAAAGAATTTCAGTTAGAAGCTTCAGAATAAATACAATCTTCGCCATAGAAGCTGAAGACTCCGGGCTGCTGGCTTCATTTTCCTCAGAGGCAGAGATAACAGCTTTTCCTTTCCCTTTTGACGAAGAAATATCAATGTCCATGTCTACCAATGATTGGTTATCCCTTGTCCCAGATTCAACTCTTACTGGAGGCTCAAAACTAGCAACTGAATCCAATAGAAGTTCAATTACATTCACAAAACTATGGGGAGGCTTTCTGTGAACTTTAACATTCTTTGAAAAAGTGTCAACAACCTTCCCATGCCCACTCCCAGGGGTTAATGAGCTTACATGTCCTGAACCAACCTTTACATCTGTGTTCTGTACTTTATCCTTATCATCTAATCTTTCCTTCTCCTTTTCTCTCTCTTTACTCTTATCCTTATCACGATCTTTCAGTAAAACAATATATGGCCTTTCACCCACCATCTCAACTTGGCAAACAGACTGAGCAGCCTTCATAAAAATCACTGGGTCACGTTGAATGACAGAAGTTAAATTGGACAGGAAATTTCGCGGTGTAAGCCTCCCACTGGACTGTCGGTTAGCTAAAGCAGCAATGCTGAGCCTAATTTCAGATTCCATTGCTTGCTGAAGTGTTTGTGGATCTTCAAGGATGTGTCGAATTATAGTAGCAGCTACATTGTCAAACCCCACAAATAGGCAAGTTGTTGGCAAGGAAAGGAGAGAATGCAAACCCCCAGAATCAAGAAAAGTAACAGCTATAGAGTGAGTTCTTGTCAGAGTAGAACAAAGCTGCAGAACAGCATGCATAGTTTCAGAAGGAAGTTGTCTCTTAATACAACTGCAAGCAACTTCAACAAGTCGTTTTTGCTCCAGCAAATCCAAGTGTTTTGCAGACAACCCCAACGTTGCCTGCAACTTGCTTTGTCTGTCTTCATCAATCACAAGAGGTGCCTGATTGCCAACATCATTGTTCTTTAGCAGTTCTGAAACGTCAATATTTAATTTGTTATCCACTTGAGCAAGGCGGTCAATCGCAACAAAAGCTGCAGTCACCCATCTAGGAACTTCAGCTACACCTTGGTTAAATGAAGCAGAATTCCACTTGGAAAGGAGATCTGATGCAACCTTAACTAAGCCATTCTTGGCAGCAATTTCTCGAGCTGCAACATCTTCATTTAGAATCAGGGCAAGAACATGAAAAAGAGAGTAGAGAATACTGTTGTTCCCACTATCAGAGGCATTACTGCAAAGCTTCACTTGATCGAGAATAAAAGTAATAACCTGGGATCTATGCTGACCATCATTTTGGGAGCATATCATCACAAGGAGCCCCCTAACTGGAAAAGCCAAAGAATCTTTCATTTGAAGAAGCCTTCTACAGGTAGCTAACAAGTCATCAATAGGAGGAAGTTGCACAACTTCCTCTTCAATGGCCTGACTAGATTCAGTAGCAGCATCTACATTTGAGTCTGATCCAGCATTTCCAAGGGACATAGCTAGTGCACGGGCAAGTTCATCATCTTCTTGAGTTTCCTCTGGATGTGAAAATAACCATTCCATTGCCAGCTCCACACTATTAGAACCAACCTGCCTCAGAGCCTCTTCAGCTCGGGATCTCGAAAAGCCCATCTCCACAATTGTTGAGATAGTTGATTCATTGGGAGGTGGCCCAGAAACACGAGCCATGTTGCTATTAACACTTTTTACTTCAACACCCGAATAGACATGTCTGATGATGTTAATGACAGTTGCAATGAAATCATAATTGCACTCTGTAAATTGTGGATGAGCCCAAACAGGAAGAATGGCCTTCAGTATCATGGATTGAAGGACCTTTACAAAAGACTCGGCATCTCGAGGAAATGGAAGATCACTACTCGTCAAAGGCTGAGTAAGCAAATGCTTCGTAAAAGGAGATAAAATAAATGATGAAGTCACAAGGTGATCCATGAGTTTACCATAGCTGGCCAAGGGGCCATATATCCATGACTGATCTATTTCTTCTACCCGATCCTGTTTCATGCTCCCTTCATCTGTATCCATAGGAGAAGCAGGAGGCCTATTAACAGCAAAGAGCAATTGACTGGTAGCTTCAAATGTGGTCAACATAGATTGAATTACCCCATGTCCATACAAGCAATTAAGTAAAACAGGATTGCATGAATCAGGCTTTTCCAGTAGAGTGCCATCAATAAAATCAATCACCTTGCCAAGATAGCGACATTTGGTTGACACAGATTTTTCTGATTCAGGGTTCATATGGCCTCCAAAATTCATGTGGTCACGAGCAATTGAAGCAAAGGTAGAAGCAACTGATTTTGAAGATGGTGATACATTAAGCACCTCATCGCGTCGACGGGACGGAAGAAGCATTATCTTTCCCAACTCCTGAAACAAATGAGTGATATGGATTGATAATGACCCCATCATATCACAACAGGAATGATAATAAGATCTCTGTTTTTCTTCATCCTTCTTTCCGCTGGACCCTATCCCATTAGAAGAAGCAGATTGCTGGGGTTGGTCTCTAATTCCTGATCGAAGATTTGATAGACCAGCAACAACCTGTCGTTGTTGAATACCAGATGCACGAGCAAGGTCACGATATAGGTTCAACATGTCAAAGAACTGCGATTCAACATTCCAACCAGACATCCTCCTCCTAAGCAGAGGATCAAGAAATTGTCTAAAAGAGTTAAGCCTTTGCTCTTCATTATCAAATGTATCCAGATCCAACTGTCTCGAGTCATCAGCTAAACCCGCACCATCATCTTCCATTTCAATCTTAGAATCTTCAAATAGAGCAATCTGCCATAGAATTTCACGATGAATACGTCCAACATCTTCCAGTATATCCTTACTCTCATTTCCAAATTCTGCAAGCAATGCAGTTAGCCAGCGACTGTCTTTGGAGGCAGCTAGGAAAAGAAGGAACTCAATGATGAAGAGTGAAGGAAAAATTCCACTATCTGGTGTCAGCCTTGGGTCCAGTAGGAAGGAGCCAGAGGTGGCAGCAAATCCAGTTAAAGCTTTTTTTAAGTTATCCCTTAGAGAAGAACAGAAGGCACGTGCTAAAGGAGTTGAATGATGTTGAGTAAAACTCTTGAAAACCAAAGTGCTGTGCAAGGCTATAGACATCCCTTCAGATGACAGAGCAATACTTAGCCTTAATAGCAGTTTCAATAAAGCTTCAATTCCTGATTTCTCGACAAACAACCGGCAAGTTTCAGAATTTTCCATTGTCCTGTGAACAAGTACCATCACATGAAAAGTGATAAGTTGGATGAATTGCTCAACAGTGAGTCCATCAGCAGTTGAACCACCGGCATCAACAATGATGCAAGCACCCATATTTTCCTTGTCTTCACCATCTGTTTCCATGGCATTACTCCCATTAGATTTCCCTAATGGCTCTGTTAGCTTAGCATCCTCTAACGATGCTATCTTATTTATAATTTCAATAATCAGCTCAACACCAGTAACTCTTAGTGATGATACATGGCGCAAAAGTTCTTCCACAGCATTTGCCAAAGCAACAATACCCTCATTCATAGCCAACACATACTTTTTGTCAGAAAATATATCAACAAGGAATCGCAGTGCTGAAGTTTCTCTCACTGCCTCAAGACCCTTGGCATTAAGACAAATTGCACCAATACCATTAGGTACAGAAGTAAGAGCCTTTGCTGAAGGAATTATACCAGCAACCACTGATGACAGAAAAGCATTAGGTAGACCCAAATCATGCAAAGCAGGATAACATGTAGGGTCTTTATGAATTATTTCACTCATAACAGTCACACTAGAAGCATAAATATCACCTCCAAACTTTTCCACATTACCAAAAATAAGCGACAGTGTAGCTGGCAATGAGACGTCATAGGAATTTTGCGATCTGGCTGAATTTGCCGGTGCATAAGTAGCAGAACCAAGCGCCTTTAATAAAGCTCTGATAAGTCTTTTCTGGGAGAGTATATGATCATTGTTATTGGTAGAGCATTCGCCAACAGCCATTGAATTTTCATCTGTCCCAGCCAAGTCAATCACTCTATGTACTTCTATCTCCAATCTATGAGCTAAAATCTCAACTCCACCCAAATCTTTAAAAAGTGTAACTGCTGCATTGCTGTAGTCCATGAGCTTCTGTACAGTCTTCACAGCTAAACATACAAGGTGCAGGTGGGCAGGTTCAGAGTCCTCCAAAAGTGGTAAAAAGGCAGGTACCATACCTGAACCTCTGACTATGCTCCCAGAACTTGACGATGATATGACATGAAGCAAGTAGAACTGAACAACAGCTTCAACAAAGGAAACAGAAGATGGATCACTAGAATTACTCAATGATAAAATCGCTCTTTGCAACACATTTAAGAGAATCATGCGATTAGCCCCCGCAAAACTGATGCTTGATCCACTCAAAATCCTAGCCCGTTCATGAGATGATGCATATGCAGCTAACTGTGCTCCCAAGGCATTCATTGCAAGAGTTCTGATAGCTCCAGAGATGTTCTCTTCTGACCTAACAATCCTGATTAGTTCATTTGTGTATTCTGGCTCATTTGCAAAAAAAGAAACAAGCTCATCATGAGAATCACTAGATTGGACAAGCACAATGAAGGAAAGAAGACAAATCTTGCTGTATAGCCTGCATATTCTAGGAGAACGAAATGCATGGGCATATCTGATCCTGGTCAGTAATGAGAATCTGTGTTCAGAAGGTACATTATACTGCTCAATACACAACTTCATAAGCATCAGATCATCTTCTTTACGTAAATGGAGATCCGGGATATGAATCACACTTGTGCTGGAAGATGCAGAGGATTGACCAACTTGATCACTGCTCCGAGAACTGGCACCATGCAAGTCATAATAAAGAGTTGACCCCAAAAGATATTGTGCTTTGTCAGAATCATTTTGCACATCTGAAGGAAACAAACATAGCCCTTCATCTGGAGTTCTCTCATTGACTGTAACACATGAATACAAACCCAGACCCTCTTCCTTGCTTCCCCATCCCTGTGCAAGTGAGAGGAGGCAACTGTTCACAGACCCACATCCAACTAACTTCCCAGTTGCATGCAGCTTGGATGGATTTATTTTTACTAATGCGGAAAGAGTCTCTAAGGTAGCTATAAGAATTTCAGGATCAGTTGATGCAAGCAAAAGCTTGAAATGCTGAAGAGAAAGAACAAAGAAGATGCATTAACTTAGAGCAAAACATACACAATAAATGCAAAAAGGAAGCTAGTCCCTTTTTTTCCAGCAATAAATAGTACAAGTGTGTTCCATTTAAACCTTGAAGGCCTCAGCTTACCTCCAAGCCACTAAGAGAACTCTTATTATGGCAATTTTCCAAAATAATTTGCATCACCCGCAAAATCTGTAGAACTTCTTGTTTTGGAAATGGACTAATATCTAAAATATTATCAGATAAGAGGAGGTCATTCCTAGAAGATATGTATGTTTTGAAGTATGTATCGAAGTGAAGAAACAATGGCCTCCAATGATGAAAATTTTCCTGAAAAAGAAGCAAATGCTGTATAAGAAAGGAAGAGGCAGGACAAAAGAAAACAGAGATGATGATGTAGATTTAACTGGCAGTTACCTTTCCATACTCCCAACGAAAACCAGAAAGTGGTATGGCTATATCTTGTAACGGACACTGGATAACCTTGTCAATAAATGCCTTCACTCTAGGGTCCTGTATGCAAATAAAAGGACAGGCTCCACATGAATATGAGGAAACATTGTTAACAAAAAAACACTATAAATCTCCAACAATCTGACTGCATATGTGTAGCCAGGAACAAGGGACAGAAAATTGGAACTACAAATTAGGTATGTCAGCTCCTCTCTCGCTTCCTTTTTCCTCTATTGTTATTGAAAAGAAGATATTATCAGTCCTATACTAGTTCAGACAGAAAACATCAGCTTCTCTCACAAAAAAAACCTTTGAGATTCTCATACAGGACAGGACGGCCAAAAATACCTGTGTTATATGGAAATCACAACATCCCAGGATATGGAAATCACAACATCCCAGGATAACAAGGGAGGTGGTTCCTTCAATTATAAACTTCTAAATAGTACCCCACACCCACCCAAAAAAATTGTAGTCCCAAAGTAACAATCAGGTGTTAGAAAGTGCATAATCATATGCAAAGTAGAAAGAATCTGATCAAGTCCAATTGGATTATGAAATGCAGCCAGGAAAGGTCAAGCACCAACCTGACATCCACAATGTCAGCTTACCATATAGCAGTAATAAATTATAAGTACCTCAAATATCTTAATGTTATGAATATTGTAGCTATTCAGGTAAACATGGTTAAGTCAAGGAAAGATGCTCATAGCAAAGCATATAAATACGTTAAACATGAGCTAACTAGAGCTGCTGAAATTCAAAGAAAAGTTACAAAATGAAGCATGTCTAGAGGAGCATATTTTGGAACACTAATGGAGCTGTTACTCAAATATAATAAACTAATGGATTCCCCAAGACCAAGATAAGGTCAAAGGATCTCAGTGCACGTAGAATGCTTACTGGCGTATTCCTTGTGTAGGAAAATACACAAACAATACTATGACTGCTCTATTACATTAAAAAAACAACCCAACACAAAGTAATGAATATATGAAATATCTCCATTTTTTACACCACACACGAGTGCAACGTTTGAGGACTGACATAACATCATTGCTCCCAAAAAGAGGCAGCAAATCCATAGAGCGGAGAAGGATACTTCTCAAACCACTTCAATGCTCTCTAAACTACCAGAATGAGATGTGTTAGTCAATGCTCTCTAAACATTGGACGACTGATATAATAAGTTTCAGGTAAATTAACCTCCCTCCCAAAAAAATAAAAGAAAAGAAAACCCGACTTCTATTATCTAATCCTAAAGATCTCTTCAATTATCTATTCCTGAGAAGAAAAAATTGAAACTATATATAGACAATCTTGCCATCAACTAGATCTATGCAGTATCTCCTGCTAAAGCCATGGGATAGAATAAATTTTCTGAAGATTTTGAACAACCACTTTCAGTTAGTGGGAAATTGAATCATTAGAATATGAATAACGCTAATCAAGTTTAAATGTCCACTATCATCCGTCCAACTCACTGAATAAGTAGCGAACAAGAAAACTAATTGCTCAGATATCACCCATGCAGATGTCATTCATTCAGTTCAAAAAACCATTTCTTAATGTACGAATATGGCCCTTCACAATTACAAAAGAACAAACTGGCATAACCAATAAAAGGCAGTCCATTCTACAGAAATACCAACTCAAAAAACCAAAAATATAACATAAATCAAATTATAACACAAAATTGACAATGATAAAAGAAAATGTATAAGAACATACCGAGTCAGACTCCACTTTAACAGTAGGGCTTATGGTTCCTTCGGTAGAAAGAAGTTGCCGTAGCGCCGATGGCAAGCTCGATCTTAGGCTCGCCATATCGAACCTCTACTTACCTACTCCTTTTCACTGTACATAACCAAAAAAACAAAATCACCATTAAAAACACCAACTCTCAACCAAATAAACTTACTAATTTCCTTTAATCCAAAAAAAATTAAAAAAATTAAAAAAGACCTTCAATCAATCATTGACTAAAATACATATATCAAATACGAGAAATACTTAATAACACACAGATAAATATACTGATATACACACAAACACACAGAGATGAAAAATGAAAAAAAAAAAAAAAAATGTTTTTCCGTCCATATTTCTCTGACCTTGACAACGGAAGATGTTGGGGACATCCAAAGATTTACGACTGTACAGAGAGATTGTGAATAAGGGTTAAGAAGTGACGAGAAGCCGGGTTGGAAAAGGGGGAAAATGAGAAAATTAGGGGAAAAGGAGGTGTAAGAAGGAGAATTTATATTAACCCTGGAATTGAAGAGGTCCGAGGGGTTTATATTTGCAGTCTTACGAGAGAAGGGAAGAGAGAGAGTGTGCGTGTATCTAGAGTCGGTTTTGCGCCTTTAGCCCTTCCACAATTACGATATTTGGTATATTATTTTAGCTTATGGAATATTTCAGTTAATATTTTGATTAATTTAAATTTTATCACGATTTTTATACATAGTTTATATAAAATATTAAATATTTATATGAAGTTACCAGTTTATGAAATTCTTCTCCTGGTCTAATGATCTAGGAGTTAAGGTTGAGGATTCGAATCTCTCATGGTCATGGTCTAGGAGTTTCTCCTTTACCTTCTGGTTAAGGGTTTAAACTTCACACGGGGTTTCACAGTTCGCAAGTGCAGGTATACCTGCATTGTTGGGCCTTCCCGAGTAGAATAGTCTGGCCGAAAGAACTTGGGATACCACCTAAAAAAAAATTAATGCTTTTAATTTTTATATTATTTTTATTTAAACAAATTAATTTTTACCTTATTCTTTTAGATTATCGAATCAAATTTTATTTTTAAATTTGATAGAAAAATTATTCTTTCAAATTTTGTCAATTTTTAATTAAAAAATCTAAATTAAATTAAATAAATCGTCATGTCTAATTAAAAATGAAATAAAGGTTTAATAATTCAAAAGAAATAAATAAAGACTCGTTCATCTAAATAAAAATAATCAAAACTAAAAACTACTCATAAAAATCAGCTAAAAAAAAATTCCAACATTTTTTAAAGTTATAAGAGTTCATTATTTAAACATTTTAATTTAATTTTTAAAAAATGATTTTTTATCTCTATTTTATAAGTTTATTTTATATTTTATTTATAAAATGAATATTGATAAATAAATACTTAAATATAATTGGACAACTATTTATTATAATTATTTTTCTATTTTAAGTTTATGTCCCAATTAAAATACATTTTAAATAATAAGATTATAATAGATAATAAATAATTATTCCATTGATATTATATTAATGTATAATATATATATGAAAAAAAAGATTCTGCACAAACTATAATATATTTTATAAAAAATATCTATGAGTATGCTTTAATCTAGATTTTGACTGTTTTAAAATTTAAGTTTAAATTTTAAATTAAGATGACAATTAATTTCTAATCTCTTGAATTACTCTGAATAGTAACGTAAAAAATATATATATCGTGCAGGTTATTTATTTTACCATGATTAGTTCGATTTTTTTTATTTATTTATTTGAAGTTCCTATTCTACATAATGGTCTAGGAGTCTCTCCTTTAACTAAAAATGTTGAAGGTTTGAATCTCTCATGGTCATTGGTCTAGGCTTGTCAAGAGGTTAAAGGTAACTTCACTCGGAGTTCCACAGTTCGAGATATATTCGCAAGTGCGGGTATACCCTCACTGTTGGGCCTTTCTGGGTGGATTAGTATGGGCTGAAAGGACCTGGGATACCATATAAAACAAAAAATTTAAAATTTTTAAATCTTAATTTAAATTTAAACATTATTTTTTTTAATTGAAAATTAATTTGAACAAATTTAAAATAGATGGATTAGTCTGAGGCGAAAGGGCTTAGGATACCAACTAAAATAAAATCGAAAATTTTAAATCTTAATTTAAATTTAAACATTAATTTTTTTTAATTGGAAATTAATTTGAACAAATTTAAAATAGATAAAAAAAAAAATTATTTCAAAAAAAAATGATAAATTTAAATAATTACGTGACTAAATAAAATATTTTTCCTTTAATTCAACATTTTATTTTAATAATTCTCAACTTTGTGGAGTCAAAATTGTAATAAGACAATTCATTAGTTGTGGGAGTTGGTAAGCGTACTCCTAAAGTTTCTCCTCATAACAAATAATCCCCTGAGATAGTTAGTATCAAGTTAAAAAATTTTAGGTCGGATCCTCACCCTTGAGTAAAAAGTTGGACTCTGCGAGCATACCCAAATTCGAATTCGGATTAATCGAATGCTTAAGCAAAAATTGTAATAAGACATTTACATAAAACTACTCGTCTCAATCATTTACCAAAAAAAAAAAAAAAAAAAAAAAAAAAACTACTCGTCTCAATTTCTCAATTTCTCGCTCAATCAGTTGAGAACAAAAAGATGTTACGGTGGTTTAATTTTGAGGAAAATTGAAAACTGTTGAAGAAAGGTCTCTCGATCAATTGAAATTAAAATAGAAAAACAATTAAATTAAACAATTGCGGAAGATTCAATAAGGAAAAAGGAAAGGTAAAGATGGTGCAAAAATGGTAGTTAGCAGATTCAAGCCTGGAAATCAGTTTTGCGGCAATGGTGCTCTGCATTTTTTTTTCCAGATCAGTTGTTGTAACAAATGCGCCAGTGTCATTCTTAGATGTGATTATGTTTCCGGCCGGTGATCCGTTTCAGAAATCTGGTTTAGATTTCGTTAAATCTTCCAAATGGCGTGGGAATTGGGAAAGGAATCTTTTGCTTTGGCCTGAGCTGATTGATTGGGAGGAGATGACAACTGAGCACGCGATTTCCATGGATATTCTCGAATTGAAGAAAGAGGATGAAGAAATTAGGGTTTTTGAAGGGTGAGCAGTGAATAAAAGACTGAGGGACTGAGAAAGAGGTTGAAGGCATCGTTCTGAGAAAGTACCAATGACTGAGTTCTACCGGCGGTTTTGGTTTGGTTTGCTTGCAAATGTTTGATGCCGAGGAAGGCAAAGAAGATATTGAGGAGTCTCATCTTCCATTTTCTTTATTTTTTATGATTTTCTTCCAATTTTACCCCTGCTGCTAAATTTTATAGATCTATGATATCCGAAAGTCAACTAATTTAAAATTGGTACTAATTGAGTTTATAGAGTCTTAATTCACACTATTTGTATATGAAATCACTATTTTAACTAGTTTAAGGATTTAACTCAAACTAAGCCTATAAAATCTAATACCTGAGTTGTGGGAGGAAACAGTTGATATAGTTGATAGACCCGAGGAGCTCTTCTTCCAAATCGAGACTCTCTTATTCTTACTTTCTATCTTTAATACTTGAGTTGTTTACTGACTTAAGTATCAAATTTCAGTAGGAAGAATCTCCCCATTTTTTTGCTGGATAAGAGAGCTTCGATTTAGTAGAAGAGCTCCTCAAGGTCTTTAGGTACATCAACTATCAATACTTTAATATGATTAAAAATGGTGCACAAAGTTTTCTCTAATGCGAGTCAAAATTTAAAATCTCTCACTTGTCAAGAGACAAGTGAGATGGAGACATCTAAGTATTAATATTTGAATCAATATATATATAAAACTTGTCACATCTCGTCATTATATAAAATTTAAATAATATTCTTTTTAGATACGTTTTAATTCAATATTCATTTAATTAATGCTTAAAAATAGATACTCATTAATTATTTTTAGAATGGTGTAAAATAAAAAATTACTTTAATCTTTATAATATAAAAACATAAATTTTAGTACACTTTTTAAAAATATAAAAATTTATTTGATAATAATTAAATGACCTTAAAAGATGAATAATATTTCATTGAGTTCTATTAAATTACTAGCACGCACAAATGTCACAAGTGTAGTATTAGATTCTACATTAGCATGAGGAATGCCCTAGTGAAAATGCAACAAATTTTGCCATTTATGTTGCCTAGAATTCTTTTGGGGGCTTCCAAATATAATAATTTCATCAATTAGAATTGACAATATAGTTTTAAAAAAAATATTATCATTAAACTATTGATTTGACAAAAGTAAGTATAAGTATTTTGAAAATATTATTTAACATCACGAGTTCAATACTCATTAAAAAAAAAGTTAGAATATGAGTTCAATACTCATTATTCAAGATCACGAGTTCAATACTCTGCGAGCGCTCGTCAAGCCGTCTGAATTAGTCTCACCGAAAAGGTGGAGACACCAGGAATCCAAGTGGATACAAAAAAAGTTAAAATCCGAACGCAACTTAAATTAAATTTGAATTAATTGAATATATAATACTTACTATTGACTTAGATTTAATTATCAGTGATGAAAGCTTAAAACCTACTACATAAGTAAGCCAAGTGCAAAAGTATGATTATAAGCTACAAAGCAAACACTACTTGCCAAATACTCCAATGTGTCCCCCCTATGCATTTCCTACATTTTTTTTTTTTAAGTTTCAACACCGCCTAGGCTTAAGTGGAACCCTTTATTGTGTAGCCTATTATTATCAAATTTTGATAATTTTTTTTTCTTTTTCTTAATCGTAAAATAAAAATTATAATTGTAATTCATAAACAAGACAAAAGGTTTTAAAAGTTCTTTTTCACAAAACTTTTCTTTTCCTAATAATACTTTCTTATTAAATTCTTTGTGTAAAGTGACTCAAGTTCCCCAAAATACAAAACTACCCAATTAGTAGACTTACAAAAGTCAACAAATCACATTTTTCTCTAGTCACCTTTATCCAAAATTAAAAATAATAACTATTTTGATGAATAAGGAAATAGAAAAAACAAGAAAATAAGACAAAATCTATTTAATTTTTAAACAAGAATTTTCCTAATAATAATTTTTTGTGATCCAATATTTTTATTGACTAATTCGGAAGAAATTCGTGAAATGAGAGATTACAACATATAACTAAAATTACAGCATAAAATCATGCTTGACAGACCATATAAGACACATAAGTAAATGAAACCAAATCAATTAAGTTATCATTTTTTCACTCTTAATAATAATTTCATTATAATATATTTCACGGTAGAAATGCTTTTAAAAGAGAGAGACGTATAGCACTAGTTTCTTTAATGTTTAAAGCAATACATATTGAAAGCTCAATTTTATTTTATTTTTTTCCTTTTATCTTTTGTGGGAGTCTGGGTTTGGGAAGGGGGTGGCAGAATCAAGTATAGAAGGCATCATAGGGCTCTTTATGGAGTGAGACTTTTTAGTTGCCCAGTTGTAAAGCAAGAAAGCAACTGTCAGCAGATTTGAAACAAAAGTGCGATTCGATTCATTAAATAGTAACAAAAGGTCAGATAAGCTTCTCAAATAGTAGTAGTATTACCGCTGCATTACGCATGCCCCCGCATATTTCTTGATACCAAAGAAATTCTCGCCTATTGGCCAAGAAGTAGGTTTTCCTTTTTTTTAAAAATAAGTGAAATATTCATTAAAATAAAAATATTACAAAAATGAATGGCTAAAATTATTAACGAAAATATAAAACATCAACTTAAAATTAAGTGATGCATAGAGTAAACTTAACCTAAAAAATTTAGGTGAGTCAGAGAAAGCCCTAAATAAATTTAGGGATACATAAAAAAGAAAAATAACATATATTCTGTCTAAATCTATGGTCTTCACACTGTCAATTTCAAACTTCCAAACCTCATTTGCGAAGAGAGTTTGATTATGTCTTCTTTCTTCAACAGTAGTATAATCCATCATGGGCGCATCAAATATTTCATAGAATACCTAAAAAGAAAACTAAATACGAATACGAACAAAGAGTCCGGATCTAGTCTGGGTTTAAAATTTTTTCTTCTAAAAAAAGAAGAAAAAATTGATATTTAAATATCAGTAAGAAACGAAACATATGAGATGAAAAAGATAACAATAAATACCAAAAAAATAAATAGAAAATACACAAAATAGAACATAAAACATAAAACAATACAAGGAAAACTACAAAAAAAAAAACAGTAAATAAATTCTTCGTGCCAAGGGAAAAGTTTTAGCTGAAGCTAAAATTCTCCCTTAGCCAGGGGAAAAGAGGGGACCGCTGGCAAAGAAGAAGAACAAGAGAAGATGAGAGAAGAAGGGGGGAGCTTGGCAGCAGCTGCAAGGGAAAAGAAGAGAGGTTTTCGTTTACCTATTTCCAAAGGTTTATCCCCTTTCCCCACCTTAGGCTGTAACTGATTAAGACTTGATTACTATGTAATATTTACAATGCACTTTACATCGATCTTACTTAGGAACATATTCATCTCACCTTTGGCCTTCTCCTTTGCTAGAAGTACATAGTCCTGCTAAGTAGAGTTATGATTTTAGAGAGTGAAACAATCACAAGCAAAAACAATCCACATATACTAGAGAATGAAGAAAATAAAGGATTGCCCAATGTGTACATGATTGGTAATAGTTTTTTATAGTAACGATGATTACAATATTAAAATGATAGGATTATACAAAAAAAAAAGTTTTCAATGTGTGTCAATTACACAGATACAGCTAAACAAAAGGATTTTTATAATTCTTCCTCTTGCCTTCACTATTGCAGATGCAGTCTTTTACTGAGTAAGTAGTTTTGAGTCACACGCCACTATTTTAACCCGGTTAACAGTCTCCTGGCATTCTTCACTCTTGAAAACAGCATCTTGCAAGATGAATGTCCAGACATTATCACAGAATCTGTATGTGTGAAGATGTCCCTGTTTGACAAATGCAAAAGTTTCAACATGAATCACTAATAACAGGGGGTTTAATATTAATAGCCACAGCACCAGAAAGAAACAAGAAACCACAGGAACTCATACTCTAAAGTCTGGTTAAATGATGAGGAGAAAGCAAGAGGCTCTATGATTTGGTGAGGGCCTCATGGTCCCTATGGTTAAATAAAATATGATAGGCTACATGACCAGCTATGTTCAATGGAAATGTCAGGTGGAGGAAAACCCAGCTTGTCACACCTTTGAATGTGGTATTGAGAGTAATGGACTACTTCTGAACTCAACTAATGTGAAGGACACTACTCCATGTTGGAGATTGGAAGTTCTTTTGAGAACTGGAGAATGTGCAAAGATTGGACAACAATCTGAACACTCACATATGTTGACAGCTAAGTAGATATTCAGACAAGCAAGCTATGATCTTTGGATAAACTGCAATGAACAACTCTTTTGCAGACTAAGGATATTCCCATGCCCTCAATCACTAGCCAAATCTGAAAATCCAAAATGGATATTTTGCTGTATAGTCTTGTGCAGAAGTAGGAGACAAGGACACAGTTGATGCAATTCTTTTAATATCAATATCTATATATCATTGCTCCTCTTCCTTTATTAAAATAAAATAAAATAAAAATCCAAGGATCATGATCTATCTCCAGTCATCATATTATAAGTTTGCACTAGGACTAAAGTAGATTTTAACCAGGCAGCATATGCCCGTAGCAACAAGAACAACTGTGAAACTACCAACCTAATTTCTGAGACTATAAGCTTGTTTCATTAGATTGATAATTCCAATGTGGAACTGTTGGAATATAGAAGTAGCCACTAGGAAATGACAATTGCATCTACTACACAATTAACACCTAACAATTTTGAATGCAAACACTCAATTTCCCTTCTACAAATTGGGTAATGAGTCAATAATACTTACCCAAATAAGCTTACTTGCTGACATATCCTTAAAAGAAGGAAACAAGCATCAAAGCTGCCCCTACTTTATGAGACAACAGGTGTAACTCTCAATGCCAGCCTTTTTGGACTGTGCATCTTAAGCATCCTGCAGTTCATTCCAAAAATCCTCACCTAAGATGCCCAAATGGGAGACCTTTTGCTATATTAAGTAGGCACAATATAGGGAAAACATCAATACTTTATTTCCCTCATTGCCAGAGAGAAACTAACACAACCTAAAGGGAATGTAAAAATAAATATTTTCAAGTAAAACAGTTTCCACATAGGATATCCTTCATCGAAAGGCAAACAACTTATTCTTCAGAGCTAAGCAACTAGCATAATAATGATCCTGGATCACAATGGCTCTGCACTATGCACATGCCAACTCAAAGTATAACATAAAAATCCACCAAGCTACGAGCAGCAAACAGAAATAATCAACAAACCAAAACATAAGGAACAAGTTAGAAAGGGTGAGATAACAAAGAAGATAGGAAAATTATTATAAAACTATTTTAAATCATATTTTCTCTAGCTGGTTTGAGATAAAATTTACTACAACTGTCTTATGCTCAAGGACGCAATCTGCAATCTTACTGCAGTTTTCAATTTGTTGTCCATTTATGCCTTTTGAAAATTATAAAGGTAGTTTGGAAGAAAGAGATAAATGGATATGGAGACAATTTTTACCTTAAAACACATATGTAATCCATTTAAATAAGAATGAGAGTCCCCATTTGAAGAGCATTAAGCTATGAACAGGGTATTGACAGAGACATGGGTTAGTGAAATTATGAGTAGATGGAACATCAATCAACAAAACTAAGCATCAACAAACGAATTTCATCATGAAGGGAAAGCACTTGTGGAGACAAAAGAGGGCTTGAGACACAAATGACAAGCTACTGCATGGGGTATATGCAAGGGTAGTTGATTTTCTTATGATTTTAAAATTAAAGCAGCTAATTGGCCCAGGAAGAAGATTTTGAGAATTACAACCACTCTAGATACAGGGGATCTCCTTTTTCTGTTACAATAATGAGGAGAAGAACAAGAAATCCAATTAGGACCATTATCCCAACATCTACCATGGGAAACAGGAGGACAGATGTATGTTTGTGAATTTATTATCTTTTCCCCCTGAAGTTGAATGTGAAAGTGACCCATCAAAGGGAGAAAAGCTATTGATTGTATACATACATGTCTCAATATAGTAGCACCAAAATAAGTTCCCCACAGTTGTGAATAAAAAACATGAATATGTCAAGAGCAGAACTTGATAAAGTGTATAAATGTCTAACGACAGGATTTCAGCACAATACCACAAGCAATGAGAATGACAATATAAAAGTTCTTCATGAAATTGATCCCAAACTCAGCTTTGAATAACCCACATGTTATTAGCATAATATACTGCCACAATTCACATGACCAGTGGTCCATGGATGACTCATGGTAGAACAGCATAGAAAATAATTTAGTAGATCCATACCAAAAGGTAGGTTAATCACTAAAGATCAATAAATGTAAAACAAGGGGAAAAGGTTTAAGGGAGTAGGGGGAGAAAATGTTGAATCATTCAGAAATCTCAGCAAGACAAAAATTATGTACATCCATATCCTACCAATGAAAGAAATTTTCGGAGAGCTAAAACAGGAAATGCCATTTCCAGACAACAATGATACAGAACGATCCTGACCCCTGTTTGGTTTAAAGATTTTGCTGAGGGAAAAGTTCAATAGAAATCAAGGAAAACCGCCTTCCACACAAAAATATGAGAAAAAGGGAAAAGTAGACAACTCTAACATATGCAGCTTTGCAATCGTAGTAGGCTATCTTTTGTAGTGTGTGGCTATCATTATCTTATTTACTTATTTATTTTTTGAGGAAGTATTTCATATTTTTTTTTTCAAAACTTTTATTTCTAAATAATAATATATCCTCTTTCTTCCTCTTAATAATTCTCCAGTTACTTAGTGATGCTCTTTTGTACCTTTAAATTTATATAGTCATTTTTACAGAGTATTAACTCGGTAAAGTCATTAAATTTTTAAATTATTATTATTAACTAACTTTAGGTTACAAACTATTAATACTTAAACTTAACCTCAAGTATTTGTTTTTCTAATGTGAAATATTTTTTCTTCATGCATTTGGAATTATTTTTTATATATTTTGTGGCTAATTATTATATGAATTTACATCACACTAGTTACCACTATATAATATATTATTACAACCAAGAAAAAAAATATACAGGAGTAAAAAATATTCAGCAAAAGCCTCAGTACATGTACATCAAAAGTAAAACATAAATCATTTTGACTATTATGTGGAACGTATTTTATGTGTTTAACTAAAGGTCTTCACAAGTATTCAAATTTGGGAAGGAACAATCTTTCCTAAACCAATAGGTCACCTCCTATATTAGAAAAGAAATACATATATGAAAAACTATTTCACAACAAAGTATATATAATGTTACTTCTTTCCACAAAGTGGAAAATTAGGGGTTGGTCAAAGGAATGCCATGACCAATTGAAAATTCATGTATAGGTTTATACAAACAAGAATCTCATGTGTACATCGTTTTGCATAATTTAAATTTGAGGCAACTATTCTTTAGATATATATATATATATTGTTGTTTTCATTTTTTCATTTTCATCCCAAATTCTACAAATCTAACAAGTGAAATTAACCTCCTGGAAAATACTTTCCTATCATTGAAATCTTTGAACAAGAGAGGTTTAGAAGTCAAGATCAAGTGAAACTGATTAAATGTCCAGTTTCAGAGTAATAAGAAAACTGTACCATCATACCCCAGAATCAAATCTAAACACAAAGGTCTACATTAAATACATCCAAAGCACAACAAAGATCTCCAAACAAACCAGAAGGACAGAACTTCATCAATTGCATCATACATGCCCACCATTTATGTGACATAATAGACAAATATCTACTCAAATAAAGTACATGAAAGTGCTTAAGCATTTATCTTTTATTTAAAAAGAGACACACCAAATATCCAAAGGCATGCCAAATTTGTCTTTTTATGAAATAAAAGAATCAGCCAAAAAATAAAAAGAAAAGAAGATTTTTACTAAAGAAGTCAACTATAAGGTATGTGAAAGTGCTAAAGAAATTGGCCTCTAAAGAACCAGAAGGTCCATTTGAATTACCAGCATTTCATTCCTCAGTCATTTTTTTTTTTGAAAAACAAAAATTCATCTAACACATAATTTAAAAGAAAACATCATATTTTCTATCTCATCCATTGATGAATACAAATACAAATAAAATAGCCACTCAAACACATCACATGCACAAAAACATACTGAAAAAAACTTACTAATTTATGTGTTCAAAATTTTACAATTTTCAAATTTGGAATAAAAGCACAGCCAAAATTCTTATATTACCTTGATAGAAACTTTGCTCTTCACTTGAGATTCAAGAGCTTCAGTCATAGACTGCGAATGATGCAAGAGCAGAAAACGATCAATATAAAAAGACAAATTAATTCAGTAAACCTGTATCCTCTACCAATGTATGCGTTTAGCGTCAGTTCAAGTACAAAAACTAACAATAACAAAAATAAATTACCTTGTCGAATTGGACGAGAACTTGAATAGCCAGCTCCGGGTTAAGAATTCCACTGGAGACCAACTCATCCAGCGTCTCAGTCAAACACATCCCGATCGTAGACCTCCTATACAACTCAAAAGTAGCCATAACTTTCTCTGGAGATCTGAAATATAAAAATTTGTAATAAATCAATTAAAATTGATTAAACATAAAAATGAAAGAGCATCTAGAAACATAATTAGAGCAAGCAACCGAAAAACTAACAATAAATGAATGAATATCATGCGTTTAATTCCATAATGAGAGAATTTAAGAACAATTTTGATTCATTTAATTTGATATTGATAAACAAATTGAACCACAAATTCATATAACGGAGAGAGAAATGAAGTTACCGTTGAAGGAGATGAAAGAGAGTTTCGTCTCTGAGACGAGAGAGGAGAAGTTATGAGAGATGGGAAAATGGAAAGGAGAGGGAGATCGATTTGGGGCTTTTATACCCTAGAGTTCGTAGCTGAAGGCTTATATAGGGCGTTAGAAAAATGTAACAAGTACCTGAAATGACGATATTAGTCATTTGAATTATAAAAAATTACTTTCTATTGGGCCAAAACCAAAAAGTCTAAAACAGCCTTTAACTCTCTTTTTAAGGCTCAAATATAGCTCAAGTCTTGGTAGCCACAATTTCCAAGGCCCATAGGATAGCTCGCCTGACTCTATTTTTTTTTCACTATTTAATATATTAAAATAGATAATAAATTTGTATAAATAAATTTATATATATCAAGTTTAATGCAAAAATATATATGTTTACTAAGTAATCAAGTCATTTTAATTATATATATGTTTACTAAGTAATCAAGTCATTTTAATTATACTTTCTTTAATTAACTAAAATCACACAAATTATTAAATTTAAATTTTTTTTTGATGAAATATGTGAAAAAGACCTTTATTATCTTAGATAATAAAATTTGGGACTTTAACCCGATAGCTTGGGAGAGTTGGTGCGTGAACTCTTAATGCTTCTTCCAGGGCGGATGATCGAGGTTTCGAATCCTCCGAGGTGGTGAGCGCCCATGTTAAAAAGCTCTGGACTAGGCCCTCACCCTCGAGTAAAAGTTGAATTCCGCGAACGCTCCGCAGGCCGAGTCCAAATTAGTTTTACAAAAAAGGTGAGGACACAAGGCACCCAAATGGATATAAAAAAAAAATTTGAAATTTTAAAAATAAAAAAAAAAATTTAAAAGTAAGTTTGACTTAAACTCGTGAAATATAAATTTATCAATTATTTATTTATTATATTTTAAACTCGGCGTTACTATGCATGCCGATGACGGTGACAGTTGGAAAACTAGACACGTCACGAGAAATGGCAGCAACGTGGCAAACCAAAGTGTTCTTTCATTTCAAGTCTCTCAGTACAATGGAGGCGAAAGGAAAAACAAAAAAGGGGAAAAAAAATCCTCCGTTTTTCTTGTGAAAACGAGAGAAAAACACTAAAACAGTTTAATCGGAACAGAGTATTTTCACCGTGTTTATGGAAGGAGAAGAAGATAAATCAAGAAGGCATCAAGTCTCAACTGCTTCTGGAATCAAGAGAGAATGCTTATCCTTCGCTACCTCTTTACAGGAATGCTTCCGCTATTGCCAAGCTACTCTCGTCGGTCAGGTTCGTCGGCGGCGATTTCTTAATTTTACTATTTATATATATACCGTTAGACTGATCTTCAATTTGATGCCTATAGATGTGAATTAAAATTTAGTGTGTGTTTTTTGTGCGTGTGCAGGTGAAGAAATGGACGGCGAAAAACGAGAAGGAAGCAACTGAAGCTGATCTCATAGCTTCAAAGATGCAGGTCGATGCCGCTGACGAAGCTGAGGAGGCCAGGAAGCGATTGGATAAATCCTATTAAATCTTTACAAAGCTTATCTTTATCTGTATGTATATGTACATAGATATTTGTTTCTTAATGGGGATATACTATTTGCTGTTGATATGGTTATATATAATGCTTCAATTTTTAAAAATTTTCATCGCTCTGTTTATTGTTTTCTTTGAATTGGAAAGCAAAATAGTTCCACAAATAATCTTTGATACAATAATTAAAAGTACAATAATGTCATCCAGTCCTGACTCCTGATCAGCAGCATCAGTTGACTATGAGTACTTAATTATTTCTTGATTTTATATATATATATATATATATATATATATATATAGATAGATTATATGATGATGCAGGGTAACTAGTTGCTTGGAGGTGCTTCAAGGCGTAAGTAGTCATACATAATGCCATGAAGAGCACTAGTGTTCCTTGCCTGTGTAAGGTATATGATATTTTCCCCTGGTTTCAGTAGTGAACCTTTTACATCTATATTGAACAGCCAATATAGCCCATGAACCCCATGCCTGGCAATTGTGTTGTCACTCCCTATTATTCCTGTACTGAAGTGGGGTGGACTTGCTTCTTCATCATCATTAATCCTCACCTATGACAATTCAAAAACCATTTAAAATGTCATTAGAATTCTAACATTTCAAAGTAAAAGAAAATTTACTATGTGTTTTCTACCATATGTTGTATTATATGAAATATACCTGCAGATTGGACATGGTAGCAGAGGCTAGAGCAATGCGCAGCTTATAGGTTCCATTGTGACTGACATTGTCAATCTGGAATTTGATTTGCCACGTTGTTGTTTTAAGTGTGTTATCACCTATTCTTCTGCAATAATATAAGGGAGAAAGTAAGTTTTAAAGTGGAGGATGAGTATGCAATGGCAGAACTATAGGGAATATTTTTAGTGTCATGATATATTAAAAAGATTGTAACCTGTTTACATGTGCATAAAACCAGTCTTGACAATTGCTTGTGCCAATTGTGTATACCAAGTCCTCATCTTTGTATAAATCTGCATATCTCTCCCATAGTCCATATTGTCTAAACCTGAGATGAAGAATAAGGGGTTATCATTGCAGGCAGGTATATATGTATTGTTATATCTCCGACTCAAGATAATAACATAGAATAGAAATTTAAAAGATGAAGTGGAATAAAAGTAACCTGTGAGTTGGAAGATTTATGTAAAGTTTGTTGATATACGTTGGACTGGGATCAGGAATGTAGAATTCTGCAGCAGAACGATCAGGATATCCAATTTCCCAGAGTGTTGTACCATCTCTTGGAGGCTTGAATACAAGATTTCCTAGTTCAATAACACAACCTGCACACACACATATATATATATATATATTATATTTTTCGATTAATTTGTTTATTTCTCAATATTAAATAAAAAAAATTGAATTCAAATAATTTTATGACCTGAAGTTATGGTTATGATGGATTCATTTCGATAGTCGCCAATAAAACCTGGTACCCAAGCATAAACATTATAAGTACCAGGACAAATTTTACTGATTGAGAAATTTCCTTGGCTGTCTGTTTTTGTCCAGAATTGGTATCCCTGATAAGTACCCCCACAAAAAAAACCAGAGTTAATAATTTCTTGAAATCTTGGAACGTTCACATAATTATTATTACAAATATATATATATAAAATTCTGTTTCAAGAGAGAAACTTTACCTTGTTTTCTCTTTGGAATGATCCTACCTCTCCAGGAGGAGCCAAACCTATATATGCACCTTCTGCTGATATATCTTCTTCCTCTTTCACATACCTGTCAAAGTTGGTTTTGAGCTTTGTAATTGTTAAATGAAGTTAAATTATCACGTGTTCTAAAATTTAACTTGATTTAACACGCTATTAGAGTAGATTTTGAGTTTGAATTTTTTTATTTCTCTCCTATTTGTTAATTATTGTGTAGGTGTTGAGCTTTATTAGGAAAATTTATGATCCACCGACACATGAGAGAACGTGTTAAAAAGATAAATCTTTTTCTAAAAGAAATTGTATTTAGAACCACTATTTTTAATAAATAAAATGAAAGAAAGTGGATTTTACTTATTTAAAAAACGTAAAGTGAAAGTGTCTGATAAATACTTATATGATATAATTATTTTGTTGTTGGAAATGTACTTAAGAGAAGTGCCTAGCATAATATATCAAGTGGTAGAGTTTCACACTTTTTAAAATAATTGATCATCAACCAGATCTGATAAGCCTATTCAAATTCAACCACAATCCAAATATATCCAAAATTTTTAAATAAGGGTTAAATTATATTTGATATAGTATCATAGGTGAGCGAATCAATCACGAAAGAAATTTGAGCTCAATTTGATGTTCGATTAAGTGTTCGAACATTGTTCTGTTCGCTCGTTTAACTTTCAAGCATACTCGAGCTCGAGTTCGTCGATTTTTTTTTATAAAGTTCGGATTCGAACTTCGAGTTCGCAAACTTACACTTTTTTTTTTAAAAATAATATATATAAATTATAATAAAAATAATTAATAATATGTTTTCGCGCTCGATTATGTTCGCGAATAGTGTTCGAGTAAGCTCAAAAATTAATCGAGCCTAAAAATTTATTCGAGTTCGGTTAGATTAATAAGCGAACGAGCTCAAACCGAGCATAACGTTAACGAGTTTTGTTCGCGAACAGCTCTATTCATAATAAGATATACTGAGTTGGAGTCTTTCCTAAGAAAATATTTGATGGATATATATATATATATATATTTTTTTTTTTTTGGTAAATATATTTGATGGATATATATATATATATATGAGGGCCATCATCTAATAGTAAAAATGCAGTCTGGAGATACTGAAATACCTGTCTTGCACTAATAATCTACCATTTACAGTACCGCGCTGATCAGCCTGAGGAAAATCTTCTGAAGCTGGGAAACTATATGGCCAGTTCTCAACTTCCTGAATCATCTGTCTCAATATGACAAAAACAAATTTATTAAAATAATTTGTATTAATTAATTTGAAAAAAGTTTTAATTATATGCTTTTTAATTAAGAACCTGTTTTTTGGCATCATCCCAGAGAAAAGAGGCTGCATTATTATTATTATTATTATTAGTCTTGTGATCTGGAACAGAATTCATATAGATGAAAACAGGTCCAAACACTTTCTTCCATGCTTCTCCTTTTCCAAATTTTATGACCAAATCTTCTCCACCATAATGGGTACTAACAAACATCTGAAAAATCAGTTCTTGAAATTATAAGTATATCTTAAATGTATTAAAATGATATTCTGAGTTGATTATGAATATCTAGATTCATTCTTATATACTTATCAATGTGAAACGAGATATGATACTATTTGACTTACGGCTAAAGTGGTTGGATTGACATGAGAAGTAAGGTCTTGTTTGATTGGTCCTCCAGTTCTGAACTCATTGCTGGGAGAGATTTGCCAGAACCCTACTGGTGGTTCAAAACACATAAAACCCTGAACTTTGGTGTCTTTGTTTTCACATGAATATTGGTACTTGTCATCAACCTGCTCAGCAAAAGGAACATTAGAAAGAACAAGAAAAAAAAAAAATGCAAAAAGGTCCAGTCCTAATTCTGAGAACATAGATGGGTGTCAATATTGGATCTGACATTTAAAAAATGAGTTGGAATTGATGATTAACAGGATCAAGTTAGAGTGGATCCATCTCTACTTTAATGTTAATTGTATTTTTATCTTTTTTAATAGAACTCATAATCTCTTAAATTACAAATGAGACTATTACTCGTTGAGATAGATTTTCTTAATAATTTATTATTAAATAGTTAAGAAAGTCGTATTTTAGTAAATTTTGAATTACATTCATATTATATCAAATTTGAGTAACTTTTACATTTCATTTTAAATTTCATGATTACACGAATAAGACAAGATTGCCTCTCTAGATTTGAGCAAGATAGCAAGCAAGTAACTACTTACTTCTCCTATAAATTCTGGTTCGACAGGATCAACAAGTAGCACTGCTTCTGGAAAAGCCAATTCTTTACCCCTTGGTGGTAATCTATCTTCTGGGAGAGGGATTTTCCTTTGTCTGTCATCTGATACGGCCAGGTAACGAAATCTAATTCCATATGTTTGAAAAACCAAGGTTAAAAGATTTTTCCCTCAATCTAATTTCATGTTTATATATATATATATATATATATTATATAGATGGGGTTAGAGAGAATAGAATTCTACTTTTCAACAGCAAGCATGAAAGCTATCCTTGTTTCATTGAGATTGAATGCAGGCATGTCCTCACTGTGTTCATAGATGGCATATGAGTAGAATCCCGAGCAACCACGAAGAACTACAAACCTAATAAAAAAATAAAATAAAATCAAGACAATAATAAAAATCAAAATTCACACTTCTTTACTTTCATCAACACAAGATTATAAATTTGACTGCACGTTATAAGTTATATATATATATATATATATGTTAAAAGAATAAATTTAACAACCTTCTTTATTATTCTTTTTTTTTTGGTACCCACTTGGGGTGCCCGGTATCCCCACCTTATTTGGTGAGACTAATCCGGACTCGGCCTGCGGAGCGCTAACAGAGTTCAACTCTTACTCGAGGGTTAAAGCCTGACCTAGAGCTTTTAACATGACGCTCCACCCCGAGGGATTCAAAACATCGACCATCCGCCCTAGAGGAAGCATTAGGAGTCCGCTTACCAACTCCCCCAAGCTACGGGGTTATCATTCTTTATCGAAGCTTTTAGAGTAGATGTCAATTTATCATTTTTTAACATAACCCTTTATTTATTAGTTTAAACTTTTAGAGTATGTGATACACTCTTTAAAAATACGTAAGAGTCAGAGTGAAGTCTTTCCCGAATCAAGAGTAAAACGTTATGGATGCAATGAATGTAAGCCAAATTAAAATTAGTCAAAACAATAACTTCAAATATCGGAACCAAAAACCTAAAAAAAAAAGTATTATGATTTACATGTGTTTGAAAAATTAATGTAGTTACCTTTTATCGATGGTTAATGGGGCATGTTCACCTTGAAGTGAAGGACTCCATATTCTGTTGAATGAAATCTCTATTTGATCTTCATTTTCAACAACCACTTTGAAACTTGTTCCATCAATTCTTCATAGTAGTAATTGAGTCAGAAATATCTCAAAAAAATCCCAAGAAGAAGAAAGAAATTAATTAATTTCTCCGTCTTAATTTTATTACTTATCACAAATAAAAAAAAAAGACTAAAATATAAACAAAGGAGTAAGAACCTATCAAATTTTCCTCTTGTTCCAGAACTACCAGCTTCACTCCAATTTAGGTCCCAGAATCTGCAAAATTCAAAAAAAAAAAAAAAAAAAAAATCAATGAATAAATAAAAAAGAACAGAAGCAGAAAGAGTAATGGTGATTTTTTCTTTCTCCATTGTTAAAAACTCATGTAACTGTTGTAATATAACATAATATATATATATATAATAATACCCTCCATTCAAGACTGGATTATTAAGTTCAACAAGATTGTCAATGCCACCATATTTGATGCCTGTGATTAGCCCTTCTGGCTTAGTTAAAGTAAGTTGGAGGACACCATTGTCAATCACCACCTGCATGAAATGGAAGAAAAACCATTCATTTTTTTTTTTAAAAAAAACATTCTTCCATTTTCATTCACTGAAATTGAATCTTACTTCATTTTCTTGAACTACAAGTTTCACTGCTGCAGCTGCCATTGATATATATATGTATGTATATACACAACCTTTCTTGTAGAATTGAATGGGTTTGCCACATGAGAGTTCTATATATATATATATATATATATATAGGAGGAGGAAGAGGAAAAGTTTGTGAACTTTTTCTTCACTTAATTATATATATATATATATATTTAACAGAGAAACTTAAAGTAGACACATGAGGAGATATGGATGATGATATCTTTACTTTCCTTAAATTTCAAACATGGAATCTCTTTAGAACAAAGGAACCTAGCCAATTATTATTATTATTATTATTTTCAGAGAAACATAGTAATTTTTTTTCTTTCTATTTTTTTTTGCAAAAAGTTGACGTGAAAACAAAACGATAATTTAACCAACATTTAGAATTAAAAATACAGTGCAGCCTACCCGTGATGCAATAGTATCAGAAAAAAAAAAAAAAAAAAAAAATATATATATATATATATATACACATATATTTAAAAATTTAGGGAACTTTCTTGGGGTTTTTGTTGTTATAGAAAACGATAAATTATGTATGCAAAATATATATATTTGTAATGCATGAAAATTAAAAAGCTATTGAAATTCCATGTGACACTTGTTTTGTCATATCGTACAACGGTTTTTGTTTATGACATCTTTGATTTCTTTAATGTATTAAAATAATAAAATTTATTGTACAAAGAAATTGGAAAGGAAGAAGTTGTCCAAATTTATCCATCTATAGACAAGATATTCTTGGATATGAAAATGAAAAGTTCAAATGTTTGCAAAGTCTCTTTGGTTATCCAGCACAATTGTAATCAAGCCAATGATACATACATATATATATATATATATATATATATATTATGGTAGTGTGTGAATTTTTTTTTTGTTAAAATCATCAAAGATTTTAAAAGTTTAAATCCATAAAATAGTTTTAAATTAATAAATAAAAATAGACACAAATTTTGAGGGAAGAATTTTTCAAGATCCTAATGAAATTTCCTCAGGATTCAACAAGAGAAGAAGGGGGAGCTTCCAGACGAATATAATCATACATAATCCCCTGAAAGGGACTGGTGCTTCTTGGCTGTGTCAAAAATATTGTATTATTGTCTCCTTGTATGAGTTTAGAAGCAGGCAAATCAATGTTGAACAGCCAATATATACCATGAATCCCATGCCTAGCAATAGCATTATCACCTCCAATGACTCCACTTGCAAACAGAGGAGGATCAGCTGCAGCATTGTTAACTCGAACCTTAAAAACAAAACCTCAAATCTTTCAGAATTCTTGAAGATAAACACAAACATATGTATATATATATAGAACAAAGAAGAAAAAGAGACCTGCAAATCAGAACTGTGAGCAGATGCAAGTGCTATTCTTAACTTATAGGGCTTTCCTTGATCAATAATTGTATCAATCTTGAACTTTATTTTCCATGTTGTACCAGTATATTTGTTCTCATCTACTTTCCTGCAAATGTTCAAATACAAAATGTGGTTTATGTGCTATTCTTTTCTGGAAAATTTTCGATTTTCTATTATTTTGCTAGTTTTCTTGGAATCAAATGGCTGAAGATAATTTACCTGGTAACCTGAGCATAGAACCAATCTTTTTTGTAGTCACTGGTACCAATTGTATAGACCAAGTCTTCAGTTGGGTATAATTCAGTGTATTTTTCCCACAGTCCATACTGCCTAAACCTGCAGAAAACAGGGGAAAAAAAGAGCAGACAATCATTCAGTGCCATGAGCTGGTTTTACTCTGCATAGGGAGAATCAATCACCTGTCTTGATGAACATATAGATTGTTGAAATATTTGGGATCAGGAACAAAAAATTCAGCAGCTGAACGATCAGGGATGCCGATTTCCCATAATGTAGGACCATCTCTTGGAGGCTTAAAGACAAGATCCCCAACCTCAATATCAAAACCTGTTATTACAACTTATGATTACAACAATTGTGTCTAATCAAATGAAGATCTCATTTGGGAATTCTGGGAAATATATTTGATTATCGGAACATTACCAGTATTTATAGTGATTGAAGAATCATATTTATAGTCTCCAATAAATCCGGGCACCCAAGCATATAGGTTGTATTCACCAGGTCTAACATTGTTCAGAACAAAATTGCCATTTTCATCTGCTCTGGTCCAGAATTGGTAGCCCTGGTAGAAATATCAAACGTGTTGAAAAGATATAGCCCCGCAGTAACATTATTTCTGCTGAAGAGACTATCATTACCTTGCACTCTCTTTGCCAGGATCCCTCTTTTCCTGGGGGTGCCAAACCCACATATGCAGCTGCTGCTGGTGCATTTTCTTTGCTAATATACCTAATGGTAGTAAACATATTTATGATCCATGGAAATCCCAGGAAAAATAAAGTGATTGTAAAGAAAAGGATTGGGTAGTACCTGTCTTGGATAAGCAATTTACCCTTTACTTTGCCTCTCTGGTCTGATTTTGGAAAATCAGGGGAAGCAGGAAATGCATAAGGCCAGGATTGGATTTCTTTATTCATCTGGATGAGAAAGTTTGGACAATATTATAATGTTTACTGATCAATCTAGTTAAATTTCTCTTACACAAACAGTTCTTTCTTTGTTTCAATTCCCACAGACCTGTTCTTTGGCATTTTTCCAAAGAGCATCCGCTGTTGCTGCTTCTTGTTCAGAATTAAGATAGGTACAAACTGGTCCAAGAACTTTCTTCCATTCCTCTCCAGTTTCAAATTTCACTAAAAGATCTTCCCCAGCATAATGTGAAGTTATAAATATCTGAAGTCATACAAAAATTTCACTGATCAATTAGGACAAAGAGAGGGGACTAATATATCATGATGGTTGTTAGATTAAGGTTCTTACAGCAAGAGTAGTGGGATTCACATGGGAAGTGAGATCTTGTTTCAAAGGTCCGCCAGTTCGAAATTCGTTGCTCGGAGTGATTTGCCAGAAACCTACTGGTGGATCAAAACAAATCCATCCATGGACTTTATTGTCTTTGTTCTCACATGAGTATTGATACTTATCATCAACCTGCACAAACAATAGATACACCAATGACAAAACCATCTCGGAGAAAGAAGCATGATCTACAATCAACCCCAAAATAAAATATACCTCTCCTTTGAACTGCTCCTCTATTGGATTTACAAGGAGGACTGCTTCTGGATAGGCCAACTGTTGACCTCTTTCTGGTAACCTGTCTTTTGCTTGGGGCATAAATCTTTGCCTACTGTCTGATACAGCCATGTAATGAAACCTAATGGAAAACAATGCAATCATGAGCTATTTGTTTCATTTTTTCTGTTTTCATCAAATTATTTCAACAGAAAACAAAGATTTTTCCTTACTTGTCAGTATTGAGCATGAAAGCAATCCTTGTTGTATTAAGATTGAAACCAGGCATATCCTTCAAGTGCTCAAAAATGGCATATGAATAGAACCCCGAAAAGCCACGAAGCACGATGAATCTGCAATCATCATCATCTTCTCTTCATTAACAATAATTGCAGTCAATTATCTCTACCATTCTACTTTTCAAGAACATGTTACAACATTTACTTGTCAAAAAAAAAAAAAAAAAAGAACATGTTACAACACATTATCATAGACATATTTTGTGTAGATTAAGGAGAATGTTTATATAGGATCCTAAACGAATCAATTATCATACTTAACAACAATAAAGGGATATTAAATTTATACAGAAACAGACCTTATATCTATAGACAAAGGAGCTTGTTTACCCTCTACCGATGAACTCCAGATTCTTGTGAATGATAGCTCAACCTGCTCCTCATTTTCCACTATAACCTTTAAACTTGTCCCTTCCAGTCTGAACAATCACAACAAGATTTTCGAGTGAAACAAATACACACACACATTAATTTGTGATTTAGTTATCTAATTAAATAAAGTTTTTAAAAATATATATATATTTAGTTTCCATTCCAAACAGTAGAAACAGAGAACAGCAAAAAGTTAGGGCAATACATACGTATCGAATTTTCCCCTCGTCTTTGAACTTCCTGCTTCACTCCAGTTAAGGTCCCAAAATCTATTACATTGTTCGACAAAAAATGGGGGGAAAAGCCAGTTTCATCAGAATCCCATATGAATTTTAAGAAATTTCATAAATATATACATATATATATATATATATATATATATATATATATATATATATATATATATATACACACACAAAGGAAGGGAATCAGAAAAAAATTAATTACCCTCCATTCAACTCTGGGTTATGAAGTTCGAGCAAATTATCAATTCCTCCAAACTTTATTCCCCTCAGTAATCCCCCTGGATTTGTCAATGTGATCTGAACTATCCCATTGTCTACATTTACCTGAACAAAAAAAAAAATAAAATGTTATATATATATAAAAACCAGCTGAAATGATAAAGAAAAAAAAAAACAAGTGAAAATTCCTTTACATGATCTTCTTGAATTTGCAGGTGCACTGGTGAGGCCGCCATGGACGTGGACCTATACTAATTTTCTAACTTCTCTGAATTCACAACAAGTATTTGAATTTCATTCTCGATCAAAAATCAAAGGAAATAACAATAATGCGTAAAAAGTACTGTGAAAAGTTCATTAATTGAGCAAATCTGGAAAGTAAAAGATGGGATTTTCTTAGATTTAAAACTTGATTATTATGCATTAAAAAGGAATTAGTAAAACAAATTAAAGCTGTAAAAGAAAGTGACATTGTAACACATCTATTTTTTTTTTTTTTTTTTTTATATATATATATATATATATGTGAATTATATATTTTGTTGTAACAGTTTCCTTTTTTAGGACCTAAAATGAAAACACATGCATCTATGGCTTACTAATTAAAGGAAATTAATCAATTATACTCTCAAATCAAATAATAGTGATAATAATACGATTTTATACTATTACTCTTGTGAAAAAATTAATTCAGACATAAAATTTTCTGTTTCTTTTTTCCCCTTCCCATTTAAGATTTCCACTACGAATTGTACGGCACGCATGCACATATATATAAAATATGGAATCAGTCTTGTTCCGACATCATTATTGGTTATTCTCTTGACCTGTTCTTTCTCTGATTTTCTGACAGATCTATTTCAAGATTTCTCCATTGTTTTTTCCTTTTTGTTTTTGTTTTTTCTTGTTTTTTTAAGTTTAAATTTTCAAGTATAGAATAATTATTTTAAAATTTAACTATTTTAAAATTTAACTAATTTAAAATTAAGTCATTTTTTTTTTTTTTTTTTTTGAAAAAATCGAGTCACATTTTTTTTTTTTTTTTTTTTTGGTAAGTAAAGTCACATTCGAGTCACATTCAATGTTACAAAAAAATGACTTGAGCAACACATAAGCAAATTATGCTGACTAGGAAGTTTTCTTACAAACTTTCTTTATCTTTTTTAGATATGTGATAACCTAGATTTTTGCAAATACTGAGTCTGGAGCAGAAATTCACTTTATTTAAACCTTTGGATGAGTTAACAAGGATTAAGATAAGGTTTAAAGGATATTTAGATGAATTTCTGAATATACCCGAATATATATGAATAAAGAGGATAACATAAGAGAATAATGTGTTTGAGTATAATAGCTTGCACTCTATATTATTGTGTTTAGAGTTATCTTACTTATATAAAATATGATGTGACATTTAAAAATTGACTAATGTAGCGCAACCAAACAGCCTTGACTTTGATCCCAAAGTAGACACGCCTTGTGCCAATGCACTCTTGGTCAAACCTTTTTACGACAACATGAACGGGGCTGATACAAACAAAGTATTAGTTTATTCATCTATTATGCGTGAGAGTGTGTTTCGGGTAATCCATACAAGGGGAACTACATTGATGCGACCGTTACCTGCAAAGTACCCATGTACCTATGCTCGCATATGTTTATGATGACATTGTCAAGTTGTGCGAAAAATGAAGTCTATCAAAATGACCAGTACTTTGGGATCTTCAAAACTTTTTTGACTTGAAATAAAAAATGCCTCAAAAATTAGAAACAAAACAAAAAAAGTATCGACAAAAATGTACATGCATAAAGAGGATAATATGAGAAAATAATATGTTTGAGTATAATAGCTTTCACTTTATATTATTCTTTCTTATGACATTTAGAAATAAACTAATATTGTAGCGCTACAGACAGCCTAAACTCTAATCCCAAAGTAGACACTCCTTGTGCCATGGCACTCTTGGTCAGCTTTTTTTACGGCAACATAAACGGTGATACGAACAAAGTACTCGTTTGTTCATCCATTACGCGTGAGAGTGTGTTTTGAGTAATTCATACAAGAGGACAACATTGATGCGACCATTACCTGCAAAGTACCTATGTTCGCATATGTCTATGATAATATCATCAAATTGAGCAAAGAGTGAAGCCTTAATACAACATATATTTTGGACTCTTCAAAACCTTTTTGACTTAGAATAAAAAAATCTCAAAAATTAAAAGAAAAAAAATGTATCCACCACAATATCAATATGTATATATATATATATATATATATTTGTTAAAATGAGTGAACTCGATGGATCCATTAAGTATTACAAAGAATGAGAAGGAGGTGGAGCTTCAAGACGAATATAATCATACATGAGTCCTTGAAGAGGGGAAGTAGCATTTGCTTGAGTCAAATAAATGGTGTTAAAATTCCCTGCTGGAAGAAGTAATTTGCTTTGTATTTCCACATTAAACAGCCAATAAAGGCCATGAATTCCGTGTCTTGCAATTGCATTATCTTTTCCTATCAACCCAGTTGTAAACAGAGGAGGATTTTTTGTGGAATTATCGTCATTTACCCTAATCTCCAATATGGCTTGGTTTGCTGATGCCAGACCCAATCTCAGCTTGTATACGCTGTTTCCTACAATTTCTGCAAGCTTGAACTTTATCTGCCATGTTGTTGCTTTATATGTGTTGTCAGCCATTTTCCTGGCGTGCGCAGCAAGAAAAATCACATCATTCTTTTTTTTTTCCCTTTTTTTTTTTTTTTTTTTTATACCCACTTGGGGCGCCCGGTGTCCTCACCTTATTTGGTGAGACTAATCCGGACTTGGCCTACGGAGCCCTCGCAGAGTTAAACTCTTACTCGAGGGTGAGGGCCTGACCCAAAACTTTTTTAACATGGAGCTAACCACCCCAGAGGATTCGAAACATCGATCATCCGCCCTGGATGAAGCATTAGGAGTCCACGCACCAACTCCCTAAGCTACCGGGTTTCCTTTTTTATTTTATATTTTATAAATTTAACCCCTCTCATTTTTATTAATTTTTTTTAAGTTCGGATTCTACTCGAGTTATACTTCACTACTAGAGTGTAACATTTACTCTAAGAAAAACCTCACTTTAACTTTTATAACATATTTACAACAAATGTCTTGATCCCTTGTTTAACATATGTTTCATTAATAAGATTTTTTTTTAGAGAAATCTACTATTTCGACTAACTAGAATTTGACTTGATTGCGTGTATCCGATAGTCTAACTCTTAATTACTCTGAAAAATATCTTAATCTTACTTTTATCTGGTACTTACAGTGAGTGTCGTATTGTGATCTTATTGTACAAAGCCAATGACTTAATACGGTTTCTTTTTCACTAAACTTTTTTCAATAAGTTTGTAATGTTAAATTGATTTTATTGGCAAAAGTTTGATAAAAGAGGGATTTTACTGTGAAAATTTTGAAAAAATGACCTTATTATTGACAAATCGATTGTTAAAAATGGATCAAATTAATTAATGAGGTATATATTATCAATTCAGAATATATATTTTTTGGTATAGTAAAAATTGTTAATGTCAAGTGTTGTACCTGGGTACATGAGCAAAGAACCAATCTTTCTTATAGTCACTCTCACCAATGGTGTACACCAAATCATCTTGAGGGTACAACTCTGCATATCTCTCCCATAAACCATACTGTCTGAACCTGAATATATATATATATTGTGCATGGGCATGAAATGATCAATATGCATATATATATAGTTTTTCCCATTTTTGTGTGTGTGTAAAATCACGTAGGACAAACAGGTACCGAACAATTTCTAAAACTTATATATATTCTTGGATTTTATATATGTCCTAAAATTAATTAAATTGGTTAATCCAAATTAGAAAATTTAATTACCTGTCGGGGTGATTAATGAAAAGTTTGTTGATATATTTAGGATTAGGATCAGGAATGTAGAATTCAGCTGCAGAACGATCAGGGATGCCAATCTCCCACACTGTTGCTCCATCTCTTGCTGCCTCATATTCAAGATTTCCCATCTCAATTTCACTTCCTGCAAATATATATATATATATATAATAACAAAAATTAAACGTACTAATATTAATTTTTAATTTCATCACAAAGAAAATATTTAATTATAAGGAAAATAATTAAAACCTGAGGTTACAGTTATGGTAAGTTCGTTCTTGTAATCGCCAATGATGCCAGGAATCCATGCATGAAAATTATAGTCTCCTTTACGTACGTTGTTGATGGAGAAATAACCATCCACATCTACCCTTGTCCAAAATTGGTAATTCTGTTCATTTTATATATATATATATATATAATTAATGAGTATCCATAATAAAAATTCTCGAGATATGAAATATATATATATATATATACACGTAATAAGTTTTCATATATATATCAAATCGATCAACTATCTAATATATATATATATATATATAGTAGAATATATTTTGAGAAAGTGTTAAAAGAGTAAATAATATTACGACCTTAACTTCTCTTTGCCAGGAACCAACATCTCCAGGTGAAGCCAAGCCAACATAAGCACCGCTTGCTACTTTAAAATCAGGAGATACGAACCTAAAAATAGTAATTAACATGCATGATGCAAATTTTAAAATAGTATAATTAAAAATATATATATATATATATAATATTTATATTATATATTATAAATAATAATAATATATATAATAATAACATTATAATAATATTATATATTATTATTATATTATATATTTATATTATATTATATATTTATAATATAATTTTAACGAATTTGGTCCCTAATATTTATATTTTTGGTGCAATTAATCTCGTTTTTTTTCTTCTTTTAGTTAGCAAATCCCTAATATATAATGAATTTTGAGGTTTTCAAATAATTTTTGAAGATGGAGCGGGACCAAATGCATCTATCCATTGTATATTGAAAATTTATTAAATAATAATAAAAAAGATTAACTGTTCTAATAATCGAAAGATTAGAGATCAAATTCATCAATTTTTCGGAAAAAAAAAATAATATAAATAAAATTAAGAATAAGAATAAGAATTTATTACTTGTCTCGAACAAATAATCTCCCACTAACATTACCACGCTCCTCAGAAGTAGGAAAATCATCTGATGCTGGAAAATTGTAAGGCCAGCTTTCTACCTCTACCACCATCTGTTCAAATATTAATTTAAAATCACTAATTAGATTAATTTAGATTGGATATATAATATAATCTAATTTTTAATTGAATAATTTATATATATATATATATATATAAATAATGTAGTCGGCTGAGATGGAAAAATTAAGTAAAGAACCTGCTCCTTGGCATCCTCCCAAAGCAAAAGAGGGTTCTCTGATTGGGTAACAAAATTTAAATACATAAAAACTGGTCCAAAAACTTTCTTCCAACCCTCCCTTTCTCCAAATTTAGGCACCAAATCCTCTCCTCCATAGTGAGCACTAAGGAACATCTGCATTAATAATTATATTTATATATATATATATATATATATATTCATGAATTCAAGTTAATAGTCTCAAAATATTTATTCATTCATTTGTTTTTATAGTTATAACTTATAAGTGAGATTGCCTGTAGTCGAGCAATCCATTCTTCTCAATAACTACGATATTGAAAATAATAATAAAAATAAAATAAAAAGGAGTGATCGATGGGAAAACTCACGGCAAGGGTGGTCGGACCGACATGGGAAGTAAGGTTTTGTTTAAGAGGTCCTCCGGATCGGAACTCATTACTCGGCGTAATCTGCCAGAAGCCAACCGGTGGATCCATGCAAATCCATCCATGGACTTTAAGATCTTTATCCTCGCTTGAGTATTGATACTTATCATCTACCTGTTTAATAACTATGAAATTATTATCCCAGGAAAAAAAAAGTAGTAATTTTTTCACTGAAAACAAGTTTTTTATTTGAACTGTTCTGATACTGACATGAACATTGTAATGCTTATTTATATATATATATATATTACAAAATTACGAAAGATAATGACACAATGAAAACTCAATATGTAAAAAATTAGGAGCAGAAGAGAGAAAAATATTCATTATAGTCAAATTTAACAAGAGATTTCCAAATCTTTCATCAAGACTAAAAACATAAATCGTAATTTTTATATATATATATATATATGTTAAGTGACGTGGTCCATATCAAGTATCCCCATTTTTTTCTCAAAAAGTAAATTTTACAAATAATTCGCATCATGAATTTTTTGTGTCATTCAATAATGAAATTCGGGACACAATATATCTAATAATATGAATTAGAGCAATATATATATATATATATATATATATATATATATATATATATATAAGAGAAGAAATAATTATGTAGTGTACCTCTCCTTGAAATTCAGGCTCAATGGGATTAACAAGTAGGACAGCTTCAGGGTAGGCAAGGGGTTGTCCTCTTCCAGGGAGCCTGTCGTCAGGCAAAGGCATGAATCTTTGCCTGTTATCTGACATCGCCATATAATGAAACCTATGTATGTATATATATATACATTATATATTTGTTTCAAAAATCCCGAATCAGAACTAATTAATTAATTAAGACAAGAGGAAATTAATTAAGATTATTAATTTAATCAAATTCATTGATTACTTGTCTTTCCTGAGCTTGAATGCGATCCTTGTTTCGTCCAGGTTGAAACCGGGCCATTCCTCTAAATGTTCATATATACCATAGGAGTAGAATCCAGAAGAACCACGCAGCATTATAAACCTAATTTAATTATGAAACAATATAACAATTTTTGTTTTTATCCAACATCTTATATATATTTGAAAATTTTAATTCGGTAAATAAAAGGACATGAATTCGAATCGTGTTAATATATATATATATATATATATATATAGATGGAGGTACCTTTTGTCTATATTTAGAGGTGCAAGCTTGCCTTCAACAGAGCTATCCCATGTTCTTGAAAATGAGAGTTCTACTTGTTCCTCAGTCTCCATAATAACCTTAAAACTTGTGGCTTTGATCCTGCATTAATTAGGGTTTGAAAAATGATTTATTATTTTTACCTTGTTTCTATTCTCTCCCATAATAATTTACATAAATTTCATCCTTGGTCCAGTATCCATTTATCCTTTTTTGCATCATCTATCTATATATATATATATATATATATATATATATATATATATATATTTCTATGTCAAGTCAAACTTAATTTTTTTTCGATGTAATAAACTTTCTATGTATACATTTCTTGAACTTAATTACTTCAAAATCTTTTTTTGGTAGACCATCAAATATGTGAAGTTCGAGTTTATGCCAGTAGAGTCTAATTCTTATACACGAAAGATTTACTCTAACTTTTATATAAGTTTCACAACAAATATCGAACTAAGATTTAATATATAGAAGAAATGTTTGTTTTTCATGGAACTAGCTAGATGAATAATAATGAATACCTTTCAAATAATCCTGTTGTACCAGTAGTGCCAGCAGGGCTCCAAACAAGGTCCCAATAACCTCTACTTCCTTCTTCATTCAGAATTTCGAGAAGGTTATCAATGCCATTATAACTTATACCTTTAACAAACCCTTCTGGATTTGATATTGTAACTTTAAGAATACCATTGTCCAATACCACCTGCAAATTAATCACTCACACATAAATTAATCATGTGATTATAGAAACAAACTAAATTAATTATATATATAAAAGGGCTGGAAAACTAAACTGCATGCATGTATGAATATATATATATATATATATATATATATATATATTATACATGTTGATATATATACTTAGATTACATGCCATTGATTCCAATGCTTATGTTGCTTTTACTGCCAAATGATCAGGCATATTGAAATTCCTTTTTTCTGCAACTGCAGCAAGAGATTAATATATGAAATTAACAATAAATATATATATATATATATATATATATGAGTCTTAACGTAATCGTCAAGCATCCATTAGTTGGTGTAATGGATATAGCTTTCGCTTTGTAAGGTAGACAACCCTAATTAAAGTGCTTACAAGCTAAGGGATATTAAATTCATGAGTATTTTTTTGGAACAACTATACTGCAACTTTTTACATTCCAAGAAAGGTGTATCAGACTCTGATGTGGCTGAAAATCAGAGTAAAAGGCATGAGATGGCTGAACTAACTATGAAACTTTTCCCATTTAAACTGTTGAATGAACAAATAATACCTGTAATAATTAGTTTAGGATAGAGATAATCTATATCTAGACCTTCCTTGTCTTAAGTCAGTAGAGTGAGTGAGAAAATAAGAAGAATATAATGCAGATAAATATTTGAATATTTTCAAGAGTAAAGAAATGAAAGAATTAGAGAAAGAAATGTGTTGTGTGCCTTTTTTCAAGTATAAGTTTTCACTTGAGTTATCACTTTTTTTTTTTTTTGGCTTAAACATCCGATATCCGAACCTACACGGGTCCACTAATCCGGATTCGGCTGGCAGGCGCCCCAAAGTCCAACTCTTACTCAAGGGTGAGGGCCTAGCCTAGAGCTTTTAAGTGAGCTAATCCCACCCGAGGGCAACCCGGCCAACCCCCAAAGAGCTGGAGCTTTTTTTTTTTTTTTTTCTTTTTAACGTGGTCGCTAACCAACTCATAGGGATTCGAACTCTCAATCATCCGCCCTAAGAAGAAGCTTAGGGAGTTATCACTTTTTACTTATATGAAATATAGGTTTGACTATCAAAAGAATCCAAACCTTAAAACCCTAGCATAATATGTTTTCCAACAATGTACTTTAATTCAACATTTTTATAGACGACATTGAATACTTGTACAACACGAGTACAAACACACACATTCATTGGTGTAATTATTTCAAGCTCATGTCCTTAGCTAAAGTATTGAGCTTCCTCTTAGCTTTGGTCCTTGTCAAAGTATTGAGATCTCATACTTCACTACAAGAAAAATTGAAATTTGTGACGGTCTTCAAATTCGTTGTAAATTGCGACCAAATGTGCAACGATCACCTCTGCCGTCACAAATTGAGATGAATTTTTGCGACGGGACTCAAATACGAAGTATTGAGAGCAAAGTACCAAATCATTGAGATTTCATACTTCACCGATGACGTGACTTAAAAACGTAGATCGAAAGTGAATCAGTTATGTAACTAGACCAAAGTATTGAAATCTCATACTTCGCTAATGACGTGAATAAAAAACGTAGGTCAAAGGTGAATCAGTTATGTAACTAGACCAAAGTATTGAAATCTCATACTTTGTTGATGACGTGACTAAAAAACATGGGTCGAAAGTGAGTGAGCGGATTGATTTCGACTTTGAGATTTCTTGTAGTAGTGTATACAAGTAACTGAACAAGGCATGCAATTGCTTGCATCATTAATTGGAACAAATGAGTTTATTAGAGTACATTCATAAAATTACGAACCAGAAAAAAAAAAAAAAAAAAGACAATCGATACATTCAGGAAATTTAATTTTATTAACTAGTAATTAAATAAAGTTAAGGGGCTGAGCAGGAGATTCAAGACGGATGTAATCGTACATGATTCCCTGGAACGGACTTTGACTTCTTGGCTGAGTAAAATAAAAGGTATTGTCCCCTTGAACCAGTAGATTACCTTGTATGTCCACATTGTACAGCCAATACAGTCCATGAATTCCATGTCTTGCAATTGAGTTATCCCTTCCGATTAATCCAGTGGTAAACAGAGGCCGGTTCGTGTTTTGATTGTTTACTCGAACCTATGAGAAAATATGAATTCAATTAGTCTACTGTAAATGTAAAGAACACGAATTAGAAATCAAGATCTTTTTTTTTATTCTTATGATTAATATGATGTTTTTTTTTTTTTTTAATCTATGACTACGACAAGTAAAAAAATAGTGCATAGGTGCAATATATATATATATATATATATGTATACCTGCAATTCAGCAAGTGAAGCGGATGCAAGTGCTATACGCAGCTTATAGACTCCATCTGATTTAACATCTTCAAGTTTGAACTTGATCTGCCACGTCGTCCCTTGGTATGTATTATCCTCCTTTTTCCTGTAATCATGATAGAGCACAACAACAATTGCAACATGATAAAAACCATTTAGAAGGGGGAGAGGGGGGAGGGAAATGAACATAAACGAGTAAAATCTTGGAAAATTAGCCGATTTGAACATATTTTTGCCAATAAGTTCGACTTTTTATACTGTATGACCTTGTGCACATTGAATGGCCTTATTACTGGCAAAAAATTGACTAAAGAGACATCAAATCGACTAATTTTTTTTGAAATTCTTTATGCAAGATAGCAGTATTCTGATTAAAGAACTCTTTTTTATCAGTGATTGTAGTAGGAAACATCTTTAGCTTTAGTTTAGTAAAGCATGAATGAAATTGCAGGGGAGGGTCACTAGAATCACCTGGGAACCTGAGCAAAAAACCAATCTTTTCCATAATCACTCTCTCCAATTTTATATACCAAATCTCCATCCTTATATATTTCAGCATACCTCTCCCATAGTCCATACTGCCTGTAACTGTATCAAGAAAAAATTTCAACAATCATCGAGAAGGTGTGAGAGTCTTTAACCCTTGATGAAAGTTTAGTGTTTCGATATTTCCATTATGAATGTCGATATAAACTACTAACCTTTCAGGATGATTGATAAAAAGTTTGTTCGTATACTTCGGGTTTGGTTCAGGAATATAAAATTCTGCAGCAGAACGATCTGGGATGCCTATTTCCCAGAGTGTTGGACCGTCTCTTGGAGGCTGATATACAATCTCCCCAACATCCATACTACAACCTATATATATTTTACGTAGTAACTAATACCAATCAAATTCATTTCAATGAAAGATCAATGATGTAAGGGTGATTATATCGATATGAAAAAAATGAAAATTCTGGAAATAGGACCTGGTGTTATGGTAATGACAGCTTCATTCCTATAGTCTCCGACAAATCCAGGTGCCCATGCATAGAGATAATAGTCACCAGTCCGCACATTGTTGATTGAAAAGTAACCCTGCTCATCTGCTTTTGTCCAAAACTGATAATCCTGACATCAACAGAAGATGACATGTCATCACAGATCATCCAAGTCTATAGTTGGCTTTAGTAATTGTAAGAAATTTTTAAGTAATATACACCTAACAAAACTAACCTTACACTCTCTTTGCCAGGATCCAACGTCCCCGGGTGGGGCCAACCCTACATACGCACCATTTGCTGGCATATAGTCACTAGAAATGAACCTAAGGCCAGGGGAGTACAAAATGCTTTAGTAAGTTATTCAATTTTGAAGGAAGAGAAAACTTTCACCAATTTTTACGCAAAGTGTTTATAATTAAGTCTCGTTAAGTCATTTTCACCTATCTTGCACGAGCAGTCGACCACTGACATTTCCCCGCTGATCAGATGATGGGAAATCTTCTGAGGCTAGAAAACTGTAAGGCCAGCTTTGAACTTCAACCAACATCTGAGAAGGAAAATTAATCTTATTCCTTAATATGATTGTTTGCACTCCAATGTTAAAAGTGTTCAAAATATTGGAATTGTGTATCAAAACAAAAGTTTCGTGGCAATAAACCTGATTTGTGGCATCCCTCCATAGTGTAAATGGATCCTCCCCAGCTACTACAGAATTGAGATATATGAAAACAGGGCCAAAAACCTTTTTCCATGGTTCACCCTGGTCAAATTTAGGCACCAAATCATCTCCAGCATAGTGGGCACTGAGAAACATCTGAAAACCATGTAAATTTATCAGAAAATGCCAATTCGAGCAAATGGAAAGATTGACAGCTTTTAGGTATAAATACACAAATTGATTGATAATTTTGAAGCAAAATTATGTTTACTGCTAGAGTTTAATTTTTGCAATCATGGTAACACATACGGCAAGGGTTGTGGGGCCCACGTGGGAGGAAAGATTCTGCTTCATTGGCCCACCAGACCGAAACTCATCACTGGGTGTTATTTGCCAGAACCCAACAGGTGGATCTAGAGACATCCACCCATGGACTCTAAGATCTTTGTTATCACATGAGTACTGGTATTTGTCATCTACCTGCAATGCATGAAATCAAGTTATGAAATTAAGAAAATTACTTATGTACTAAATGTTCCATTGTCAATGAATCAAAAATGTGGCAGAAGCCAATGCAGGATAAGTAGTTCATTCATATCTTTTTCGCTGGAAAAAGGAAGGAGAAAGAGTAGCAGGAGAACCATTCCCCTTCAACAAGATCAAATCTCCCTACACAAATTCGGGTGGTTGACAAAGATGACAAACTTAAGGTATTTAAATTATATACTCTTTTATCCTGTCAATATCAAATAAAAGTAATCCGACATGTATTTGTTCCCCCCGCCCCCCTCTGCAATCAAACAATGCCTTAAGATCAATTAAAGTTCAATTTTCTTATCATAAGGACAAGTTCCATGCAGAGAAACCTGCATTTGCCGAACTTAGACGAAGCAAATGAGAATAATAGTTACCTCTTCTTTGAACTGAGGCTCCATGGGATTTACAAGGAGGACTGCTTCTGGGTAGGCAAGTGCTTGGCCCCTTCCGGGTAATCTGTCATCTGGTAAAGGCATAAATCTTTGTCGATTCTCCGAGACAGCCATATAATGAAACCTGTATAATCCCAATTCCAGAATTATATCTTTAAGTCTTTTGAAAATTAAGTTTACGCAAGTGGAAGTGTGCTTCGCTGTCTATAGGGTTTAAGGCATACTGCTGATAGACTAATGACTAGGGACAATTATTGCCAGTGTACTCAACAAACCTAATTTTTTTATAAATAATGTGTTATGACTGAAAATATTGTTTCTTGTATTTACTGATGTTCTGAAAATCATGAAACTTGTCATGCCTAAGGGGCTTCCTTTCTAATGAGGACAATGAAAAAGCTTAAAATAAGATAGAAGAAGTGTGTTTTACTTGTCTTTTCTAAGTTTGAATGCTATCCGGGTTTCACCAAGGCTGAAAGCAGGCCATTCTGCAGAACCAACATGTTCATAAATTGCATAGGAGTAGAAGCCAGAGCAACCGCGGAGTAGAACGAACCTACAAATGATTGCCATTTTACTTAGGGAGGATGAAAACTTTTATGAATTTCCACTTATAGATCCAGATAGATTGATGCTGAAGAACCTTTTATCTATGTTTAGTGGAACCAGCTTGCCCTGAAGGGAGGGATCCCATGGTCTTGAGAATGATAACTCCACCTGCTCTTCAGTTTCCTTTATAACCTTAAAATCTGTTGCTTTGATCCTACACAATACTCAAGTCTTTTAATACATTGACATTGTTAAATAGCACAATAGAGACTAATTCAATTGAAGAAATCAGAGGGAACTTACACTTCAAACACACCAGCTTTCCCACTTCCATCCAATGCATTCCAGACTACATCCCAGTACCTACACATTATATTACAAGGAGATGGGTTATGGATTGATGTAAAACTGAAACTTCAAATTAATGTTGATTTCTTGAATACTGGGATAAGATACTAACAGTTCTTCATGAGAACATGAGATAAATTTTATTAATTTTAATCAATTACCCTCTATTAGATTCATCATTTAGGACTTCGAGCAAATTGTCAATGCCATTATAACGCACACCAGTAACAATTCCCTCGGGTTTTGATAGTGTGACTTGAACTATGCCATTATCCATCAGAACCTGAAGATAACAATGTCTTATTTATCTTGCATAACACGGAAAAACATGCAATTAATCCAACTAAATATAGAGAGATTTAGTTTGAGAAGTGTAGAAAAAAATCTTGTAGCTTTCTTGGTCATATGGTTGCATAGTATAGGAATCCATAAAATAATTCTGCTCCTTGGTAACATTTCAAAAATGTTTACATTCCACATAAAAGAACGTGTGTTGTTCCTCCAGACCCTGCCTATGTGCTTAACTATTTTGACAATTTATTACAATCTCATTCCAAGACAGAGAATGAAGTGTAGATGAGATATGCGAAAGGGACAGGAAAGTAAATAAATAAAGTAAAAGCCGAAATTTAGGACAGTGTCATGAGCTTATCAAAGATAAGAATGCAAAAAAGACATTATATTTAAGATGATAATTTTAGTCCCAGTGTTGAATGTCAAAGAAGGCTATGTGTAGGTAAGCTATCATATTCCTGCATCTGAATTCAGAACTAACATTTTTCATTGACATGGAGAAAATGCATTTTAATCTTGGAAAAGAGGTAAAATTAAGGACCTTCTGCGCTAAAAATTTGCAGAAAAAAGAGATAAGAATCAAATAGAGTAAGTTTTTACATGGCGATCTTGAATAAGTAACTTCACCCCAATAGGAGACATTGATCCAAGGCCTCCTTCGTGTCTTGTGCTTCCTGTTCAAAGATAAACGAGGTCTAGATTATAAGAAAGCAGCAAAGGTGTATGGTTGATATAACGGTCCAAATGAATTGCCTAGTTCTATCTTATATTACCCTCTCTACTGAATAAGAATATACGAAAAGAAATGTAAAGACACTATTATTGTTTTTAAGCTAGAATTAAGAGCTTGCTTTTCTTCTTCAACCCAGTGGGAGAATTCTAGATTTATATAGTTTTAGCTTTATTAAACACATTACTTATGCACCACCATCATGTATTAGTTAGTAGATATATCTTGCAAGAAATGCTACATAGAAAAGCCACAAGCAAAGGAATTGGATAGTGGATTCTGTTGAATAAATTTACTTTATGGAGTTGTTACAGAAGTCAAAACTTGACAATGGCTTGCTATATGTTTATGACTTAAAAAAGATGTTCCAAATTATAAAATGAGAATTTATTTACGACCACGGAAGAAGCTCCTCCTGATTGCATATAGATTGATGAATTCTAGGACTACTTTAAATCTAAATACTTTGTGGTACAATGGTCCAATGCACACATCTCTCTTTGTTTCTCTACTATATTAATTAACTTTATCTATTAACACTGTTATAGATAATTGATCCATTTCTAAAATAAATACTTAAGACAGTGAATTCTATAAAATAAAACCAGGGGATGTAACACAATTCTGTGCTGTCATCTTGGTCAGAGAACAGAGGAGAGGAAATGGGAAAATACCATCAACAGAGTCAGTTTAAACAAAGGAAATTCTGAGGAAAACATGGTGCAAGACAGGAAGATCAGTGAAGAAGAAAGTAATTTAAAGATTCATGAACTTCAAGAATAACAATGACTGAGTCAAAATGTTGAAAATTCATGAACAAATATATACATACATATATATATATATATATTCCATTAGATATAAGATTAACACAAGCAAAATTCTTTCAACCTAAGTTCATAATCCATATTCATATGTCAAATCCCAGCGAATATCAAATAAGTTTTCAATAGTCAAAACAGCAACACCTACACAGTATTCAAATAAATATTTCTGTTTTTCAACTCCAAGAAACATCCCCGAGAAAAAAACCCAAAAATAATTCAGTAAGGATATAACAATTATCCTTGTCTTAACTTTGAAGGGAACAAATTAGATGGATGGAGTAAACATACCTCCATCACTGGAACACGTACACAAGAATCTTGCCATATTTTTCAAACCACCACCCATATCTTGATTTGTCTTTTAATTGTCGGAAGGGGGAAATGGGAAAAAAGAAAAGGGTTCATAGAACTAATTATAGTTATATCAAAAACATCGCCCTCTTCTCCTCTAACAACTTTCCCCATTTCTCTTTAAGAATGCAATAGACATGAGGCCCTCGCCGTCATCCATCCTATCACATTGTCCCAAGAAACTCCCCCCCCAACTACTACTATTTCTACAGTAATCCTCATGCATACTGCGCCTGTACTTTACTTCTCCTCCTGATGATTCATTAACGTGGTGTACAAAATCTTCGTTTCTACGTATAATGAGCAAGAAGAAGTTGGGTTTAAGTTTCATTTTTTTCAACCTCGTTTAAGGAAAGTTCTTCACTTTTCGGCTCCAGAAAGAAGGGGTTTCGTGGTTTCTGTTCAAGACTTTTGGGAAAGATGGAGACTGGTATGGGTAATGCTTTTTTTTTTTTATTTTTTTTTTTGGTATCCACTTGGGCCCCGGTGTTCCCACCTTTTCGGTGAGACTAATTCGGACTCGGTGTCTGAGGAGCGCTCGCATACTCGAAGTTAGGGTCTAACCCAGAGCTTTTAACATGACGCTAACCATCTCAGGGGATTCGAACATCAACCATCCACCCTAGAGAAAGTATTTGGAATCCGCTTACCAATTCTTCAAACTACCGGTTGTATGGGTATGCTTTAGATAAAGGTAGTTAAAGTGCGGACAGATCATTTTACATATTTTCTTTCCATTTCAGTGAACCAAATATATCCAAAGCTAACATCTTGAATTTGAAAAAATAGGTATTTAGTAAATAAGTTGGATAAAAAAAAAAATATATATATATATATATATATATATATATATATATATATATATATATAATAAATAACCTAAACGAGTCATAAATACATTTATGTCAATCCAGAGGCTCTCTGACCCAAGTATACATAAGTCAATATACGAATTTCAATCTACTAGGAAAGAAGAGAATTTCTTTGGGAGACTCGATTTCACATCAACACCAGTAAAAATATTATTGAAAGAATTTATTTCCAGATCAAATTCAAATACGAAAAATGAAATTGATGGATCAAGATCAAACACCACAAAAGAAAAGAAATCAAATCAAATTATTTGACATACAAATCAAGATCAATGGATAATGAGCATATTCATAATTACTTTGAAAACCAGAATTAAAAAGTAATTATTTTACATCATGAACTTTGTTTTCATCTCTATAAATATGTTCTAACTGTATTTACTGGAGAAAAAAAAAATGATAGAACAAAACACATTATATATTAAAGAAAGTAATTGATAATGAACACAATTTGTCTCTCTCTTCAAATGTAAAACAGTTATTATGTAAATGATCTGCTGCTGCTACTAAGGTAGGTAACAAGAGAGGTTATCTCAGGTTGTGGGGGTTGTATGTGTAAGAGCCAACCCAAGCCAAGCCGAGAGCCATCAACATGGTCTGTTACTTTCTTGAAAATCAGTTCAGCTGAGTTTGTTGTTCTTTCTTCTGAAAAAAAAGGGAACCTATCAGCACAGCAAAGCCAGTAACTGCAATTGTAAACAAAAGCCGCTTTCTTGAAAACACATTTGGCCGTGGCTGTGGCTGCCTTCTTTGGGGATTACCATCTCTTTCAACTCCACTTGCACTTCTTCTGAATCAAAGAGAGAAGAAAACATAACAGAATTGTTAATATAGCAAATAAATCCTCCCATGGATGGAGGACAACTCATGAGAACAATGATCTTCAAAGCTAAACCAAATTAGTTTTTTGTTGTTCTTTTTATACCTGGATGATTCTGCAAGCAGAGGAGGAGTAGGAGGAGGACCATTGCACGTACTCTCGTGGCCATACTTTTCACGGAGTCTTACATATCTATTGCAAATAGGACACATTTCTGTTCGATTTCCACATACTTCCTGAAAAGTATTTTAAGGAAAAGCAAATTATAGCCAAAGCAAAGGGGATACTGTGATAAACAATGAAGGTTCTTACCTGATGTTCAATTAAATCAATAGCAGGCAATGGAAACTCGCAAAATTCACATGTCACGATCCTTTGAGGACAGCTTTCACCTTTATGAACAGTCAAAACTTCACGCTCCATTGTCACTTTGCAAAGGGAACAAGAAACCTGTTTGAAGATGGAAAACACATAGATATAGTATGTATAATATCGTCAATTCTGCCGACTTTTTAGAAGTTAAGTTTAGACTCTTGACTCCTCAACTAAGATCAAGATTATAATATCGTCGAGTCTGCCAATTTTTTAAGGAGGAACATAGTTTCTAAAATAAGTTCCAAACAAAAGTCTGTATAACCAAAATGGATATACTTCCATTCATAAGTAGTTAGGGCGATAAGGCCTCTAGGCAAAACTGAGATAAAGTCCTGGTTTATTTAAAAAATATGATAGGAAAATATTCCTTTATTACATTCATTTCATATGCTGTGCAATGAATACTACAAAATTTGAGGGGAAGTTTCCTTGAAAATTATTTGCATGACGTTTCATAATATCATCCTCTTCGATCCTCTAATAGTTCTTTGACTTATCACATCATCAATTCAATAGGAAGTAAAACGTAAGTATACTCTTCTACATCAGACAAAATGAATTTCAACATTTGACTTGACATAAAGAGGCTTATAGTGGTATGCCACATTACCATTCATAAGGAGGTTAGAGTTGGGCATATCAAACAAACAAATTAACAAAAGAAGTTTCATAGGATGACAAATAACTAGATACTTCTCTCCAAATTCAGGACTTACATAACAAAAACTATCATTACATCTCTCTTGTTTTTGGCTACCAAATAACCTCCATAATTTTTTCTTTTATAAAATAAAATTAAAGACGTAATATTTTGTAAAATTAAAGCCGTATCAGTAATTCATCAAATATCATATTTCCCATGTTTAAATCCATGGATAAGCAACAAATATACAAATTCATCACGCGCATGTGGATATTATGTAAATTTGGTTTTAAAATGCAGAGAAAATATTAAATCTTAGAAGGAAAGTGAAAACTATAAAAGCAATACAGATTTTATGCAGAAAAATATAATATAAATCAAATGCACATACCGGAGCATGAGTGCTCAAGAAATGTTCCTCAGCATGTTTTTTGGGAACCATATCTCCACAGACTTTACATTTTTCCAAGTTCCGAGAGCAGTGAGCGAAATGCAAATCAATGTTTAGAGAAGGAATTTCTCTGTTACTGAATACCAACAATTATGTCAATCATCAGTGACATTTCCATGTGATAGCAAATATATAGGTTCAAAATATAATAGATACAGCCAAGTTGAGGAACATAATACATGACAGAAGTATAAAGGTTCAACAATCAATGAGATAAGATAGTACACGCAATCTTCAATTCATTAATACCAAGTTCAATAATAATAATAATAATAAAAAGCCCCTCTCAGAATTCCAAGTTCAGTTTCTAGGGTTAGGCTTCATATTAGAAGTATTTAGTCAGTCTTAAAAGTGTCTGGAAATCAAGCTTGAACCATGCCCATTCTACAGACTAAAAAAATCACAGCCACAGAAGAATTCCAGGGTAAATGCCAATTCCTATACCTTAGTACAAAAGCCCTCGAGAAAACAAATGGTACAGTTATGAATGGTCAATTCCTAGTAGATCATATCGTATGCAACTTTTATAAGCTTATCAATAAGCATCATAAATAGATTAATCGACCAAGCTGTTGAAAGGGCTTGTGTTATATAATAAAGGAACATAAAACATTGATCGTTTTCAAGTATTGATTGTTTGAAAGAAAAGCAAGTAGTGAGAACCAAATGTGGGATGAAGGCTCAAAATTTGAGGGTAAATTATATTTAAACCCACAAGGTTCAAAGCCAATAACATCTTGTACCCAGGCTTTCAAATTTTTCATTCCTTCCCAATGACCCAAATTCAAAATCAACAGTGATTCCAGTTACAAAAATTCAGGATCAACTTGATCAATTTGTAACTGAAATCACACACACACACACACAAAAAAAAAAAAAAACACTTCTTGTTTGCAGTTAGGAACAGAACTATATTCAAATTTAACAATCATCACCACAGTCATAAAATACACGAAATGACATGGTAGTACAGAAAACTTTGAGTAACAACTACTAAAAGAAATTAACATTTTAGGATTCACATTAACCTAGAAGAGTAATTGGGTCAACACTTTTTATTTTCATACTTCTTATGTTTCCTAACAGTTAGATATAGACTGAGGAATAAAGATTATCCTTTTAATGGAAGTTTCACATAATGCACAGCGGTTTCACAAGAAATTCCATTTGAGTAAATATTATTTGCCATAATCTTCAACAAAAAAAAACCAACATAAGTTACATTAATTTCCTAAGATTCATAAATTATTAGGAAAAAAAAGAAATGAAACAATAATTCAACCAATTTTAACGAATCGACTATATGTTATAAAAACAGGGAAAGACGATAACTTCAGTCTAATTTGCCCTATAATTTTCTAGCTCTACACTATAGCTACATAATTCAATACAAGAAAATGTATACAGAAAATTGATCGATTTCTGTATCTCTAGAAATCCCGAAGTCAGAATTATGAATCAAAAATTTCGTGATCACCCAAATCAAGATAATATATATAAGAACAAATTCCCCACCAAACTTTCCGAAGAGAAAAAAGGAAAGGGTAATTACCAGTGCCCGCAGATGCTGGTGATTTGATCAGAAGAAGCAACATCCATATTTACCCAATTGAAAGAAAAAACTCACCCAGAAAAGGTATCTTCAACAAGAACCCTTATTCGGATTGCGAAATTTCTTCAAAATAAAAGGCAAATTATTCACAAAAAGATGAAAAAGAAAAACAACAACAAAGGGAATAACAGAGTTAGGTAAACCAATTATGAATTATGATAGATTAGTTTCTTTCATCTATTTATGTTGACTCACAGCTCTATTTAAGGTATTCTTAACTATAACTCCTGATTTACTTTTTTTTTTTTTTTTTAAAAAAGTTACAAAACAAAAAATTAATAATCTTTTTTTTTTTTTTTTTTTTGGTAATTTTATCGATAGAATCTATGATTCTAAGTGAGAAAAACCTTCTCATTTGGACAGTCCACTTTGACGATGTGGGATATATATGATTGAGTTGTATGGACGGTGAGGATTCATGCTAAATTTTGTATCTAATTAATATATATATATATATATGTGTGTGTGTGTGAATTTGTTATATTTTTTAGTTGTTATGTAGTTTTTTAATTTATAAAGATTTTATCTAATAATTAAGAATTGAAACTTTTCATTTTTTAATATTTCGTTCAAGAAATCAGATTTTGGATCGAACCTGGTTCTCCTACCAAACTCAGTCTTCATGTGTCACTAAGTCAACCAACAATTAGTGAATAATATTATAATTTTATTATTTAAAAAAATACAAAAGATTAGAAATTTGTTCTCAAACATTTAAAGTTTTATAATCTATTTAGAATTTTTTTTCTAACAAAATTACATATTAATTTTAACAAGAAACTAGATATTTTTTAAAACTTTAAAATTTAAATATAAAATTTATATAGTTAAATATCAAAATTTTAATTCATATACTTAAAATTCTAATTTTTAAATAATTTAAAAAGTTGGTTAAAGTTTTTGTTTTTTAAAAAAAAAATTAAATACACCTTATGTTTAATCCTAAATATTTTATTTTGATCTTCGGTGTCCCCACCTTGTTTGGTGAGATTAATCAGGACTCGACCTGCAGATTAAGAGTTCGCGCACCAACTCCCCTAAACTACCGGATTAATATTATTTTTTTTATTAAACCATTTAGTTTTCAGTTTCATCACGACTCCAACTAATCAATAATTTAATTTTTAGTAGGAAGAAGGTCTCACCTTGCTACGTGGCGTAAGTGTTTTATCCTTGATCTTGTATAAAATTTACAGTAAATTTTTCTATTATAACAAAATAAAGACTTATTTGAACCTAAATTAACCATCTCAAAAAAAAAAAAACAAAAAAAAAAAAAAAAAAAAAAAAAGGAGCTGACAATATTGGGCCCAGAGACATGGGCCAGTTATTTTGATTAGGCTTAAGTCGGTGATAATGCCTAGTCCAACGTGTTCAATTTCTTGAAAGGTCTCTCTCCAACGTGTTTATTAGTATTATTTTTTAAAATTTTTAAATTTTTTTTTTTAATGTAATTCGAATTTAACATTCTCATAATCAACTACTTGTTATTGTTTTTAGTGCACCAAAAAGATAGTTCGGGCTGATTACTCGCTCTCATACCAATTGTCACGACTCGGACCCGCATGCTTGTGCTGCGACTATGGGTCTGACAACACCTATAATCAACTACTTAGTATTATCTTTATTGCACCAAAAGGATACCTCGAGTTGATTATAAGTACATAGACTCATTCTTATATACTATTACACATTCACTATAACTTTCAATGTCAAACGGGATATTACACATATATTAATTGAATTAGGTCAATTATTGTTGATATGTATTATTAAATTTATAATTTATAATATGTATTTATTTAAGTTAAATAATTTTTAAATTTTTTAAATTAAAATATATTAATTTTTGTTGTGATTTAGAGTCCTACTGTGAACAATAAAATTTTCTTTTTCGATTATTATTATCTGCAAAATAAATAATGTCACAAGATAATATATATTTTAATTTTGGGCTCGAATCTTTATATTTCTCCGCCGAATCTTTTCGTCGTGGATCCGAGGGCATTTTGGGCTTTTCTCGATCCAATGGATTTTGATTTCTTCCGATGGGCGTTTTGGGCTGGATCTCGGAATGGATTTGAACTTCGAGGGCCTTTGGGCTTGATCTCGATCCATCTCGTATTTGATTTCTCCGATGGTCTTTGGACTTGATCTCGGAATGGATTTGACTTCTCGAGAGCCTTGGGACTTGCTTGATCTCGAAGGGAGGATGCGCCAGAAACTATAGACGATCCCTTAGGGGAATCTTCGGAGTTTCTTTTCTTCACCGACGCCACTGATTTTACCTCTTCTTTCCACCTCACTTGTTTGCTTCACTTGGTCTCTATTTATAGATGAAGAGAGTGACAATCAATGGCTATTAGTTTGTCATGTGTCACTCATCCAAAAAGCAATATCTTCAATATTTATTTAAATAATAATTAAATATATAATTAAATATTTAAATTTGTCTACAAATGGCCCCTGAAACTTGTTTGGGGTTAATTTGAAGAATTATTACGTGGACAAGTTTCAAAGTATCTCATAAATATCAAATCGTATTTGAGTCTATCTTGAATTTGACTCGCAGATAAATACGATTCAAATTTGAATTTAAGGGATAAATATAATATATTTTTTTTTAAACAAAATCGAATTGAGTCAATTTGACTCGTAGATAAATATAATTTTTTTGTTTTTTTTTTTTTGGTTTTTTTATTGCTGACTTTTTTTTTTATTTGCCTTTTTTTTTTTTTTTTTTTTTTTTTTTTCCCCCTTTTTCGCCCCTTTTTTTTTCCCCTGTTTTTGCTTTTTTTCAAAACCGAACTTAGAATTTTTTTTGTTCTAAGCTTCCTACGTATCCCTTACCTTTTAGGAATCAAGACTAACGTAGTTCGGTTTCATAAACATTTTATACTCGTGTCAAGGAGTCTGCTTTGATATATAGACATTTTATACTCGTGTCAAGGAGTTTTCTTTGTAGACATTTTATACTCATATCAAGGAGTTTTCTTTGTATCAATATGGACAGTTTTCACTCGTGTCAAGGAGTTTTTAACAAGGTCGCAATACCAATGTTGATCTGCCCCTTGAGTTTGAATTTTTTTTTTGGATTTGAAGGTTGGATCGCTGGTCAATCTTTTCTTTTGATCCGGAAACCATTCCTTCTGCTCCATGATATTTGACGAAAAAGGGATGGGCAAGAAAGATCGTCCCACTGGGCGTGCCAAATTTGTGAACAATAAATTTTTCTTTTTCGATTATTATTATCTGCAAAATAAATAATGTCACAAGATAATATATATTTTAATTTTGGGCTCGAATCTTTATATTTCTCCGCCGATTCTTTTCGTCGTGGATCCGAGGGCATTTTGGGCTTTTCTCGATCCAATGGATTTTGATTTCTTGCGAGGGCGTTTTGGGCTGGATCTCGGAATGGATTTGAACTTCGAGGGCCTTTGGGCTTGATCTCGATCCATCTGATATTTCCGATGGTCTTTGGACTTGATCTCTCGAATGGAGTTTGACTTCTCGAGAGCCTTGGGACTTGCTTGATCTCGAAGGGAGGATGCGCGAGGAACTATAGACGATCCCCAAAGGGAATCGTTCCGATTTTTCTTTCTTCTTTCACGTGCTTCACTTGGTCTCTATTTATAGATGAAGAGAGTGACAATCAATGGCTATTAGTTTGTCATGTGTCACTCATCCAAAGAGCAATATCTTCAATATTTATTTAAATATATAATTAAATATATAATTAAATTTTCAGTGTCTACACCTACATCACTCATTTAGAAGATCCACTGAGTTGTTATTAAATAAAGTCTAAATCCCTTCACTTAATGACACATTTTAAGCTTTTGAAACCCCCGAAAATATATATATATATATTATAATAATTTCTACAACACTTCTCTTTTTATAATTACTTTTTTTTCACTTCTTTTAATATCAAATATTAATTTGTGCAACCCAGCAGCTTGAGAAGTTGGTAAGCGGACTCCTAAAGCTTCTCCTCGGGGCGGATGGTCGAGGGTTCGAATCCCCTTAATGTGGTTAGCGCCACGTTAAAAAACTCCGAGTCAGACCCTCACCCTCGAATAAGAGTTGGACTCTGCTAACACACCCCATGTCAAATCCGGATTAGTCGACCCGTGATTGATTTTTTCTTTTCTTTTAAGTTTCAAGATTTATTTTTATAATCATATAAAAAGTTCCTAATCATAAATTTATTACATTAATTTCCATATGAAGCTCTCTTGCATCTAGTCTTTGCATGTTAATCCATACATATATATACATACATATATATACATACATATATATATATATATAAATATATTAAAACACAATATATAAAAACATAAACAAAGACCCCTTAAGAAAAGGAATAAAGAAAGAACGAAAGGAAAACAATAATAATAATAATAGGAGACTGCTCATACTAGTTGACTCTCTGCTCCTGCAAGAGGTTATTGTGTTCGTTTGCTTATTTCATACATATTCTCTCTCTCTCACACACACACACACACACACACATATATATATATATAATATAATTCATATTATTGTCTTCATCTTTTCTTTTATTTATCACGTCTTTTAATTCAATTTTCTAGGTTACATATAATGTAACTCTTAATTTTCATAGTTTAGTCAAAATAAATTTTAACTTGACACAAGTGAGTAAGCCTTATATAAATTTTATATAATATTACGAGTTCAACACTTATTATGAGAGCCATATAAAAGTCTGAGTGAAGCCTTTATTCCGAACAAAAGTTAAACTCTATTGACACAACTTGAGTCAATTTCAAATTAGCCAAAGTAGTAACTTCATATATCGAATGATCTAACGAGTAAACATAGTATAGGAAGTTAGATAATAGTTTTAATACTAATACGTCTCGAGTCTATGAACCTATAATGCAACTATGAGTTTTTAATTGTCATGGTCAACTTGCGTATATAGTAATCGTCTTTATTATGCCAAAATGATTTGTTTGACTTGTTTTATATTTTATATCAAATTTAAACATATTTCAAATATGAGATTAAAATACACTTATTATAATTCCGACAAAAAATAACTAAACATTATGACTATGAAAAATCATAATTTCGAGTCAAAAAATCTTATAAATTTTTGTCAATATAAGATTATAATTATGTCATGGTCAAAAAATCATAATAAGCAAACCAACAAGAAAAGGGGTAAAAATGGAAAAATCTGCTCCCCTTTTACCATCCCAAGTCTTGCGAATCTTTAAAAGAGGTAGATCAAATAAGTGGGTAATATAAGACCCCATATTTTAATTTCTTGGTCATAATTATTCCAAAAACGTGAAGCAAAAAAATTAATTAATTAAAAATTACATTAGATTTCCACTTATGGTATTCTTCCCATGAAAATGATGGCTCATATCTAATCAAATCAAGTACCTTTTAATGCAAAATAATCTAATTTGACATTATTCTTTTTTTAATTAATCAAGTTGGTACTTATTAATTAATATATATCATATATATATATATATATATATATATATAACATATATATTAATTTATCCATGCATGCGATCGATATGATGATGAAGATAGAACCAATGTTTTTTTTTTTTTTTTTTTGGTAAATAAGATAGAACCAATGTTATTTCTTTCTGCCTAACCATTTCTTTAATTTGTCGGCTGATGTTGGTGGAGATGGCAGATGAGCCACTCCCCACTCTCCCCAACGGGAGTTCGACACCCCCCTTCCCCCCATTGTATCCAAAAAAAAAAAAAAAAACCATTTCTTTAATTTGATTGGGTTCTTTTGTCCATTCCTAGGTCACCTACCTGAGTGCATAAATTATTTTATTTAATAAAATATAAAGCCACTAATATTTTTTTTAGTTATACTTGATCGTACACACAATTAAAAAAAAAAAAAAAGTGTGAAATATTTTAAAATATTTTTTAATACATTAATAAATAAATAAAAATTAATTAATTCTAGAAATTAATAAAGTCAATAAATTTTAATTTTTTTAAGAGATTCTATTCTTGAAAATTATTTTTATAATTTTAAAAAATCCATATGTCCTTTTACTTTTTTTTATTATTTTTTTTTATAGTTTTTTGAAGCATTATATACAAGTCATGTATAAGAATGATATATCAATAAATTATTATGTATTATTTTTTTTTTGTTCTTTATTATTTTTTAAATATATATATTTAAAATTAAACAAAGTTTTTGTACCTATTTTCGGCTACATTTACCAAAAGTAATCATAGCATCCAATGAGCATTCGGCTATGTGCTATTGGTTTATATTTTTTGGCATGTCATGATCCAATTCAAGATTCTACTATCTCCAAATTGCTACATAATTATACTATATAATATGTATATATATATATATATATATATATTGCAAAATTTTAAGAAGGTATTACTATAACACTTTTCTTTCCCTTGTCTGTTTATTTATTTATTTTTCTCCCTGAGTTTTAAAAAAATTAACTTTTTTTATCTATAGTAACTTAAACTCATGATTTTTTAAATTTATAAGTGAAATTGTTACTAATTAAATTAAATTTATCGTCCAATATTTCTATCTCAAGTTAGATAATTTTAATAGATATATATATTATGTATATCTTTTATATATATATATATATATATATATATATATATATATATAAAAGATTATATCTTTCTAATGATCCTATTGTAATTAGATGTAATCTTAAGGTTATATTTTTTTCTAATTAATTTTATCTATTTAAAAATTTATTTTTATCTTTCTAATTTTTCATCTTTAGTTAATGTACATTTATTTACTCAATTATAAAAATTAGACTTTTCAAATTTTACTTAATATCAAATATTTATTTTTAAAACTTTATTTTTTTTTTCTAAATATATTTTTTTTATTTATAGTCTATTCATCATCTTCTCCTAAATATATATATATATACTAGAAAAACATTCCGCCCAAGATGCGGAGTGAATATAATTTCTGTAATTGAAAAAAATTATCTCTAAAAAACAATCTCAAATTTTCAAAAAAAAAAAATCAAACTATAAAAGAGAAGATAAAACATTGTCATTTTTTATATTGAAGATCAAACTAAAAGAACAGAAAACAAAAACAAAAGAATGAAAGCAATAATAATAAGAAAGGAAAAAAAAATTACATAATCGAAATAATGAAAATGTTGAATAATAGAACTTGAATTTCTTTAATATGTTTCTCCAATTTTTCTTAACTAATTGAGAAAGAGAAGAGAGAGGGAAAAAAAATTTATTAAGAAAAAACTACTTATTCTCTCTTTAAATAAGTTAGAAATGTGATTTATTTTGATAGTTTTTTTACAAAAAGAAGATGAAAAAGTTAGTAAATGAAAAGACTCAAAGTTATAAAATATATTAATTATTAAGTACACTATATAATATAAAAAAACAATAGATAAGATACACGTATACTAACTATTAAAATTACTATTATAAACTTATTGATTAGTTAAATAGATGTATGAGATTTCAAAACCCTAAATAAAAATTGAAAAAAAAAATATTTGAAAGCAAATAATTAAAAATATTACTTGTAACTAAAAAAGAAAAAAAATATACATATCCCTAAAATCAACATAAGAATGTTTATAATTAATTATAATATAAACAATCAATTCAAATTATTTTACAACTTCTTTAACCATCATTTTAAAAAAGTTATAAATAAATTATTAAAAAATATGATTGTATTTTTAACTGAAAAGAAAAATAAAAAAAAAATTGAGATCTACTAAAAATCAAATTGGAGATTTTTCTTTTATAAAAAAAATTTAAAAGTTACAGAAATAAACAATCAAAATAAAAAATAAAATTATTAATATCATAAAAGATTAAAAAATTAAATAATAAATAAAAAATTTTAAAAGTTAGGTATTAAAAACATCAGCTGTGAAGATCTATACATATATTTATTTATTTATTTGATATTTATTATAAAGAGTTAAGAAAATAAAAAGTTTAGGTTACAAAAATTAAGTCTTTTAATAAGTAAACTAAATTTATAAATAAGATTAAGTAGGTAGAAAATATATTTATATTTATTTATTTGATATTTATTTTAAAAAGAGTTAAGCAAATGAAAGGTTTAGGTAAACTAAAACGTCTTTTAATAAGTAAATTAAATTCATAATTAAGTAAATAGAAGATAATATATTTATTTGATATTTATTTTAAAAAGAGTTAAGAAAATGAAAAGTTTTGGTTAAAAAACTAAAAGACTAATAATCTAAATTTATAAATAAAATAAGTTGAAAGATTATATAAAGATAAAAATTAATAAAATTTTAAGAATATTATTTATTATGAATATAGAATTAATTATAACTATTATTTTTATTTTTTTTAAAAGTGTGAAATATTTTAAAATATTTTTTAATACATTAATAAATAAAAAATAATAATTAATTCTAGAAATTAATATAGTCAATAAATTTTAAATTTTTTTAAGAGATTCTATTCTTGAAAATTATTTTTATAATTTTAAAAAATCCATATGTCCTTTTACTTTTTTTTTTTTTTTTTAGTTTTTTTGAAGCATTATATACAAGTCATGTATAAGAATGATATATCAATAAATTATTATGTATTATTTCTATTTTTTTTTTTTTTTTTATTATTATTTTTTAAATATATATATTTAAAATTAAACAAAGTTTTTGTACCTATTTTCGGCTACATTTACCAAAAGCAATCATAGCATCCAATGAGCATTCGGCTATGTGCTATTAGTTTATATTTTTTGGCATGTCATGATCCAATTCAAGAATCTACTACCTCCAAATTGCTAGATAATTATACTATATAATATGTTATATATATATATATACTAGTATGTACATCCCGCCCCAAGTGCGGGATGCATATATTATATATATTTTAATTTATTTTTAATTTATGAAACTAATTATTTTTTAAAAGATAACATGTATTTTTGGGTAAAATAAGGATTTAAATTAAAAGATGATACCCTCACTTACAGCCCAAAAGAAAATAACAAGAAAATAACAATATAAACTAAATAAATCCATAAAAAAAAAAAAAAAAAAAAACTGAAAACAATCGTCAATTAAAAAAAGACATACACCACATATTTGATCTAGATAATGTTTAAATTCTCATTCAATCTTCATCGTCTTTTTTTTTGGACTTGTTTGAGTTGTTTCTTCACACATCACCTCCTCTTCAAGCTGATCCATAATTCGCATTGTTATAACATTATACTTGTTTTGATATTTGTAATTAAAATCTTGGTTTGATTCCTTTTCAAATACATATACAAATTTTTCTTCAATGGATTGCTTTAAGTCAAACATATCAATTTGGTCTTGTACATAACATTTATTATTGTTAGTAGTAACAAAGAAATTTTAAAATAGAAATAGTTATTTTGTTGAGACGTTATATTACCTTTTCAAACTTACTTTGGAATTGATTTGCATCAAATGACATTAAGATTTCTCCTATTTTTCCTAAAAAGGCCACATTCACTTCTGCTCCTTTATCCACAAGTTGTAGAATGTAAGAGTACCTAAATTTATAAATAGTGTTATAAAAGAATAATATAAACAAGATTGTTATAAGAATAATGAAGAATAACGTTTATAAGAATATATTAGTCATAAATACCTAGCTGTTATTGTAACATCTTTCTTGCAATTGTTACAATGCATTAGGTAATCTGGGCTTGATGATATCTTTCTGAAGCATTTTGGACAACATGTGTAACAAATTGGGTCATCTACATGTCTTAATTCGAGTTTTCCTTTTACCCAATGAGGTCTTTTCTTTGAAAATGTTAAAATAGAATTAAAATAGAATTCAAATAATTTTCAATGCTTAACTTTATTATTAATTTTGAAATTAATTTTTAATTTTAATTTATTTACCATCTTTTGTGATACAAGTTGTGCAATTGATACAAAATCTTGTTCTTGTGGTTCCGATAGCAGTATTTCCGGATTAATGTATGTTTCATCTGCTATCATTTGATCCACTTCTTCTTGATTTTGTAAACACCTACCAAGTGAGATTATATTTTTTATATTAAAAAAAATTAAATATTAGTGTCAAAATATATTATTATTAAATATATTTAATGAAAATAAAATATAAGATATTATACCATGATTTCAATTCCTTTGCTTCTTGAATAGGCGGTTCTACCATTAAACATGTTTGAAGCTTAGTTGATAAACTTAATGCTTCATTTAAGGAGATAAATTTATTAGTGAAAAATATTATATATAACATTAAAATAAAAATATATTAAAAAGCATTCAAAAAATATAACTAATAAATAAATGAATATAAAACTATATATTTTTAAAAATTAAATAAAAGTCAAATTAAATTAAATTTGACGGCATGGGAATATGGTCAGACAAAAAGACTCCCCTTCATAAAAAACAATTATCCGTAAAACAAATTAAATTAATTTATAATTGAAAAAGTCAAAACAAAATATAAGTTAGCTTTGGTAAACAAATCTACAGATCATTTGTTTATGCTTTGGACTTTCCTTAAAGATCATTTGTTTATGTAAATAAAAATCTTCACATAAACATATATATGATAATAAAAATAACACAGTAACAATATCTAATTATGTAAATTAAAAATATAAAATATTAATTTAGATATATTACGTTAATTTATATAAAAATTAATATACTTTTATATATTAAATATCATAAAAGATTAATATGTAGAAGAAATAGGTATGAAAATTTTCTTCAATTTTCTAGAATGTCATAATTACAAAATAAGACAAACTTGGAAATTTGCAATTTTATTTCATATGTTGTTAAGATAAACAAAAGAGAGATTTCTTACTCTTGTAGGAGCTTGATCCGAGACGAATTCCTGCAACACTTGGATATGACTTAATACAATTCATTAAATTTTTTGCTTCGCTTTGCTTGAAAATTTCCCCACGGTGTCAATATAATTGCTTTTTTGCTATTTTGTGAAAAAATGAAAATATATTATTATTAAATGTACAACAATAGAATATTTATTGTAAAATCGAAATACTTACTCTGTGGTAATAAGAACAAAGTCTTGTGTTGTTGCACCCAAACTTGTAGTGATGTTTTTAGATTAAAAAAAATGCACTATTACACCAATTACATCTGTACAAAAAAATTATGTATTATTTATATATATTAATTAATATATATATTTTTATTCAATGAAAAAAAAATGTTACTTACTGAGATTTTGTTCTGTGTCTATTCGTTGCCAAAATGTATTAAATTCTTGAAATTCATGGACATTTGGTAGAATCGGAGGCATATCTTCAATGATTGATTCAACTGGTGTGCTGTAACCGATGATCCAATGTAACTCGTCAGGTTTCGTTGCGTATCGAGGATCTGTTTCTTTCACTTTTGCATTTGAGATTTCATATCTTTTTCCAGCTTTAAAACAATCATCGAAATGCTCTATTGTCTTTTCGAATAGCATAGCTATTATTGTGGTTCCCTACATAGAGATTGAAAATATGTAATATTGTGGTTTAATAATTATTGTACAAAATATATTTACTATGTTATTTGTGCTTACCTCTGAATCTATTAAGTAGATTCGTTGAAACTTTGCCTTTGCAGATGTTATTGTCCCAGTTCTATCATAAACTTGGACTATTACCGTCCAATTTCTTGTTGTGGGTGTTACTTCGCGATATTAACGTATCTTTTATCCATCTGTTTTTAAAAAAAACACTTTAGGATAGAAAAACCAAAACCCACATCAATATGTATGTTAATTTACAGTAACATAGAAGAAGCCAAAATTTTTTTTTTAAAAAAAAAATGATAAAGGAAGAAGTTAAAAAGCAAGCTATCAAGGAAGAAGTAACTAAATTCCTGCAAGCCGGATTGCATATATATATAAGCATGATACAAGATATGCATATATATATATATATATATATATATATATATATAAGATATACATTTATATATATATAATTAATAATTGTATATAATGATTTGAAGGTGAGTTGGAGAGAGAAAAGTAGTGCCTACTTTTTCTACTTTCTTTCTACTTTTCCTAAAATAGGAAAACATGTTCCTTAAAAAAAAAGAAAGTTGTGTCCAACTTGTTATATGCATTGTTCTATTAAGAAATATAATTGTTTTATTATAATTGTTTTAGTAATAAAATTACTCAACTTGTTATTTTTATTTGTTTTATTATAATTGTTTACCAAATTAAAATAAGTGTACCACCTATTGGGCTATAACAATTTGGGTTTAAGAAATATATGTGTAGATGTTGAGTAATTTTGTTAAAATTTATGTGAACAATGTTTCAATTCTTCTATTTTATATCACAAATTTATATTTTTTATAATTTTATTCTTAATCATTTTTATCTTTATTTTGAATTTTGTTTACTATCTTAAACCAATTTTAATTTTAGTACTGATTTTTTATTACTATTTTCTAAAAAGAAATGTATAATTGTAATTTTTTTTTCTTTTTTTACCTTTAATGCTTAATAACTTTCAAATTTTCTTTTTAAAATTTTATTTTATTAACTTTCAATTTTGAATATATATTATTATTAATCATTATTAAAAATACTATTTAAAAATCTGCATTAAACTATTAATTAAAATTTTAAAAACCGTCAAGAAACCTAAACAAGTTATACACAAGATCAAATAAAATACTAAATATATAACCCGGTAGCTTGGGAGAATTGGTAAGCGAACTTCTAATGCTTCCTCCAGGGCGGATGATCGAGGGTTCGAATCCCCCTGGGGTGGTTAGCGCCATGTTAAAAGCTCTGGGCTAGGCTCTAACCATCGAGTAAGAGTTGAACTTTGCGAGCGCTTAGCAGGCCGAGTCCAGATTAGTCTCACCAAAAAGGTGGGACACCGGGCCCCAAGTGGGTAAAAAAAAAAAAATACTAAATATAAACCCAAAGAACATACCAAGATAAAAACCTCATAAGTTTTTAGCTCCAACCCAAATACATTACCAAAAACAAAGCCCAAATAAATTCAACTCAAACCTAAATCTCTTACCCCGAATATTTTATCAACAACCCAATACTCCAACTTAAAATTAAGCCTAATAATTTCAAGGTTAACCCAATTATACTACCCAAATAGAAGATGAAAAACCAAAAGCATGTATGTATTTACAAAAAAAAAAAAAAAAAAAAACACCAAAAGTGTGTAAAACCAATTGTACCCTTTCAAATGGCACAAAATTACAAATTATGTGCCATCAGAAACTTAGAATCATATATATAATATATATATATATATATATATATTGCAAAATTTTAAGAAGGTATTACTATAACACTTCTCTTTCCCTTGTCTGTTTATTTATTTATTTTTCTCCCTGAGTTTTAAAAAAATTAACTTTTTTTATCTATAGTAACTTAAACTCATGATTTTTTAAATTTATAAGTGAAATTGTTACTAATTAAATTAAATTTATCGTCCAATATTTCTATCTCAAGTTAGATAATTTTAATAGATATATATTATGTATATATTTTATATATATATATATATATATATATATATAAAAGATTATATCTTTCTAATGATCCTATTGTAATTAGATGTAATCTTAAAGTTATTTTTTTGTTCTAATTAATTTTATCTATTTAAAAATTTATCTTTATCTTTCTAATTCTTCATCTTTAGTTAATGTACATTTATTTACTCAATTATAAAAATTAGACTTTTCAAATTTTACTTAATATCAAATATTTATTTTTAAAACTTTATTTTTTTTTCTAAATATATTTTTTTTAGTCTATTCATCATCTTCTCCTAAATAAATAAATATATATATATATATATATATATATATATATATTTATTTATTTTATTTTTTATATCTTTATTTTCTTATATTTATTTAAATTTTCTTTTCTTATGATAACATTAGTTTTAATTTATATGAACTTTTTATCTTCTTTTCATTCATTAATTTTAATCTTATTTAAACTTTTGGTATTCTTTGATTATTGGTATTTTACCTTTTTTCTATTTAATTTTTTTATACAAAATTAGTTGTATTTAAGTTTTTTCCATCCAAAAAAAAAAAAAAAAAGTTGTATTTAGGTTATGCTTTCTTGTCTACTTTCAATTTATTAAAATTTTATTTTATATAAACTTTTAATGTCCTTCAATTGTAAGTATTCTACATTTTGTCTATTTAATAAAGAATAAAATAAAATATATAAAGAAAACAATAATATATATTTTTATTAAATATATCAAATAAATAATAGTACGTAAAAAAAAATATATATATATACTATATGCATCCTGCCCAGGGGCGGGATGTATATATAGTATATATATATATATATATTCGTCTATATTTTCTATTGGGAGAAATAAATCAAAGTAATTTGGAAGAAAAATGAAGAATAGAGAGAAAGAGAGAAGAACTGTACTGTTAGTGAGTGATGGAGGGAAAAATGGGTTTTTAAAAAATTTGTAATTGAAAAAGATGAAAATATCCCTGAAATTTGGATGGAATCTGAATACTGAGGAAATTTTTTTTATTAAAGGACAAAAAAAGTGATTTTTAATTGTTCATGTGTCATTTAAAAGAGAAAATTTGTTTAGTGGAAAACACTGATATAAAAAAAAATTCAAGTGTCATTTTGATACTTTACCCTAAAAAATACATATGCATAAGATATATATATATATATATATATTCTAAATTTATTGTCTCTGTTGTTAGAAGTATGTGTAGGCCAATTAGATGCCAAACTTCGAGAAGTTTTGACTACCAATATAATGATTGTAACAAATTAATTGCATAATTTCTTTCGATAGTGGAAGAGCAACTTTCTATGATTGTGCAAAACCAACCAATAATTGTATGTATTGGAAACCTAGTTAGGGAAGATTCTTCATGTATCCATATCATATCATATCTAAGGATAATTCTAGTCATTTTTTTTTAAAAAAAAGTCATAGAATAGTTTTAATTATTAATTTTTTGTTCGAAAATAGATTTTTTATTTTACTTTCAATTAATGCTTAATATATATATATATATATATATATATATATTAACCTTTTATTTTATTGTCATCATTGTAATTAAATTAAACTTTTTTAAGAGTATTTTGTCTTTTAATTCACAATTAATACTTCTAATTTTGGTTTTTGACTTTTTATTTATTTATTTATTTATTGTCTTTTTTTTTTATCTTAATTTTTTTTTTTTATTAATTTTGTAAATTATTATTATTTCAATTTAGATATTTTTTTTTAATTATTTATAACAATTATCTATTTTTCAAATTACAAGAGTTCATTTTTATAACCAATCTTATCTTATTTTTTAAAGAAAATTAAAGTAGTTCAACTTTTTTTAGCACTCTAGTAATATTTCATTTTTAATTATTAATTGTTTATTATCTAAAACTTTTAAAAAATATTATCTCTAATAAAAAAATTATTTAATAGATTTTGTTAAAATTTGTTTTTACACATAAATCTATAACATTTTTTTTTCTTTTTAAAAAATAATTTATTCAATTTTTTTTTTTTAAATGATGATTGAAAAAATTATGAAATTATTTGAATTGATTTCTTATATTATAATTAATTATAAATATTATGTTTATTGATTTTAGAGATTTGCATTTTTTAGTTAGTTCAGTAACTACTATTAATATTCTTAATTATTTATTCTTTTAGATTTTTATCTATATTTATATAGAGTTTTGAAATTTCATATAATTTTTATGGTATGATTCAATAATTTTATATGGTAAAGTATCCTAGTAACACCTCTTAGAATTCGAAATCCAAGTTTAGCACCTCAGAAATTTTTCATTCACAAGTTGTTATCTAAGTTTTAAAAAGTCTCACTACAGGTTAAGGTTGTTCTACTATATTTCTCTTATACATTAATTAATTAATTAATAACAATAATTTAATATTTAAGAGTCACTTACTGCAAGAAAAAGTGTTCAAATACTTACTTTACACTATATGATGATAATGACGTAACAAAGCAAGAGTACTTGTTTAAAGTCTTAATTTTCATTTTATTTAAAAAAAAAAAAAGAATGATATAGTTCGATTTTGACCACTGTCAGGTGAGCTTCATGGATTTAAAATGTTGGTTAAAATCTCATGAGTTTAAAACGCGTCATTAAAAAGTTTTAAGTCCCTTTTTAATAATCACTCAGTAATCCCCTATGCAAGCGATACAAGAGTTCAAGTCACAATAAATAATACTTTTTTATTCAATACCATAAAAAAATTAAGATAATATTTTCTTTTCATATAATAAACTTGAATCAAGAAATCCTTTTTTTCACTTCTTACTATGTTTAAATTTTATATATTTTTTAGAGAACGCCAAATCAAATCATGTACAATAAATAAATAAATTGGAGTGGATATATATAGAATATATAATACATATACATACATATATATATATATATATTTAGAAAGAGAAGCTATGATGAGAACTTACCCTTTTCTTGGCGTATGTGATTATTATTATATGATTTAGCTGATGATTGACACTTGTCCAACCTCATTAGTTGGAGGATGAACAGATAATATGTTTTTTAGTATTTTCTCCTTTCTTTTTTTATGCCAACAAAACTTACTTCACATGGTTTTGAATTTTCAACTTAGGGCTATTTTGGTAATAAAAATATTAAACGATTTATGTAATAAAATATATATATATATTAATATATATATATATATATATATATTAAAGAACTGATTAGTATCCTTTGTTTCTTTCCTTAATTACCATCTCCAGCTTGCATTGAAAATGTTATTTTCAGTGTTCCATGTGGCCAGAGATTTTATTTAATCATAAATTTATTATACAAGGCAATATATTAGGAAATATAAAATACAATATTTTTGTTTGATTTTATATCTTCTAATAAATTTTCAATTATATTAATTGTATGCTCGAGTTACTAGATAATTTTTTATAATTTTGATGTTTTCAAAAAATGTATGATTGATGCAGTCAGAATATGAAGTAATTAAAGTATGTTTATTGTAAAAAAAAAAAATTATACATCTGTAAAATATAATTAATAATAGTAAAGGATGAAAAATGCATGTGACAAAATAATATATATATCTCTTTTAATATATTTGATGTTGAGTTTCAATCTTTATATCTTCGTTAGTTCTTTTCGTCATGGATTCGAGGTCTCTTTGACTTTGAGAGTCGCTTGACTTGATCTTGATTCATTAGTATTTGATTTGAATTATTTGATGATCTTTAGACTTGATTTTGGAATGGATTTAACTTTGAGGGCCTTAGGGCTTAGATCTTGATCCGTGTGTATTTGATTTGATTTCTCATAAGATTTGAGAACTTGATCTCAAAATGAATTTAATTTCAAGGGTCTGGATTTTATCTGCAGATTGATCTCAAAATGAATTTAATTTCAAGGGTCTTGGATTTTATCTCGATCTGTGAGGGTCTTTGGACTTGATCTCGGAATGGGATGACCTTGAAGGGATGCGTTATAGTTTCTTTTCTTCTCAATATGATCGAACTTCGAGAGTCGTTTGACTTTATCTCCATTCATTAGTGTTTGATTTGATTTCTTTGATGGTCTTTAGACTTGATTTTGGAATGGATTTAACTTTGAGGGTCTTAGGGTTTGATCTCGATCCGTGTGTATTTGATTTGATTTCTCATAAGATTTGAGAACTTGATCTCAAAATGAATTTAACTTCAAAGGTCTTGGATTTGATCTCGATCTGTGAGGGTCTTTGGACTTGATCTCGAAATGGGATGACCATGAAGGGATGATGCGTTATAGTTTCTTTTCTTCTCAATATGATCGACATCTTTGAATGTTCCTCTTATTCTTCTATTTATAGAAGAAGATGTGATCAAAAGAGTAGATTTGATTAGTCAAGAGTTTTTTTGTTTGTGATAATGCAACACTATCTAATTGATAGATACATATATGTTTCCGTATGATTCATTAATTTATAATTAATTTAAATAAATTAAATTTTATGAAATTTCATTGTCTACACTTATATATATTATTTTATTTTATTTACTTCTTCTTGTTATATATAATTTTTTTAAAAATATATATAGACTAGTAATCTTTTTTTATTAGGTGGAAGAATATTCTAGATAAATAGTAGTAGTACTACTAATTAAAATTATAAATCAAATCAACTCAATTAGTAATCACACTCACTTATAATTCAAAAGTTAATATTTCTTAAAAAAAAAAAAAAAAAAAAAAATCAGTTGTGTGTCTTGGTCTGTTCCAAAAAATTGAAGAGAGAGAAATTAGAAATGGGTAGGCATGAAATTTAGGATTTTGCGGGCGTGAAAAAATTTCCTAAATTAGTAACCTTAAATAAACCAAAAAGAAAACAAAAAAAAAACAAAAACTCTCCCCAATTATCCTATCTGGATTTGTCCATCCTATGAGACATCCACAAGTTGACACTAACACGTGGGTTTGCCACCTAATCTTTTTTGGGTTAGGGAACGCTCCTCGGTCAATGCACCCTTTGCCTTTCTGGGGCAACATTACTAAAAGGAGCCAAAGTGTACTGAGATTTTTTAAGATATATATATATTTTTAAAAATTATAGTTTATACTACTAATGAAATTATGATGTGTCAATTTAATTAATTATAGAAAATTAATGTCGTAATGGTTTGTACTTGTTTCAAATTATAAAATATTTAACGTCATTTTATAAATATGACCTTAAATAAAATATATATTATTTGACTTTATTTTCTTTAATAAAAATATTTAATAAATTTGAATTGTAAAATATTAATTATACGAATAATAAGGTTAAAAATACTAATAATTATTCATTGATTTCTAATATGACAATTAAAAAAAAAAAAGGAAAATAAAGGGTTAACCCTCACTTGTTTTAAAGTTGGATATGTTGAGTTGATAATAAATACGTAGACTTATATTTATATTTTATGATACATTTATGTCATACTTACACTTAATGATGTGAGACGAGATATCACACAACTCATATATTTTACTAAGACTACACTTGTGAATAAAAACACAAATAAAAAAATGATAACAAACACGTAATTCTTATAGTATTCAAACACGTCTTATGTATCTTTTGACTTTATTTTTTAAATAAAATTAATTAATAAATATGAATTGTAATTATTAATTATAAAAATATAAAAAGAATTAATAAATACAACTTGATTCATTAAGGTGAAAAATAAAAATAATAATAATAATTTTCTCTTGAAGGTAGTAATTTATATGATGAGAAATAAAAAGGATAAGGGAGGAATAGTAACTCCAAATCCCTTATCCTAAATTCAAAACATTTGTTTTTATTTTATGTATAAACAATCATGATTAACAGCTCAACAACGTGATTACTTTCTTAATTCAAGGGCAAAAAGGTCAACCAATTTAAAAAGTCTCGAAATGCGAAATTCCGAAAATGGGAAGTAATACCAAAGTTCAAATTACACAGTGGCCACGCGTCGATGATCTATAAGGTTGGCGGCACTTTTCACACCCGCGGCTTAAATTTAAATATTCATAACCTGCTTTATTATTGGTCCACGTGTCAAACCACTAGCGGTTTTTTGCCCTGCCCAATAAAAAAGCGTGGTTTTTTTTGAAGAGTACCCCCACAAAAAACCCTTTGCTTTTTAACGTTTTCGTACATACTTTCCTTATATAGCTGATGATGTGCGTTAGAAACTGACCAAAACGCCGATCCTTTTGTCTCTCCTATCACATACTATTACAGATACAGATACAGATACACAAAAAAACCGCTACAGCATCAAATCCATCCCTCTCCAAACTAGTAAGTCTTTTTTCCTTTTTCCTTTTATTCCTTTTCCAGTTCGGGGAAAAAAAAAAAAAAAAAAAAAAAAAAAAACGCAGTTCAAATCTCCAAGAAGAATTACAGTTTATTATTATTATTATTATTTCAGTTTTACTGTTTTGTTTTGGGGGAAAATTATCTGTTTGAAACATTTGTTATGTGTATATTCGGTTTTTTAAGGACGGATTTTGTTTGTTGTTTGGAAGGTAGAGGAAGAGAGATCGGAGAGACGGAAATATGGGGAGAGGGAAGATAGTGATAAGAAGGATCGATAATTCGACGAGCAGGCAAGTGACTTTTTCGAAGAGGAGAAATGGATTGTTGAAGAAAGCGAAGGAGTTGGCGATCCTTTGCGATGCGGAGGTTGGAGTCATCATCTTCTCCAGTACCGGCAAACTCTATGATTTCGCTAGCTCCAGGTCCTTAATTCTTCCATGATCTCCTCCTGTGCATTAATTTCTGTATATACAGTTTTATATATTTTAATTATTTGCATTCGTTATAGATCTGTGTAAGGATATCTCTAACCTTCCTTCTCACTTTTACTTTGCTTTACTCTGAATATTGGAAGTTTTTTTTTTTGGATAAAAACTTCCGTAGAAAATCTCGTGACTTTATGATTCGAATTATTGGCATTATTTTATTTCATTTTTTTACCTGTTAGATAATATAATTTAATTATGTAGGTTAAGAACATGGTAGGGGACCAAGTGTTGGGAATTATCAATCATTCATTTTATAAAAAGTCATTTGATCATCTGTCCATGATATGTTTGTATGCTTTCTTAATTTGCCCACTGTTTTGTGATTTTGATCTAATATGTATATATACACATCTATATACGGATGAAGGAAAAAAAAAATGCATATTATGTGTTTGAATATATGTTCTAGCTAACTAGGATACCGTTAGTTCTACTGCCTAAGGAACGATCAATGTCATCATCAAAATGTACAATGCACACTAAATTGCATAGTTGACTGGATATATTTGAGCTTTCTAGATGAACTTTGGATCATATTCTGGTGATAGCTCGTCACAATAACAATGGTGAAATCTAGCTAGGTACAGATTCTAGTCTGTGTGTCTATTTAGGTTTTCTGGAAAAGTTTTAGAGAAATGATTCAGATGTAAGTTTATTGGGACTTAGGTATTTGAACTTAAAATCTAAGTTTGAGATATGTAAAGGTTGTACAAAAGCTAATAGTATAGTATTCAATACTCAGTTTAGAAAGGCTAAGAATAGGATACTAGCAGCAGGTAATTATGTTGAAAAACAACAACACTTGTACTGCTGCGTAATAATTAAAAGACAACATGCTGAGAATAGTAACATTGGAACTAGCTAGATTTAAGGAGCATTTCCCTCTTTGTTGCTAGGAATTTTACAAAAGATGCTGCGTAATTTATGCCTTCAATCCTCTGAAGATCTTCTCCTATCTATCACCGTAAAAACTTCAAACCCCAACTATCATTTTTTTTCTTCCTCTTTTCTGCATAGAGCTTTAACTATTTCTAGAACTTAATATTTTATGTAGTTTTCCAGTTCCTACTTAGCTATTTCACTTTAATTTTAAGAATATATACGTAACAATAAGAATGAGTATCATGTTTCATTAGAACTTGTCTTAGAATATAATTCACCTAAATGACATTTAGCTTAATAAAAAATTCTAGAATATGGAAAATTTATTTAGGGTAATAGTACTTTGAAATTCATATTTTTGGAGTTTCAAATATTGTAGAACTACTACTTCCTCACTTTTATTTTACTTTTCTAATTTTTTTTTTTTAAAATTAATATTCTTTTACTTATTATTTTCTAACTAGTTTAGCTATATAAAAGAACAAAAAATTTAAGATATTTGGATCTTCTACTATATTAGAAAAAAAAATGCTAAATTTTAATTAGTTTGCAAGATTGAGAATCTGTTTACCAAAAAAAAAAAAGCTACCTAGGAATTCATGCAAGGACTGTAGCATGATCTTTATCATAAGATTTAACTGTAATTATTAGGCCGAACTTTTCTTATAATTTGTGTGGTACCGGGATAAACTTTTGATTTGAGCGCATGAAAGTTGCCACTAGGATTCCTGGATGAGATATAGGAGTATTGATATATATTTTTGTTTTGGTAGGAAAAGAAATTTATATATCATATGTGATATGATATATATAAATCCGCACGCATGCATCGTAATAACCATAGGACAGTGCTGGCCTGTTTATACATCCTCTTATCAATAATGAATTTAATATCAATTTCAACAATAAAACTTCTATTGTTTGAATTGAAAATTTTTGTTAGTACACAAAAAAGTAAAATGTGAAAAATAAGCTTATTTTTTTCTTTTTTATATATATATATATATATATATATATTTTAATGTTAACTTGGTGTGAAAATTAAATAATCGGAAAAAATATAAAAATTTATGTTGTTTGATCGCTCTAATCTACTCTGTAGTGCATATGGTAATATCATTATAGAAACATATTATAGATCCCAAAATTAATAGTGAGTTGAATTATAATTATATAACACAAAAAATTATTCACTAGTTGCTATGAAGGTTTAATACTTGTATTTCTTCCTTTCTCTTTTTCTGCCCTCCTCTGACAAGATTTGTGAGTGCATTCCATTATTTTTAATCAGTGTATAAGTTAAATAGAGTCGAATATAAATTATGGAAACCCACGATAGATTGTTCATATGGAAGAAATACATCTATTACATGCCTTGTCTGCGATGGGTTTGCTGATGCAAGATTTCGATCCTTATCAAATAAATAATCAGTTTAAGAACTTTTAAGTAATGGTTGCTTAATAAAATAGTGTGTTACTTTCTTGATCTTTGGTTTCTTTTCCCAAAGTAGATGCCTTTTCTGCCCCCCAATAACTAAGATATCCCAAAACCATATCCAAATATAGAAACAAATATGCATGACTAGACATGATCACGTGTTTTTTTCATTGGTTTTGAGAGTTCATTCTGATCGAGACCTTCAATATAGAACAATTCCAAATACTGTTCTTACGCAATGGGAACATTTGGAAGTTGTCGAGAACTTCTTTTTGTTTAATTAATTAATCAATTAAAACCCACCTGCTGGTCACCACCTTGGTGGTGAATGCTAGCCGTTGTAGAAGCTTCTAACGTTAATATATTGTCCTATGATGCTCTTTGTTCTCATGTTCTGGACAACATGGGACCTAGTTTTTGCTCTAATAGAGTGACTCCGTATTGTATATATGATACCAAATTGTGATGATGGTTCACTGCCTATAGCATGTGATCTTTTTTCTTTTCATTTTAAGAGGGAATCTTGGAGTGATGATTGGTTTGTAGTTTTCTTAAAAACACAAGTAATTAAATAAATTGAATTAAAAATTTTGCATTAATTCTACCTCGTACTTTCTAATATAAATTTCTGTTCTACTTATTATTACATGATTTTTGTGAGTAATATTTATAATCATAAAAATGAACCTCAAAGCAAATGTCATTATTAAGGCTTACTATGTATATATATATAATGTTATTATATATAGAACCATAAGATGCATTTGATTTTTCCTTTTTTTTTTTTAAAACCTAAAATTTGTGTTTTTAAGTCTATGAAAACCTCAAATATACCATTCTTGAAGAAAAAATTGAAGCAAGAGTTCTCATTAGTTTGACCATATACAAGGCAATTTAACCCATATATAATTTCAAACTTCTTTTCCTTAATTTTACTAATTTAAATTCCAAAATAGAAAACTAAAAGAGCATAAATCAACATTTAGTAAATATATTTTGACTATCACAAAATGCAAAATTATATATTACAACATTTTTTTTGTTTGGTGAAAGTTGATGTTTCCTTAAACCCTCTCTTGGTTCAAGTGCTAAATAACTTATAAATGTTACGCAAAATCCTCGTCAAATTCTTACGATAAATATCATGTAGGAATCTTGATGAGGTTCTTTGAACAGACTCTGCGGGAGTAACTCGGGCCAAATTTGAATTAGTTGGAGCTATATGTAGAAATCAAGGTTGAAGTCTTATCCTAAGCAAGAGTTAACTCTACCACTATAATTCAAATTAAATTTAGATTAGTTAATGTAGTGACTTTTGTATATAGTCTAACCAAAATAAAAAATAAAAAAAAATAAAACCCGTTGGAGTTCCCTTCATGCCTTACTTCTTAGTACATCATTTGAGGCCTTAAAGTACAAGGGTGCTTCCTCTTTGGTGTATTAAGTATAACATAATCATTATAATTACACGTTCTAAGAGTTTGAAATGACATTTTATATCTAATTGTCATGTATAATATATTATGTTAATAATTAAATGTATAATATATAAATCCAATTAACATCACTATTTATATAGTCATATTAATTCTGTCAGCATGTATTTATTTGTGTTTGACACATACTTAAAAAATAAAATATATTAAAATTAAATAAACATAATACTTTATATTATTATCTCGTATTGTGCCAACGTGTTTATATGTATAAGTACACCAATGTGCAGGTTGGTATTTGGTGTTGGAGGAAACCTGCATGCAATCATTTATTATAACATTACTCAGATTAAAGAGATGGATTGTGAATGAAGTTTAGAATTAGCCAAAGATTTCCCTTTTCTTAATGAAATAGCTTTTACCTCTTTATTTGACACCACTTATTGCCGTTTCCCTTTTTCTTTCTATTTTTTATTTTTTATTTTTTATTTTACTTGAATTTGATAGGTTACTTCAAAATTTAAGCATATTTATAGATCCTACCCTTTTGTAAGCATATTTATAGAACCTCCTTCACGAATTTCTTTCTTGCCCCTTTACCAACTACAAATTTGCCTTGTCATCTTTGCATGACATCCTCCTTATAACCATGCTTGATCCTCTATTACATTTCTTGCAATACTCCTAGTCATTTCTTAAAATTTTTTAGGGTGTTTATGAAAAATGGTTGGACACAAATGTTTGGTGCATTATTACAAATGACATGGAGGATGCTGATTGCATTATCTCTGAATATTTTCCTTCCCTTGTTCTTTTCTTCTTTAATATATCATTCCTTTTTACTCATCTCCCACTCCTCCAAGTACTCAAAAACCAATATAAAGAATAAACTATTTTTCTTTTTAATAAAATAGGCAAAAGAGAAGAATTTTTAGTTTTGAGGACATGAAGAAATGGTTTTCAAGAACACAACTTCTTCATATCTCCTCTTTGCATCCTCCAATGTAGAAAACATAACATTCAACATTATTTAAACTTTTGAGTTTTTCATTTAAAAAAAAAAAAAAAAAAAAAAAACTCTCAAAACATCACTATATAACTTTTAGCTCTCAACCTAATAAATAGTCAACTAAACAATTGTAAGATCTTTGAACTCTAATGTAATTGTGATCATATAACATTTTTGGCAAATAAATAATATATTAGTTATCACATATTCAAGTGGTGTTCATTAGAGAATAATATTATTTTTATTTGAAATGAAACATTTTCTATTATCAATTATTAAAAAATATATCTCTATTTGAACCATTTTATCATTTTATAATTCAAACACATTTTGATCACAAGTAAAGATTTTAACCAATTCAGCTATATTTTATTGACAATTCATAGTGAAAAAAAGTTACTTTTCTACCACCAAGCTAACTATGTTGAGATTTATTAGTGGTAAGAAACCATACAATTCTATCAAAAAATGCTAATTTGTCTTTCCTCTTTTGAGGTATCTGTCTTTTATGCAACTTTAAAATTTTAGAGTTACCTATAAAATTTAGAGGCAAAGTTATCAACTTTAAAATTACTTTAGGAAATATTCAAGTTAGGCCTTGCAGAGTACTTAAGTATTACTCTATTTATTTTTTTGAATATTTCTTAATTTATTTACTGATTGTTTGACATATAAGCAAAGAAAAAGATTACGCATGAGAATAGGTTTATTTGTCATCTTTGAGGACCAAGGCATGTTTTATCCACATCAAATTCAAACAACTCACCATTTTACATCCCTTTTTACATTCTCCTCCTTCGCAACTTCTTCCTTCTCTTATTCTACTCTTCTTTCCCCTCTTCTTGTCATTCCCATGTCACTCAAAGTTTCAAATATCTCTAAGCGTTTTTATGTCTTATTGTCCATCCACTGAGAATACAAAGGTAATAGTCCTTTCTACTACCAAGCTAAACTATGTTGAAATTTATTGATGTTAAGAGACCATACAATTCTATCAAAAAACCTTGGTTTGCTTTTTCTCTTATGAGGTTTATGTAACTATGAAGTTTTATAGGAACCTATTAGATTTAGGAAAAAAAATTGTTACACCCTTCTTAGTTGGAGATGCACAGAAATGGTAAGAGATTCACCAGCTTATGTGCTGAATGATCAGTCAACAACTTGTGAAACGTTTAAAAAAAACAGATGGAGTAAATACTTAATACTTTGCGAGCCCTAACTTAAATACTTCCCAAAGTAATCTTTCAAGTGATAAGGGAAAGTGCTATGCATGAGAATAGATTTATCTATTATCTTTGAGGACCAAGGCATGTTTTTATGCACATCAAATTCAAACAACTCACCATTGTACATCCCCCTTTTCATTTTCTCCTCCTTTAATGCGACTTTTCCCTCTCTCATTCAACTCTTCATTCCACTTCTCTTGTCATTCTCATGTCATTCATTACAATCAAAATTTCACATATCTCTAAGTGTTATATATATATATATAAAATATTGTCCATCCATTGAGAATACAAAGGATTTTTCCCTTTGTTCCATTGCTCCAAAATTTCTAGGAAATCCAAGTACATGGAAAGAAAATGTATGTGGCTAGGAAGGAGATGTGCCTTAAGTTTGAATACTTTTATACAAGAAAAAAGGGAATACATGGACAATTGAGATTTTCAATGTGTTCTAAAGAGGGTTTATAAGGTCATTGAGGTAGAAATAGTAAAACTCTCCTATACTTTAAACTATGATCCCAACTTGAGGTCAAGAAATTATAAAGCATGGCACAAATGATAAGACATTATAATGAAGATGTTACCTTAGAAGAATTTTCGACAAAATGGTCTACTTTACTAAGAAAAAAGTCCATATAACCCCATTTTGAAAAAACTCAACATTTCAAAACCGCCATAGTTTGTATAAAGCAACTACAATATCCATTTCTATAACACATTACAAAAGTCCATGATGCACACTACATGTGAATGATTTACCACTCTTTCATAATATAGACCAAATATAATTTTTTTTTAAAAAGGTGGCCATTTTGGTCAAAGCCCCTATCTTGCAAGGGTCAAGGAAAGGGCAACTAACCCTAAATTTGCTTTTAACTTGCTAGGCCAAGAGTGAAAAGGACCAAAGAAAAAAGGAGTAAGGCCAAGATAAGCATGTTTCCTTAGATGATATTGTGCACACAAACAAAAATATAAAAGGTTATAGAATTCCCACTACCAACGACAATGGGTCCTAAAAGATGAACAAAAACATATAAGATGAACATATGAATGATTAAATCTTAACTTTTATCTCAGCTTGAGGCAAGCTAAGGTACCAATTCTTTTCAACAACCCACCTTCATACCAATTCTATTTGGATATGGCTAGGGTCTTATTCCTCTTGTATGGGGCTTTGAAAGTTGAACAAACTCTACATCATTCCTTTATCTCAACTAAACTATGGTGTATTATCCATAAAGAGGGAAAGAGGTATGTAGAAACCTTTTACTTGATCCAAATCAAAGTTGAAAGTGTAATTCCGCATTTAAACAGACTCAATAATATTTGAAACTACTAATTTCATATACGGATTCAATTGGATATGTACTATCTAACAAGTTTAAAATACTTATGCTATACCTAACTCTTTTAAGTTCTCGAGTTTAGGTCTAGTATACCTTACCTAAATTATGTATCTCCTTACCCCACTTGAGCTCCTAAGGTGGAAGAGGACTAAAAGACCATGTAACCTAAAAGCTTTATTTGTCCTAGATAATTTAATTAGCAACACACTAAGGACTTGTGAGTTTCAGGGAGCATAGGCAGTGCCGCTAGGATTAAGGAAGAGGTAAATGACACCTTTGATATCATTCCGCTATAAACAAGCCTCTTCTTGCCTACCTATCAATCTTGTCAATGAAGCCCTCTAGTCAACTTCAAGTGTTTCTTCTTGCAACCATCATTGTTTCTCTCTTCTAAGGCTAAATTGATTGACCCCACCCTTCCCACAGGTCTAAGAGGTTAGAAGAACCTTAGGGAGGATATCAAGCTTGTAGTTCCTTTGATCATGTCCTTAATGTACCAAGCCACTAAATTAGGATCTTTTAACTACCTAATAGAGCTTGCACAAAATCTTCTTCCAAATAGGGAGTTCAAAGGCCTCTTAAGTATTCCTTCTTTTATACACTCCTTTGAAAATCGTGTGACCTATTAGCCAACTATCTCTTTCAAATAAAGAACAAAGAGCTGACATCAAGGTGCCAAACTTTTTCATCATTGTGAGCACTTGGGTAATTAGCATGTTACTCCTAAAGTTTCAATTGAGCAACAACCCTTCCATTAAGGAGCATTAGGTCACTAAGGTCGACTTTTGTCCTAATTAAATGGGTAAATCTTGTAATTAATTTTCCTTCTACTTTTGCGCTCTAGAGTCAATCTTTATCCGACCCAATGAAACCTTTGCATGCCCAAGTTAGCCTTTCAAGATATCTATTCATGCTCTCTCTCTCTATTCATGCCTTTCAAGATAAATTCAAATTCATATGAAATTACAACATATTCTTACAATGCTATCAAAATCTACCTATAATCGTGATTTTAGAAACTCTTTAAACATACAACAATAATTTTTTAGCCTAAGAAAAAAAAAAAAAAAAGTTTCCTAATAAGAAAAGAAGAAACACATATGGATAAAGATAAGTTAATCTATAATAGAATAAAAAAAAATAAAAAAAAGATGCTTATAAGGATATTTAGAGTTCAATATTGTTGTAACTCTAGATTATACACCAATAATTTTTTAGCCTAGGAAAAAAAAATAGAGCTTCCTCATAATAAAAAAAAGAAAACACATATGGATAAATATAAGGATATTTAGAAATGAATTATATTAAGCTAAAATATTAAATAAAAAACAACAAAAAGAAATATAATAGTATTAAAGAGTGATAAATTAGCCACTTAATCTAAAACTTTAAAATAATAGAGAGGGTTGCATTTTATAAAGAAGGCTCAACATATGCACACAAATCAAACTAATGCAATCTTTTATGCAAATATCTAATAAGAACATAAATCAAATTTCAACAGTTAAGATTCAAACTCTCGACCTCCTGCTCTAATACCAATTTGACAAAAAAATTATACCAATTTGATTGCAATCAATGAAAAGTTTTTACACAATTCAGAAACCAAGAGAGAAACTTTGAAACTAATTTAAATAACTAAAAATAAAATATTGTCAAAAACAAAAGAACATGTACCTCCACCAGGAGAATCAATGAAAAGTCTAATATTTGTAGTATGGTTTTGAGCATCTAACAACAAGAAATAACACCTACTGAGACGTCTCGTCTCACATCGAAAAGTGAAGTAAATGTATAATAGTATATAAGAATGAGTTTAGGTACTCGGTTATTTGGGAGTATCCGTTTTATTAATATAAAAATAATGCTCATAAATCCGGGTTGTGACACCTACAATCTTATATAATCTTATATGCTATAGATATAGATATATACATAGACACACTTCACTTGTTGAAATGCACATCTTGCATTATTTCCAACATCAAAACTTCAATTTAAGACTACTATACAACACATATCCAATCTAAACAAATCATGTTTTAGATGCTAAGTAATGCAATGATTAGGAATTTAGCTGTTTTAAGCAACACAATCTAGATAATATAAAGTTTAAAGCCTAATCCAATGTCTATTTGTTTGGTGAAACATAGCACAATATACATGTATAGCAATATTAGAAATTTTAGAATATTGTGAGTCAGAAATATAAACTTTGTAAATCACACTCATAAAACTTTAAAATCTTTGCTCTAGCAAAAAAAAAAAAAAATCAAAAAGCTCTGCCACCCTAGAATGGCATCTTTTGGCTTGTCGTAGGGATGGGCAGTCAAAGGAATTGTAGTTGCTTCTATTACTTGAAAATGAGGCAAAGTTCTTGTTGGCTTTTGGAATGCTGCAGAATGTCTTTGAAGTCCTCAACTACATATTATAACCAGACCTTCTTTATTCTTGCTAAATCTGATTTTGTCTTACATATTTGATTTACTTTCTATTTGGTTTTCAGATACAGTAAGGAGTACGACTAACTCTTGAAATGTATACAGATTTCGCTTATACGTTAATGCAGATCCCATTTTAATTGTTCTCTTGATCATTTGGTTGGTGGTACATTATCAACCAAATAGATCCACCTGAAGTCATCTAGCCTATTATGTCAAGATTCTTTCCTTAATTTATTTTGCTCCTGTGTCAGTTATGATAAATTTACCCCAGTTTCTGTTCCAAACTTCAAATCTTGCATCAGAATAATATATTACTTGACAGTTGACAGAGAACTATATAAAAACTGGTAGAGATTGGATACACATGAAGAACATAGATCTGGAAGACTATGGGATCTTTTAAGATGAAGGAAGCAACATTTTTTTTACTTTTGTTATTACTTTTTTGGCTAAAAGCAAGATTAGTGCACTTGTTGAGAAAATAATATTTAACAGTCTCAATTATTCAGATGAAGGTATTAAGAAAGTTCCTCAAAACTTAATTTTCACGAAGTGGTTCTGAATATGTAAATGAAATACCTTTGGGAACACTGGTTCAGATAGATTTTTTGAAAAAACGTTCCCTGGAAAAAATTCTTAAACTGTAGTTGTCTACCAAATGCATTGTCCCAGCAACATATAAAGACTCATTTCCTAAACTATATTCCCCTGTAATGCTTAAATTGACAAAGAATAGAAGGCATTATATCATAGTAATGGACATCCGTATGAGTTCTTCTGGACCCCTTTCTGTGAACACCTGCATCTCCCAAATGTTTCTTCAGCACCTTCCTCAAGGAGACCACCTAATACTGATGCTATATTCTATACTCTATTTCTGTAGGCTTGGAAGGAGTAATGGTCCACAGTATATTCTACTCTTTAAAGTCTGGCTTACTCAAACAATATCTGACTGAGACTCTTTCAGTTGCCAGGAACTTTCAATCTTTCTTCGTATGTGCTTTCATATTGGTGAATGATTCCATTTTGTGCTTTTACTCTTCCTGCCAACACTTTCTAATGAAATAGTGCTAGTTCAATAGCTGTTTTAGCAACTGCAATTCATGTTGATCAGTTTCACTATGTATCAAACAATTTTGTGCTATGTGCATAAGCCTCAGATTACTGATTTCCTAAGGACTACTAATCTGTGAAACTTGAGAAAAAGCTTTAAGGGACAATACCAGCAATTATAAGTTGGCTGAAGGTTTGTGTGCAATTCTAGTGGTTTTGGTGACCATGTTACTCTTCCGTTCACGTTAGAGACAAGATTTTAGGTCTCAACATGGCATCTACCATGTTCCAATAGTTAGTTATCTTCTATTTTTGAGTTCTCTCATCTAGGGAATATTTGAATTTCTATGCATGAGAAAACAAATTATGGTTTATACAAATAGATAAGATTGCAGATAAGTCATTGCACCATGTATTTTTTATATCTAATTATGTTATGATGATTAAAACTGCTATCATAGTGACATCTTATACAACTAAAGGAAGACAAGACTAATAGTCAAATTTCTCCTTAAGATTTGTTCACCGCTATCAATAGTGTAATTCTCTTCAGCTGCAGTAGTAAAATAAATATTCATAACTAATGGGAGTCATATTCAAGGCTGATTCTGATAGAAAAAATTCAAATGCAAGAAAAAAACTTTCCAATCTTTATCCTTTTCTGATGTGATCCACAAAATGTTTTAGTTATATGTGGCTTCTCAGAACATAAAAACGCCAATGATAATATTCTAAAAGCCATGAGCAAGTATACTTGCCTTATCCCTTCAAGCCAGGAATCTATCACCCAGCTGGCCATTATCCTTCCATCTTACTGCCCTTGAGATAGTCTACTCTGCATCCTTGGCCTACACATCTTACTGTAAGATTAATCTTCCTTTGACACTTTTGTTCCTGGTAAAAATGAAATCAGCATTTGATCAATTTGACATTGGCAAAACAGCAAAATGTTAGTTTGCAATGAATCCTTCTTGTGCAGTAAAGCATTTATTCAGCATATATTTAAGAGACTAAGATAGATTTCACTAAAATGATACCTAACATGGTTCAATTACAGTATGAAATCGGTGATTGAGAGATACAACAAAGTGAAGGAGGAGCATCACCAAATGGCAAACCCAACTTCTGAAGTCAAGGTAACCTCCCATACCCAGTTTTCGAGTTAGTTGGAACTCATAAGTAAAACCCTGAATAAAATAGATGATTCTCCATCAATTTTTGTTACACATGCACAAAAATATAACCAAAAGGATCTTGAAGAGTCAGGCTTGCAGTAAAGTAGAGTCTATTTCACCTAAAAAAATTCAAACTAAAAAACACATGAAAATGGGTAAAAATATATTTCTGCATTAAGAGCTAGAGAAGGGTACCCAGTCCCTATTCTATTTAGTAAAATATCTCTGACAGGCTGAACAGAGTGCCTGGCTGTTAAAATCACACTGTACATTCAGCACTTTGGAAATTGTACACAAGTCTTAAGACTTTTGTGTCATGGCTGAACTTCAGCTGACATGACAAAAAAGAACAAAACTATCTAAACTGTATGAGAATACTTCAACTAGAACTAGAACTTCCCAAAAATGATATGCAGTACTCAAATACATGCCATCATTCTCCAAGAACTAGAACGAACAAAACTAATTCCTGCTCATGGTTGGAGTCTGAAAATTATACTAAAGAAGTAAACTATGAAAATTATGCTCATGGTAAAAAATATTGTTTTGGTAGGTGTCATTCTGAATGACAAGACTGATGACTTTCTCTGGGGATGGTGAGACGAGAACCTCCAAACAAGATAAGAATAGTATATGGTAATAGAAGAACTAGATCAAGCATATTATCTATTGCCCATTGCTCCACCAATAAGACATATTAGAAGAACAACTTATATCAACCTTGAAAAAAATAACAGTTAACAACATCAGAAGTCTGAGATACAAAGTAGAGACAGATCTAGCATAAGTCAACTACCCAGGTCAAGTTAGACAACAAGGCTTCAATCCTGTTGCTCTTGGATAATAAGATTCTTAATACACTATCTATTAATGATCCTGTAGACTTTACTATTTCAATATGCATAAAGAAAAATAGTCCAAGTTCCAGAGTCCCAGCAGATAAAGTTGAGGTAATTTCTCCAATAAATGATGACTTTAGATAATTGATCAAACTCAAGGCCAGCTCAGGATTGAGCAAAATAACTTTTGTCCAAACTAGTTAGATAAATTCAACTTGACAAGAATGCGACCAGTATAACTGTCAGTGCATCATGAAGAGCTATCAGAAATCGTTTATGTTAGAATATCCCAAAGAAAATGAAAGAAGAAATAATCAAACCTAGTTCTTAAAGAAAGAAATCTTTGTCCAAAGAGAATTATGGACATTTTGTACCACTTGGTACATCCTCTACGCCTTTCTCCAAAGACTGATGAAACAAAGTGAAGCTCTTTTGAAGTTATGGAATTGGTGTGTGTTTTTGTCTTCTAGAAGAGAAATACATCAGTTCTATTTCCCACAAAACCAAAGAGCACCAGATTCAAATGAATCATTGCAATAAGAAAAATTCCTCTCTTTATCAATTGATTATAAAGGAAATTCTGTATACTTCACTTTCTATAAAATACCTGCCTTTAGATTTTATACAAGTGTACCATGTATCCTAGGTCAAGAAACTTATTAACTGGTCCTTTTATAATACCCCCCACAACCCACCCCCCAAAAGAAAAAAAAAGAAAAAAAAAAAGAAAAAAAAGAAAAGCAACCAAGCAGGTCTACACTTCTCATCTAGATCACCCAGTCTTGGAAAGGGGCAAACATAAAAAATGTAGAATTCATGGCAGTTTGCTCTTAAACTGATCTTTATGTACTTGAATTATCAAATACATGCTTGTTCTTTAATTTTATGAGCCGAAAATGTCAGGACTAGACTGCATGCATATGAAGAGGAAATTAGAGCAACAATCTAGAATTCAAACATTTTAGCATATGCTGGATGTTTTTGTTGCTCAAGGTGTTACCCAAACATTCATTTCAATACTTCACACTTTCTCATTTTAATCTATTAAGGTTGTTTTTTACTAATTAGCCTATGTTGTTTACAGTTCTGGCAGAGGGAAGCAGCAGTGTTGAGGCAACAATTGCAGAACTTGCAAGAGAATCACAGGTATTGTTTTTCCTCTTTCGTATGAAATTTCTCATTCTTACATTACCTAATACAAAGCTATGAACAATCCCCTTTAGTTATACATTTAAAGTTTTTAAAAACTATTATGTAGTTAGTATGCAGCATAAGTTCCAACACATAAGTGAAATTCATATTCGCAGCAAACATTGTAATTCTTTTTTACTTTAAGAATGAGAAACATAATCCAGATTGCAAAGGAGTAAAAAGGGGATAGTTACATTAGTGATTCCACCTTAAACCTATTCCAGAAAACTAATAATCTTTTGTGGTATTAGATGAATCATAATATTTAAGCTACAGACATCATTAATCCTATTTGTATGGTTTTGCATCAAAATTTTACTTTGAAATCATACATCACATAGCTTTTACTTAACAAATAAGCACACAAAGTAGTATTGAAGTCTGTGACACAACAGTCGGGTCATAGTTCAGTGGTCAGCATAATATGAAATGACTTTACATAAAGATAAATGTGTGCTTCAAGGTTAAGGTAGTGAGCCAAGCAGCAAGAATAAGAACAGAGGTACATGGTGCAAGAGCCAGAGGAAAGTTTGATTTGACAGCCTGAAGGCATAACCATGCTAATTGAAGTTTAGAGAGTATATACATATCAGCTTTCACATGGATGAACGGACATAGGTAATGGACTGATTGTCCCACTTAGAATATAAAGGAAGGAAGATAAAGACGCCAAGAGAAAGAAAAACTTAGAGACCTTACACCTAAACAAGGGACTATGGGCTAAGGAGATATAGTCGCTAACTAGAACTATTTTCTTTCTAACCAAGATTACAGCACAAGCACAGTAAATTTGAGTTAAAAGAAAAACTGCCGGAAAGTTTTCTTTAAAAAAGACTGTAACTCTAGCTGCTGTTTTTATAACAATAAGTAACTAATAAATTTTCATTCAATTTAGAATATTAGCATGACCCAAAGCAATTGAGATAAAAAGGAAGAAAATTTTATAGACAGGACTAGAAAGACATGATAAGCTGGAAAGATACTCTTAAAAGATTGTGCTTTTCCAGCATGAATATGTTTACAGGCAAAGGAAACATAAAGAGTAAAATATCATATTACTCAGTAGCCACAAAGATAGAAAATCTCAAAAATAATTTACAATTATTACTTATGAACAAACAAACAACAAGCCTTTAAAGCTAATTTGACATCTCAACATTCTAGCTAAAAAAGAGTTGTTACCTGTCAGCTTGCATGGGCTTAGACATCAAACTATTTTCTTCCAAAAGGTTTTTACATCCTCAGTAAGAACACTCAGATTTTCTGCTCAATAGGTGTTATCAGTTAATCCCACAGAGTACACCTCCAGAAGCCCTACATGCCTTAGAAAAATGCAGAGAATCAAAACTTGGAGATTGCATTGAAATTAGGACTCAAGTTCCTTGCAATTATATGCTATATTAATAAGTTCGTAGCAAATATCCACACTAGAAATACCATATTCAAGTGTAAGCTTTAAAATTTCTTTCTTAGGGCCAGAATCAGAAGTTTACAGCCACTAACAAGTCATTTCTTCTCTGCTACAGATACCATGACACTGCAGTCTAGAGGGGCATCATAAAATTGTTGACACAGGGATAAAAAATTTTCTACTAATAATTTCATTGCTTGAGCTCATAAGTGTTCCTGTAATCTAAAAAATGAAAAAAAAAAAAGGAAAAGAAAGGAAAAGAAAGAAAAAGAAGAATAGAGACTCATGCTATTCTCCAAAATTAATATGCCACATAGATGTGAACATATATATATATATACTGATATCTTATATAATATTATCTAACAATTGCATCTGCTAGCATACAGGCAAATGATGGGTGAGGAGCTTTCTGGATTAAGTGTTAATGACTTACAAAACTTAGAGAACCAACTTGAAATGAGTCTACGAGGTGTACGCATGAGAAAGGTTTGAGATAATTATCACATATGCAACTTACATTTTCTGATATGCGTACTAAGCAAGCCATGGTTGTTTTGTTTCTTATTTTAACTCTTCATTCACTGTAGGACCAAATTCTCATTGATGAGATACAAGATCTAAATCGAGAGGTCAACCTAGAACCATGAACACTAAATTTTCTGTTATATTCCTAAAGAAGTAGTTGAATCTCCTTCTCTCTCTTTTTTTTTTTTTTTTTTTTTTTGCTGCAGGGTGACCGGATTCATCAGGAAAATATTGAACTGTATAAGAAGGTAAACCTAATTCGCCAAGAAAATTTGGAATTGCATAAGAAGGTATCTAGTATAACTAATTTGAGCAAATAAATAGGTCACTCTTTCCAAACCTTTCACCCTAATATAGCTTAGTCTGGTTACCCTTAGCTTGAAATGTTTTCAAACACCAGGTTTATGGAACTAAGGAAGTGAATGGAACAAACAAAAATAATCTCACCCAAGATGGTTTGGGTATTGGAGATGACCCGAATGGACCTGTTAATCTCCAGCTTTGCCAACCACAGCAATAAAACTAGGAGAGATCTGCTGGAGCAACAAAATTGGGGTAATTTCTAATCCATATTACTAAATTGTCTTTCACTGTTGGGTGTTCTAGAGCACAATTTTGATCTGGTACATTATGCTACTGAAAATTTTGCAGCAGATTACAACTAGATTAGCAAAGAAGTGCTTGACAGGCTGCTAGATGTATGGCTACAGCATTATATCTAATTGAGCAAGCAATGGTATAGACACCATGGTTACAAAAGAAGTGTTTGATTTGGTTAAAAGGATAACTATAGCATATGTCAGGTAATCCATGATACAACTGTTTAATGATGATGGCATGAAAGAAATAAAAGGAATTATTGAGTATCATGTGTGTCAGATTATTGTGGGTTTCTTGGTGCATGCTATCATAAGATGGTGTAACATGTTAAAAAGGCTAACAGTATAGTTGGTCATATTTAATAACCACCAATGAAACAAGTACCAGGATGAGAAAATAAAGGACCAATGAAGAATTTCAATAAAATTATATACAAATGCCACATTAATGAAGGATCAAATATACTATTCTAGTATAACTTAAAATGTTTTAGATCTGAATGACTCTGCTGAGAATGAGTTATATACAAAAACAAAAATACTTCAGCAGAGAGAATGTTGCTGTCATGGCATTAAGATAGATACAATACAGGAGAAAATAGTGGCATCAGCATCCAATTTGAGAAAAGAAATTTGTTTGCCAGGTTTGCCTATAACCTTTCTTGTATTTATACTGGACTACTCTTGTGCATGTGACTGAATGGAGAATATCTGTAAGTCATGACTAAAATAGTGCAGATAGTATCACAAGTGAAAGATCATACTAAAGAAGATTCCAGAACTACAATACTAAACTCCACACTTAAACTTCCCATTTGAGTCTTGTGATTAAAGACTCTGTAGATGGAGAAAATCAATTTCTTATGGTAAGATAGAAGGCCATGTGGGAGCATAGAACATCACTATTATAAATAAATCATCAAATTAACCAAGTAGGAAAGAAAAAGTTTATTTTGGGAATGAAAAAATAATCCAAAAAACATAATCCACTTTTGGATTTAATATTATTTCTCTGTTAGGGGCTCAGAAGAATTCATCCAAAGACACTATATTTCATAATTGCTGTAAATCTAAGCTTGGCGCTACACAAACACAAAAAACCTAAAAGCCAAAAATAACATCTCAGAAACAATAGAGAAAATAGTATCACATAGAAAAGAGTAGGATGAGTTTCAAACAATATGGGAGTTTTAAGCAGGGTTTTATTGTAGTAAGATAGATAGAAAAATAAGTAATATTTGTAACACTTCATAGATGATTAAAACCTCATAGTAATATTTGTTACCACATGAAACTTCCTATTATGAAAAAAAGTACCCATTATGAGAACCTATTTGAGGGGGAAAAAAATGAACTAAAACTTCCTGTTATGAAAGATACAACAAAAGTACCGTATGAACAAAGGATATTCTCCTATAAACATATATTTGGCTCCATTGTTCTAAAATTCTTTTATCTTGCAAAGACGACACACCTAACATGCACATACTAACACACCTTAGTATGAATTCAGTAATAAAAGTCTCTCATGATTCACTTATTTATTTTCCTTTTTGCCAAATGGCAGGACTTCGATGTCAACTTAGGAGGTGGTTTCAGGAGCATTTCCTGAAAAAAATGAAGTATTGATACCCCTAATGCAAAAACTGAAGTATCATCAAATTATCAGACCAAAGAAGAGAGAATCTGGAACAGGAAGCTTGGAAGTTGTCAACACAGCAATATCTTTTAAGAGCTCAACAAAGATCTTTGAAACTAGTGTTTTCTTCAGCAATAATATATAAGAATAGAAATATTGATCTTAAGGTCTATTGAAACTACTATGGACCACATCTTTGCAAAGATAATCGCATTATAAACTTGAAATCTTTGTATTTGTGAACTATTTCTTTTTTTTTTCCTCTTCTTATTTGACTAATTGATCTTTCGGGGATTAACTATCAAGAGATTAGGATGAGTGACAAAGGAAAAAGGAATTCTTTTCTTGTGAATATAAGGAAATTCACAATTAATGTCTAACCCAAACGATTATAAATGAGGATCAAAGAAGATCGTATATGAATAAATGCCTGGACATGAACCTTAAAGTACTGAAAAAAAGATATAGTATTTTTCATATTTTAACAATTAAAAGAATGAAAATTCAAGCCCTGCTACAAATCCAAATATCACTCAGAATAAACTTATCACTACCTTGACATCAAATAGTAGTTTGACTTGACATTGTGTCAATTAGAAAAGACCTTTTCTTAAGAAAAAGAAATTCAGGGAATTTCTACATTGTTCTCCTCTTACTATTAAGTGAAAAGATTAGCATTTTCTACCAAAACCTATGACTCTATCAAGTGAAAAGATTAGCATTTTCTACCGAAATTTAACTTGAACTATTTATCAACTATGTCTCTATATATGACAAACTGATCATCCATTCTTTTACTTTGGGTTATCATGTTTCCAATCTAATTTCACACTACCAACCTGACCCAAGAGCTCTACTAATTTGGTCTCTTGTCTCACATTACCACCAGCTCTGATATCAAATAATAGTGCAAATCAATTGTGAGATTTGAATTAGGAATGAAGGGAACATTTTAACTAGTATGTCTATCCAAATTATGGCTTTTAAATACAATATTATTTCTTTTTTAAAATCTATCTCTAGTTTGCAGAATCATAACTAAGTTTCTTAATGTTTTATACTAATAAACATTCAAGTATTTTTTTTTACAGTTAAATTGTTACATGTTCTAAAATTTTAAACTAATAGAAAGGGTAGAATTTAATCACTTAACACACCCCTCAAATGTGAGGAGAACAAGAATTTCAATAACAAGCCCAACAAATGCACAATAACCAAAAAATGGAGCAAAGCCAAGACTCAAACATAGGACCTTCTACTTTGATATCATTTTAAATTATCTCATACATCCAAAAGTTGATAATAGAAATGATAGATTTAATCACTTAACATTTACAAAAAGTAAATAAAAAATAAAAGATAAAAAATATAAAAAATGATAGGTTCATAGCTCAAAACAAGGGTGTAGGTTCTTTTGGGTTGCATAATCTTCCCAATATAAGCATCTTGGCTATGTTAAGAATGCTCAATGTTAAAAAATACAAAATCCACCGTACTAGCCACAAACTAGACACTAATTCAGGAAGTGCTTAATAAATTAAAGTATCATTCTACGATTTTCATTGACTCTCGAGTTTAATTCTGACAAAGAGAGTGGCAAGCTAAATCTAAGCTATTTAAGGAGTTGCAAACTAATTCTAAGCTATTTAAGGCATCAAAGTTGGTATATGCTAATCACTCAAAAAGTTCTAAAAATGATTGACATCGAGTTCAGAAATAATATGCCTTAGATCTGTCTACCTTAACATATCATTGAAACTATTTAGTTTAAACATGATATTAGAGCAGGATGTCTATTTGTTAATTATAGTTGACCAAGTTGACCATTAATATCTAAGTTAATTACTATATACCAATACACATTCACTTCATCTTTTGATGTAGGATGGGTATCACATTTACCCTCCTTAACGCCTAGCATCCTCGTTAGAGGCCTAAGCCCAAGATCAACGACGTCCGAAATTCTAGAGTTGGCTCCCACTCTGATACCAATTGTCACGACTTGAACATGCAAGCCCGTGCTACAACTTTGAGCCGACGACACTCATAATCAATTACTTCGTATTATCTTTATTGTAAAGAAAGATATCTCCAGTTGACTATAAATATTTAGATTCATTCTTATATAATGAAACATTTTTACTTCACTTTTTCATGTGAGACAAGATATTACACTATGCAACCTTAATATGATTCACTATAGATGGATTTCATTAAATTATCATGAAAGGGGAGGTATAATTCTTCATTTAAAAATGAAAAGACAATATACATGGATCTTAATTTATGCATTGACTAGGAGAGGACAGACCAATCAAGCATTACATTAACATGCTTCAACTAGGTTTCTAAGTGGAGCTTGTTAAGAGATTAAATTTAACCCTCTCTTTTGACTTAAGCTTTTAAAGCAAGTGATAATTTACCTCCATTTAACATTGTATCAAAGCCGAAAATCCTAAGTTTGAATCTCAACTATTGCCCCTAATTATTGATTATTGTTCGCGTGCTAGACTTTGTTTAAAAAATTTATGATCGACCCACACTTGAGGGGTATGTAAAGAGATTAAATTTAACTCATCTCTATCAACTTAAACTTTAAAATAAATGCAGTTTCCCACAATTTAACAAAGCTTAAGTCAATAAAGTTTTTGAATAATCACATTGCACCTCATTTCCATATATATACATAAGGAAACCATTTATGGTGCCTTATAGATGAGGCAAAATTTAACCGTCATGTTAAAGCGAAGGGTTTCGCGTCCAAGATTAACTTTTCTATTTGCTAGTTATTGTTCACATGTTGTAATTATTATTTGTGTTTAACCCACACCTAAAAGAGTGTGTTAAGGGTATATGTCATGACCCGAGCTTGCGTGCCCATGCCCGGAGTTTTAATCAAGTTGAGTCGAACGGAACATCAAAAGTTTGAACTTGATTTGTTTCATTTTCAAATACGGTTTGAACTTGAAAATTAATCGAGCTAAAAAATTATTTGAATTTGGTTAGTTTAATAAATCAACGAGCTCGAACATAGCATAAACAAGTCCGAACTAGCTTTGTTCGTGAATAACTTGATTTGTTTACATCTCTAGAAGAAGGTAAGGGAACGGAAGCCGTCATTATAGATTAGGGAAAAGGGGAGAAAAAACTTATATATATACTCTAATTTAAATATTAGAGTTTTTTTTAATAATATATATAATATATAAATATTTATAATTTGTTTAGAAACGCTTGATTATGTTTACGAACGTTGTTTGAGTAGACTTAAAAATTAATCGATCGAGTTCGAACGAACTATTTGTTCTCGAATAGCTTGATTTATTTATAGTTTTACCCGTGCTACAACTATAGGCTTAAAAACACTCACAGTATCATAATCACCTTCCATAAGGCCCAGTGTTCCCAGTAGGGTCCAACAAAATAGAATTGATCTAAGTCTATATCAACCAATACAAATTTGAACTGATTATCCATAGTATGATACTTAGATCTCATAATTTGAATTGATAATCCATTTTGATACGAACTGTCATAGGTCCTTTAAACCCATGTCGCAACTATGAAAATGGCGAAAACCACAATAAACAACTTAGTATCATCATCGCTATACCAAAACCAAGATATCCTAAGTCCATCCCTATATTAATATGCTTATGTGGAATGGGATATCACCAATATAAATTCAGCTCCTCTCTATAAGTTATAGTTTGAGCTTCAAAAATAAAATTTAATATACTTCTGAGAAAAATATTTTTACTCATCCAATCCCGATGAGCCGCAACTATGCAACTATGAACCTGATGGCAACCAAATCAACTACTTAATACCATCATCGCTACACCAAAACCAAAAGAATATCCTAAGTCCATCTCAATATTCCATGGCATATTTCATATATGAAATAGGATATCACAATATAAATTCAACTTCTCTCTACAAGTTTAAGCTTTTAAATGATATGGAAATTTAACACCTAATAAGTAGTTGAAACCCGCACAAAATCATATTAATATACTTCTCATAAAAATATTTTTACTAAAAATCATAACATAAGAACGTTTCATAGAAAACTGCTTAGAAACAACAGAAGAAGAATTCTAATTTCCATGTATATGACAAAACACAAGAAAATGAAATGGGAGAACAAGAAAGAGGGATCAGCTGGAAAAATGGAGGAATTATTGATGCCTAAGAATATTGACACATCATAGTTTTCTATATAAAAATCATACATTTGGTGTTGGGGCACCACCACCACCACCAAATGGAGAACATAAATCAGGAAGGTGAGAAAGATATAGGAAAGACCTTCAACTAAGACTTGAAAAACAAGGTGCATATTGTTGTAACTCTATCTATATCTTGGTAAAACTGGATAGGTAAGAGAAAAAAAACCAAAATAAAGGTCCTGAACTAGATGCTCTTGGTGACAAAAAAAAAAAAAAAAAAATCATGAATGTTGCCTTGGGCACCTAAAATAGTACAAAACCATGCCATACATCTAAAAGTAAGGAAAAATAAAATACAACTAAATGAAGGGCTAAAATTCTTAAACTAGACCAATATACAATCTGCTATTGAGCAAAATAACCCACCAAAACCAAGCAAAAACAGAAAAAATAAAAATACAGAAAGAAAGAAAGAAAAAAAAAATCCAATAACAAATATTCTTACCAAAGAAAGCTTCCAAGCTAGAGGCAAGCAACATAACAAAGAAAGCAACAAGAATTAACCAAAACAGAAATTCATTGATGTGGTAATATTCAGGCAATGTCAAAGAGGAACTGATAACTTTGGAAGGTAAAGTTCCATTTGTAAAAGTAAAGAATTCATATGCAAGTGAAAAGACAGCCTAAATCCTACAAAACAGACAAGATAATTTACTGTGTTTCCTCAAACTATAAATGATAAGAATAAGAAAATCTTTACCAGCAAAAACATGTAGAATCTTTGCATAGAAAACACCGAGATTCAATGTACATCTTGGGTTTCTTCCAGCCACTCGTCTGCAAAAAGAAATTCAGAAGGTAAACAGCAAGAATAGTATCGCCACTAAAAAAGAAAAGAATTTTTTAAGAGCAACTTGGGCTGTATTTTATCTGTACATCACCAAAACCAAAATTTATTTTAGAGAACAGTGTAAAACACTCCATATTCAGCTTCTATCCTCCATCAAAACCCCAATAACATAGCAAGAGCACGCATTATGATTCAAAGCAACGAATCATTTCCTCAATCAAGGAAGATTATAATGACATGCATTTATGAAGCAATGAAGAAAATCTTAAGCCCACCCCAGAATTCAGATTGATTGTTTAGAAACAAAAAGGGCTTCAAGAAAAAGATTAGCAGACAATAGGGCAAAAAAAAGAAAAAAAAGAAGAACATGTTTGCAGAATGGAATTCTGTGTTTCATGAAAGGAGACATGAAATTTGAAGAACAAGCTGGAAAAAACATGCCGATGTTGAAAGAGAGAGAGAGAAAGAGCAAAAGAAGAGGAGGGACATGAAAATATCTGGAATGATGATCGGTGATTGGGTTAAGGATTTATATAGGGAGCCCCCACATGATTGATCATTTCAATTTTTTGGATTAAATTAAAGGAAAGATCTGGGACTATCTGGGTGTCTTTTGAATTATTTTTTTTTTTTATTTCTTCTTGGTTTCAATTTGGATTCCCCAGAAAATTTATAAGGGAAAAATGGGATTTGGGGTTTAGGGGTAATTCCCCTGTGCTTTTTTATAATAACCGCTGTTTCCTCCAATCGAGTAAACTATAAATACACACCACGTTTTCTTTTTTCTTTTTTTCTTTTTTTTTTTGTGAAAAAACGAAAAAAAAAAATTATAATTAAGTAATATATGTGTAGACACTGAAATTTTATTTATATATTTAATTAAATTTAATTATATATTTAAATATATATTGAAGATATTCAAAGATTTTATTCATGTGATGAATGATACATGACAAACTAATATACTCTTTTAATCTATAAATAGAGACCAAGAGAAGCATTCAAGTGAGGTGAAAATCGGAGGTAAAATCGGTGGTGGCAGAGAAGAAAATAAACTCCGATGATTCCCTTCGGGGATCGTCCATAGTTTCTGTCACATCCTCCCTTCGAGATCAAGCAAGTCTCAAGGCTCTCGAGAAGTCAAATACATTCCGAGATCCAGCCCAAAACGCCCCTCGGAAGAAATCAAAATCTATTGGATTGAGAGAAGCCCAAAATGCCCTCAAATCCACGACGAAAAGAATCGGCGGAGAAATACAAAGATTCGAGCTCAATATCAAATACATATTATTATCTTGTGACATATATATTTTTGATTATTTATTTTGCAGATGATAATAATCGAAAATAAAATTTTATTGTTCACAATATTTTTTAAAAAAAAAAAAATTACAATTAATGTTTATTATTTTTTAAATGGCAAATTGGGCAAATTCATCCTTTTAACTTATAAATTTTTTTGCAATTTCATCCTTTTTAAAATTTTTAGATAATTTCATCATTTATCTTTATAATTTTGGTCAATTTCATCATTGTGTTAAATTTTTTTTGTCAACAATTATATTTAATAAAAATAATTTTCTCAAGAGTAAAAATGTCAATTCACTTTTTTCATTTTTTTAAAAATCCTCAAAATCGCAAACATGAAAAGCACGTAAGAATAATTAAGTTCACACCAAACGGTGGAGGGAATTGGGAAAGAATGTGGAAATTTTGTGTTTTTTTTAAAAAGAAAAAAAGAAAAAAGTGAATTGACATTTTTATTAAATATAACAGTTGATAAAAAAATTAAAAAAAGATAAAATTGATCAAAATTATAAAGAAAAATAATGAAATTATCAAAAAAATTTAAAAAGAGATAAAATCACAAAAAAATTAATAAGTTAAAGATGAATTTGATCAATTTGCCGATTTTTAATAGAAGAATGTCAGCAAAAAGTTCTAGGTGGACTATATGTGACGCATAATTTTCAGCACAAATGAATTTAATCTTATAACTATTTTACTTAATTCACTTCAATCCAAAATCTATTTAATTATTTCGGCCAAAAAAAATCATTTTTTCTTTCAAAATTCCTTAGTAAATATCTTTTTAAAGGCATAATTATCAACTTACCATGTTTTATTCCTAAAGATTTTTTTTTTTAAAAAAAAAAGGTTAAAGAATTGTTTTTTCCTTTAAAAAGAGACATAGTATGTTGACAATTTTACCCTTAAAACGTGTATATATATATATATATTTATGTGTATCTATTACATGATAAATTTTGAAGGAAAAAAATAATCTAGATTTTGATGGTATGCTTTTTTTTTTTTTTTTTTTTTTGATACATGGGGGAGGGGGTTGGTGTCGAACCCTCGCAAGGGAGGTTGGGGGAAGGCCTTCAGCCGTTCCGCCATCCAACCCTCGTAAGGGGGTTGGGATGGTATTCAAATTAGTAATTTCATATTTTTATAATTTAATTAAAAAATTATCTAATTTTAGAAATTAAAAAAATTGTATATATAATAATATTAAATAAATAAATAAAGTTCTCAGCCGACTGACGTCTTCTAGAACGAATTTGGTTTTTGACCAATGATAAATGACCGCGTGGTCAGTCTCAGACGTAGGACACGTTAGCTCATTTAGAACAACATTTGAATAATTATCAAAAAAAATAAAATAAAATAAAAGAGCAACATTTGAATAAATGAGAATTAGGTCAAGAGTCGTGGCTAAATCTCCATTAACCACGTCACTCATTCCTCTATTTAATAATAATAATAAATAATAATAATTTCCAATCTCCAAGGCATCATTTAAAAAAATATATATATTAAAAAAGAAATAAAAAGTAAAAAAAAAAGGTGTCCTAAAATGAAACAAAAAGCTGATCTAATCAAACAAAAGGTTCCTTAACAACCTAATCAAGGATTAAGTGTTGCAATTAGAGACAATTACCAATTAATATTAAATTAATTTAAGTCATAAAGCTCCAATATATTTGTTCTGTAAAGGTGCCACTTGTAACAATTGTACACATTTTTCTCGGGAAGTCTTTGTACTTAGATTTAGGTTCGATTTTATTTGGTTGAATATCAAAAAAGAAATTTAAAATAAATTATATTTATCTTTGTCCAAATGGCACAAACATGATTTTTCTCGAATATTTTTTGGTACTTAATGGTACTTTTTTTTTCTCGAGAAATGAAAAAAGAAAAGAAAAAAGAAGACGGAAGAAAGAATGGTTAGGCTACCAATGACAAGGATTAGGACCAAAACCTACGAAAGTGACGAAGAAAGATATTATAATGTACTTACCAATACAAATCCACATATTTTGTTGGTGAATGAATAATGGTTTTGTCCGAGGTTGCGTGGCCGAGTGGCAAGAGCCTGCTCCCCTAAATAGGGGTTTGACATCCAAGTTTAGTTATAGTGTTGTCAAATTTTAATGTTGGATTAATCGGGTAAAAATCCGAACATGGTCACTATAAAAATTTTTTTTTTTAAAAAAAGAATAATGGTTTTCTTCTTTTTCAAAATTTCATCATATGTTTTCGTATTGGGTGTCCAATGACAAGGTAAGTTCAAAAACTATATATTTTTTTCCTTTTTTCTTTTTTATTTAACGTAAAAAGTATCTAATGTTTATGAATTTTTTATTTAAATTGTATATTTAAACCGATTGAATGTGTTGACGTACTTATTTTTATCCACTTAGACATGTCAAGTGTGATGGTAGTGATCATGTGTTATGCATATTACTCTTTTCTAATGCTAATTTTATTATGTTGAATATGACACGAACCTTTCCAACTTCTTCTTCTTCTCTATTTATATTTATTCATTTAAAATTTTTCTCTTCGCTTTTCTTCTTTCTACTCTGTGTGTCCTTCCTCTTCATAAAAAATAGTATCTCTTAGAAACGTGTTCAAAAAGATATACATATATGTAATCAAGAATTCAATCTTCATTATTGTCATTTATTTTTTTATTTTTGTTTTATGGACGTTTCCCTTTTTGTTATTGAACTTTTTTACCCTAATTTTAGAAAAGAAAAAAGTTAGTGATATCTCTAAGAAATGAATTTATGATTTTTTTGTTTAACCTTAGGATATTGGATAGCTACTTTGAGATTAAACTAACTCAAAAATGAGTCATGTTAGACTTATTATTTTATTATTTTTTTTAAAAAAGAAAATCTCTTTCCCTCAATTTTTTCATACAGAAAGTTCAAACTTGACATTTTATTGAAAAATGTCACTCTTTTTCCACTTGAACCAATCCTCCGCTTATTATTCATAAATATTTAAATTGTATTTGTAGACATCATATTAAATTAGAGATTTTATGACATTTTGAAAGTAATTATTTTTGTTTTTGACATTAAAAATGAGTCTTTCTCGCTCAAAACTACATACCAACCACTATTCAAAAGATTCTACATATGTGTGCCCATAATCTAGCTAAATGGGCAAAGAACAATTCGTTTTGTGGTCAATTAGATGTAACTCTTATCCCCCTACAGTGTTGTGTGACAGAGGTGATACCTTTATTTCTAATGAGCCTAATGCTTATATAATATTTCATTCATTAAAAAAAAAAAAAAACTACATACCAACCACTATTCAAAAGATTCTATAATTGCTAATCATTCTACAAGTGTGATGTGTCCACATGCAAACTCTAGAGAGAATAGGAATAAAAAAAAATCAAAATGATCTATCAAAAAAAAAAGGAAAAAAAATCAAAATGGAACAACTACTACTCAACTCATATTATATTATTACCTAATTAAAAAAAGTAGGCCACTTGTAAAAATATCTAAACTTTAAACAATTATTCTATTTTGTTTTTTCTTTCTTCAAAGAAATTAAATAATTTTAAAATAAATTACACAATACTTTAAAATATTGTAAAAAAAAAAAAAGTTATTTACCAATTGAGTTGATTCGTTTATCATATAAAATATTGATTGAACCCGGTAGCTTGGGGGAGTTGGTAATCGAACTTTTAATGCTTCCTCCAGGGTAGATGGTCGAGGGTTCGAATCTCCTGGGGTGGTTAGCGTCATGTTAAAAGCTTTGGGGCAGACCCTAACCCTCGAGTAAGAGTTGAACTTTGTGAGCGCTCCACAAACCGAGTCCGGATTAGTCTCACCGAAAAGGTGGGGATACCAGGCGCCCCAAGTAGGTACCAAAAAAAATATTGATTGGTCCTTCAAAATTTTTTTACATAAAAAACTAAATAAACCTGTCATTCTAATTGATTAGTACATTTTTTTTCCACTAATTTCTATATTTATAGGAAAATAGTGATTTTAAAAAAATTATGATCTTTATGACCGTATATATGTATTTTACTCTTTCATTAATAACTATTTTGATTTTTTTATTAATCATTTTGAATCTTAGATATTAAACGTGTTTTTGTTAATTTTACTTCATCTAATGTAAGATTTGTTACATAATTATTACAAATTGAACATTAATATATTTATACAAAAATAATTAAACCATTCATGTACATACTCTTTAAAAACTTAATTACCATAAATTTGTAATAAATTAAATCATTACACTTCTATCAATACTAATATTATTAATAAAATTCTCAGTGTTTTTAAAGTAAACATATTTTTATTTAATTTGATATAATAACTTCTAAGATTTTATTTAGAATTATTCTAAATTCTTATAATAAAAGATATATAATTAATCATATAAATAAATTACATATTTAAAAATTATAGTCACAAATTTGTCTATCATCATTTAGTTTTATTTAAATTATTTATTTTATGGTTTATTTTGAAATTTTTTTAATTTAATAAATTTTAAATTTTTGGTTTTTCATGAATGTTTTTGTCAAAATCAATGACTCTAAAGAAAATGATAAAGAATTTTATGAATTGTTGATAACAAAATGTTTTAATACATGTATTTATACAAATATACAAGATAGATATTTGAGAATCATGTAATTAAAATGAATACCATGTAATAATTTCCATGTGTTATAATCTAAAAAAATAAATTTATCAAATTTATTTAAGAGATCTATTAATTGCCAAATTTCCACTTGTTATTATCTTAGAAATATGATATAATTAATTAATTTTTTAAATTTTTTTTAATATACTATTATTAACCCTATCCTACATTCTGATTAAAAAAAAAAAAAACACTTTCGTACATTATTTTAATTTTAAAAATATTAAAATAATATTGTTATATACACTTCGAAGATTTTCCGCTCCAGTTTTACAAAATAGTTTATAATATTAGGAAACTTCTATTGAAAAAATATATCCTCTTAGTCTTAGAAGGAATTCAGAGAATCGTGTATTATATATATATATAGATTAGATTTAAAAAATTATGACAATAATCTGAAGGCACAAGTGAGCAGGTAAGAGCTCTCCTGACTTAGAGTTCAAAACCATACTCACATGTAACTGTTTAAAATTTGGAGTTATAATTTTTTTTCGAAAAAGATCAACTCGGCTCGAATGAGATTAGTCTGGATATTAAAGGTGTCATCCTATAGTTACTTTGGGCTCCAACTAAATCGGATTCGATCCGAACAAAAATAATGTTATGATGATTGTAAAGCGTTCAAAACAGAACCCAGTAAGCGGATTCCTAAAGCTTCTCCTCGGGGCGGATGGTCGAGGGTTCGAATCCCAGGTGGTTAGCGCTAGCTTAAAAAGCTCTGAGTTATACCCTCACCATCGAGTAAGAGTTGGACTCTGCGAGCGCACCTAGATCGAATCCGGATTAATCGACCCGTGTGGGTTTGAATACCGGATGCTTTAAGTAAAAAAAAAACGTTCAAAACAGAGGAACTGAAATCGAAAATTAATGGATCAACTGGAAAAGCAGGCCAACTTTTATATATTGTGGATGGGCTCTAAAATGTAAAACTGAGCCCAATGGTCTGTCTTCATCCTCAAAAGAATTCTGGAATTCCTCTTTCCCTCCGAGAGAAGACAAATACTGGATAAGAAGCGGTAGGTAATGAGAACCATCTGAAATTTACATTGTTTTTTCTCCTTTTTCTGGTTTTTTTTCCTCCTCAGGCCATTCTTGTTTTATACAGTTAAGTTTTTCTTCTATTTTTTACTATCATGATTTCCATTTGATTTTGCAGTATTGTGTATGTATATTTTGGCTTAACTCTTCCCTGAACCCAACAAGAATATCTTTTTGTTTCAGCTCTAAGTTTCATCTGTCTATATATAAATTACGCGAGAAGTAGTTTGTTTCATGAAGTGAGATGAAGTTTGTCTTTGTTATAACTTAAAAGGAAATTAGTTTGTTGGAGAAAGATTAAGGGTTTTAGGTTTTTGTACAATGGAACTGATGATACCTATAAAGCAAACCCATGAAGGGTTTTTCTTGCATCACTGTACTGACATTGAAAACACAAGAAGTTATGGTTTTGGTGTTAAAGATAGGAATAGATTGGGTAATAGCTCGACTTGGGTAAGAGCTCACAAAGCTAGGCAGCTTGTGCTTTCAGTGGGCGGTCGTGGTGAATTGGGAAGACATAGGAGAAAATGGAGTTTAGCTGTTTCAAAGATAGTAAATTTGAACAGTAATGGTAGTTTCTCCAATATGGGGAAAAACTCACAGTTTCAGGGACAATCTCCTCAAAGTCGTGAGGAATTTGAGAGTAATAACCAGCTTCGCCGGTTGGTTAGGAATGGGGAGTTGGATGAGGCCTTTAACTACCTCGAGAACATGGTTTATAGGGGTGATATTCCAGATATTATACCTTGTACTAGTTTGATTCGTGGCTTTTGCAAGGTTGGGAAGACTAAGAAAGGAACTAGGGTCATGGAGATTCTTGAGGAATCTGGTGCTGTTCCAGATGTTATTACTTATAATGTGTTGATTAGTGGCTATTGCAAATCAGGGGAGATTGGCAATGCATTGAAGGTGTTGGACAGAATGAGCGTAGCCCCGGATGTTGTTACCTATAACACAATTTTACGATCATTGTGTGCTAGTGGGAAACTGAAACTGGCAATGGGGGTTCTTGACAGGCAACTAGAAAGAGGTTGTTATCCAGATGTTATTACATACACAATCTTGATTGAAGCTACTTGTAAAGAAAGTGGGGTAGAGCAGGCGATGAAGCTTTTGGATGAGATGAGGAGTAAAGGCTGTAAACCTGATGTGGTTACTTATAATGTCCTTATAAATGGGATTTGCAAGGAAGGGAAATTGGATGTAGCAATCGAATTCTTGAACAATATGCAATCGTTGTATGGTTGTCAGCCTAATGTGATTACTCACAATATCATTTTGCGTAGCATGTGTAGTACAGGGAGGTGGATAGATGCAGAGAAACTCTTGGCTGATATGCTTAGGAAGGGCTGTTCTCCTAGTGTAGTAACCTTTAATATATTGATAAATTTCTTATGCAGGAAGGGGTTATTAGGGCGTGCAATTGACATACTCGAGAGGATGTCTGAGCATGGATGTACACCAAATTCACTGAGTTACAACCCTTTGCTTCATGGATTCTGCAAAGAGAAGAAGATGGATAGGGCGATAGAGTATTTAGAGATAATGGTCTCAAGGGGATGTTATCCTGATATTGTCACATATAATACATTGTTGACTGCACTGTGTAAAGACGGGAAAGTTGATGTTGCAGTGGAGATTCTTGATCATCTAAATCACAAAGATTGTTCTCCTGTCCTAATTACTTACAATACAGTGATTGATGGTTTGTCAAAAGCAGGAAAAACAGATCTTGCTATCAAATTATTGAATGAAATGCGAGAAAAGGGCCTGAAACCAGACATAATTACCTATTCTTCTCTAGTGGGAGGATTAAGCAGAAAAGGAAGAGTCAATGAGGCTATCAATTTCTTTCATGACTTGGAAGGATTAGGTGTTAATCCTAATGCAATTACTTATAATTCCATCATGATAGGATTGTGTAAAGCTCGCCAAACGGATCGTGCAATCGATTTCTTGGCTTCAATGGTAGCTAAAGGATGCAAACCTAATGAATCTACATACACCATTTTGATTGAAGGGATTGCCTATGAAGGATTAACAAATGAAGCATTGGAATTACTGAATGAGTTATGTGAAAAGGGATTTGTGAGAAAAAGCTCTGCTGAACAAGTGGTGGGCAGGATTTGAACAAGCTTCTGCTGTAGCTTCAGGTTTTTTCAAAATTTTTATTTCCTTTGGCTTTTTGTTCTTTTGAGTTTTTCCCTTATTAGTTTCAACTCTTTGAGAGGTTTCTTTTTATAGTGTATATCATCTGATTTTACACTTGATTTTGACTGATTTTAGCCATGAACTTATATGTTTCACAATGATATATATTTTTTTGGTTTTTAACCTTCCGATTTCTCGAATGTCACTTTGATTCCAAATAATCTGTAATTGAAGTTAATATAAACACTGCTTAATTATTCCTCAAAGTTTCACTTTGTGAGAGTTTTTGAAAGAAAAAAGTGTAATTATTTCATTTATTTTCCTTCCAATAAAGAAGGACGAGTAAAAGAAGGAGGAACTGCAAATCTAGAAGAGAAACCAAAAAGTGAAGAATCCTCCTCATCATATTGTTCAGTCCATTCATCAAAGTTCTGAGCATAGCTTAAGGGGCTGTACCTGAAAGTACAACCACCACCACCAGCAACACTTCTATGTCTTTTTTCCTTTGTTTTCAAGATATAATTGGATAATAATATTCCACAGTACTCCATTTCACTACCACCCCTGCTTCTTCTTCTCCATGGAAGCTTCAGTTTCAGTTTCAGTTTCAGATGTCCCCAGCACGACGTCGTGTGCAAACCTTCTTCTTCTTCTTCCTTTTCTCTTTTACTACTGTTGATATTTTCCACAATATGGGAATTATGTGTTTTCATGGCTAAAAAATTAATAAAGGATGATTGATGGATGGATTCGGTTCTGTTGCTGTGTATATGTATATATATATATATATAAAAGGTTTGTGAATAATGATTTAGTTATTTTTAGTTTGTGGTTGCAAGTGAATTATATAAGATATGTTGAGGATTATGTGGTATGAGAAATATAGAAGTTGACGAATATGATAGAAACAATAGAGGGTTGGATCGATATATATATATTGAAATGAATAATGACAATCGATACATACATATCTATCTATCTATATATATATATATGAGTAATCTTGGTTTGATTTTGATAGAGATATTATACAATTGTTGGGAATCTGATTTGTAGTGAAGAATTATACTCTTTTGATTTTGTTGTCATTCTTCTTATTATTATTACTATTTTTATATTTTTTCCCTTTCATTTTAAAAAACGATTTTGAGGAAAAGGGAAAAAGAAGTGTCTTTTTTCATTCCAATTGGAAAATGTTTAATTTTATTAGATGTTGCAATTATTTATATTAGCTGACTTGATTTTTCAGACTATTATTTTTAAATCAATTCGATTATGTTAGTCAAATAATAAGTTTATTTTCTTTTTCAAAAAATAATGTTGTGATAGGAAGTGATTGGGAAATGTTTTATTGTGTGTAACATATGTTTTATTGTGATTGGAACCACTAGGTGCCAAGTGTCCTCTAAAATGCCACGTGTCAGAGGTGGTGTTCTCGGTTTTGACCTTTTGACAATCTAAGTTAGTAATTTAATGTTTCTTAGTTCTTAGAGTAAATGTTTGAGGGTGCATAATCGAGAATAATGAATATCTTGTGTATATTGTGCATATTACTGTTAATATATGAGGATTGTAGCCAATGATGGGAATACACTTGAAAAGTGAGTACTGTTCGTCAGTCGAATTTGGAGGTGTGTGCATTATTTATTTCTCATCCACTTACCGGAGTCATTTAATGTCCATCGGAGGTCATGCTTCTTGCATGTCTACCCCGGTCGCTAGTTTAGGCTAAGTAGACTGAAGTGGGCCATGGCCTTGCCAGCATGCGGAGTCCATTTATCTACGTGACAATTAATTCACTTCAATTCCTTTCATAAAGATAATTAGATAACTAGATAATTAGATAATCTCCTCATAATTTTTTTTTCCCGAATTAGTGGATGGTTATAAGTATTATTGTTAATATATATAAAATTGCATCACATGCAATCACAGACTAAACTAATAGATGATAGAAGACAAGTGTATTTAGGTAATTTATATAAGTGAACAAATTAATGAGAGATGTGACATATTTTATGTTTGACACCTTAATAAATTTGATGACAAGTTACCTTGTTAAATTGTCAAAAAAGCGTAACTTAGTTGGTAGTCATCTCACTTGTGAGACATTGAGATCATGAATTCGAGTCATAGTAAAGATGAAAATGTTTCAAATTTTTTTACAAATATTACTATTTTAAGATTTTGGTCACTTAACTTCTTATTGATATAAAGTGAGGTTGGAATAATTTGTGAGTTTAATCTCAAATAAATTTACTTTTGGCAAGTTTACTTCCAACATATTTTTTTAAGTTTTTAGACGGAATCCATACCTTATTTTTTTCTAATAAAAAAGTTTGGGACTTTAAAAATTAAAAAAATATTTTAGAATTTAACTTTAAATTTGTTTAGAACCAAAATCACCAATTATTTGGTGAGCTTGTGACAAAAAGAGTAAACATATGTTAAAGCATAGTAACTTATAAAAGTTACCATTTTTAATACAAAAATTACTATATTCTCTCTATGTAAAAAATTTATAAAATTTTGTAATATTGTTATAAAAAATAGTAATATTTATGAGTTACCATTTTTCTATAGAAGCTACTATATTTTTTTTATTAAATTTACATCAATAAAAAAATCTTGAAATATTTAGATTTGTGAAAAAATGGTAAGATGTTTTGGTTTTTTAATTAATAGCAAGATTTGAGTAAAAAAGATAAGATTTATAAAAAATTAGTAATATGCTTACCATTTTTTTTCAAATTGTTTATTTAAAAATGGAAGTTACTAATATAATATTCTATTATTATTTTAAAATTATCAAAATTTATTGATTACGTGTTGACAATCAAATTCATTGAAGTGTCAACCATTTATATATTTATTTAAAAAATTACTAGTATATTATTATATTATTATTTTGAGTAATTGATGAATTTAGTCTCAAACAAAACTTTTTTACATAAGACAACTAAAGTCTTTTTTTTCACAAATTTCATCAAAAATTTTAAAAATTTAACAATCTATATGATTTTAATCAATTAAAGAAAAGATAATTAAATCACTTTTTACATTAAAAATATCTATAAAATTAGAATAAAAAGGATTGCAACACTCATTCACAAAATATTTTTAAAAAGGTAAAAATATATCTCATGTAAAATGACTTGATTACCCTTTTCTTTTATTCAATAAACCACATAAACCGTTAAATTTAAAAAAAAATTGTCGAAATTTGTGAAAAATGATTTTAATTTTCTCTTCTTAGGTAAAAAAGTTTTGATTTTAAAAGTCAAAAAAATATTTTAAGACCAAACATAAATTTGTTTGAACCAAATTCACGTATTAGTCTATTATTTTAAATGCTCAAAATTTATTGGTAATATATTGACAATCAAATTTATTGAGATGTCAACATATAAAATCCATTGTTTTCTATCTAGTTTCATCTATGATTACATGTAACCAAAACTTTTTGCTAAATTACTTACAAAAAAAAAAAAAACTTTTTGCTAAATTGCACTATAATATCATCCACATCTATACTCTGCTACAATTCATTTATTATTTTTTTCTTTTTGGTAAACATTTATTATTATTTTTTACTTCATATGTAAAAAATTACTAATTTAAGAATGTATTTTAGATAAATTAAAACAAGAATAACAGAGGGAGTATATATAATAAAAACCATATAACAAGAACTTGCAATGGCGTTCACAAGTAAACAAGTTTTTTGAAAGAGGTGTAGTTTTATCTAGTTAGCTGGTACTATGTGTTTTACAGAAAAATTAGGTTGACAACACTAATAAACAGGGCATCCATCAACAACAACACCTTTTTCTGTTGGGCAAGTAGCCAGTTCACAGTGTTCGTCATTTCCCCACCACGAAATTCTAATTCCTTGATTCTGAAGACTAAAAAACAAGAACACACCCATAAAAGCAAGTCCCGCATCCAACCCAGCTGACAGCACATAATTATACCTCATCCACCAATTTTTCCGGTACCGGAAAACAAAGAAATTGAATAAAATAGCGATCAGTAGCCAACTATTGAAGTTCAGAGTCGTAGCCGGAGGCATCATTCCGCTCGCACCAAGAATCACAGGTAAATTGATGAGTTTTACCCAATGTTGGTTCGGGAATGCTCTGTGTATTCCGTAGAAAATAACAGGACCAACGGCGCCGACGAAAAATCCCCAGTTCAGGGCGTTGTAGTTTCCCAGAGGTCCGAATATTCGCTTCGGTCCAATTAAACCCCAAATCACCGATGCATCAAAGAAGACATGGTAACTAGGACAGGTCCATGGACTACCAACAGGAAGCAGTTCTTTGTTGCATATGTTTTCTACGCTCCTCAATAGCCAAAACGCCACCGAGGTGTTGATAGTTCCGGCGATTAATGTTCCGACCAATTGAACAAGGAACATCGATCTCGGAGGGATCTTCATGTAATGGCCAAGCTTAAAATCATTGAGGAAAGAAACAGCTTGGCTCATGCTTATGTAGCCATAGGTTTTGAAGCAGGTATTGGCTATAGGCCTTCCTGGATACACCAAACCAAAAATGTACTCTGTTATAACATTGAGTCCTGGAGTCTGATTGGTTGTTGCTGTAATAACACTTATTGGGAGGGTGAAGATTAGAGATATGAGTGTAGTGAGAATAAGCCCCCACCATGGCAACTGAACTTGATCTTGCATGAAGATACAGAGTATAAGTGACAGTCCCAGTGAAAATACAAGTGTTCCGATAGACCACCAAACTGGAATTTCCGGATACTTTTTCATAAGTTTTGTGTGAATGTCTGGTTTTCCCTTGGTTGAAGCTCGAAATCTCTCAAGTATTTCCCTATTCAAATTCATTGCAGCCACAGTTTAGTTCAGTTTTAGATTTAAAAGGTCATCATGATGATAATAATTAGAAATACTTACTTTCCATTGAAGAGGGCAACATGAACAATAGTAGCGATGACAGCTGCAAAGTTTAAGCCATAGGAAAGAGAAAACATTACACTCAAATTCACACGTCCAAGTCTTTCATAAGCAGGCATGTCTATCTCGAACTTGTCATTGACTATGGCGGAAATGTGGTATCTTTGACCACGGGAATCGAATAAGTCCGAAGAAAACATGGGAAATGTTTTGGCATTGTACATGTTTAAACCCCAATAAGCTAGAGGAATAATTCCATAGATTAATATAACATAACCCACAAAAATGTTGGCAATGGCAAAGAATGGGGTAACAAGAGGACTCCCAAGAAAAGAAGCAACAACTGACCAATCTAAAGTAAAAGAGAGTATGCCAAGACCATTCATGCCTGAACCGACCATTTGTGCTATTGGTGATTTGCGATTTGCCCAACAAAGTATAGAAAGGTTGGAAAAGATTGGGATAAGATAGCCAGGAAAAATGTACCAACAGAAACTGCAGATTAGCACAATTACAAAGAATTTTCCTCTGGACATTCGCTTGGCATCTTTCTCGTGAAGGGCTCTGCCAAAAAGGGGGCGAAAAAAAAAATGATTGATATATATATATATATATACGAATTTGACCTGACATGTGAGCAGAAAATCATATACCTGAAAAGAGAAACTTGAACAAGACTTGACGGCCACCACATTTCTGCCGGTTCTACAACGTACTTTCTCATGATCCCAGCCCAGCTATATCCCAAAATCTGTTATATTTTAGACCTATTAAAATTTAAACATACATGCAAAGTGTGTGTATATATCCTTCCAAAAATTAAGGGGAAAAAAGAAAAACAGAATAGGGAACGAAAATGAACCAGGATGGGGATTAATTCACCAAAATCAAACCGATCAAAATACAGAACCTCTACCTGAGTTGTGATAATAAGAATCCAACTGGCGAGAAATGAGATTTTCCTATGGTAGAAAGCCATAACAATGGTGACGATATCAATGGCATATGCAGCGCCATTGCCAAACGCAGATCCACAATTCGCGAAAATTGAAATCAGAGCGTGCTCTTTCATATTGAAAGGACCAGGATTGAACGAAAATTCTCGGTCTCCGAGTCCGGGAATCCGAAACTTAGTCGTCGGTAGGTATTTAGCCATTAAGCGTCCGAGAGGCAGCGTCGCCACCTGAGCCGAAATCATCGAAATGACGAGTGGCTGTTTCCGATACGAGAAGAAAGTGTTGAGGAACGCGAGCAGCGCGCATGAAAGTAATCCGAGAAACCACATCCGGAACGTCCATACAGGGAGTGAAGGATCGTCATCGTTCGAGACTGTGCACCGGACTTCCTCAATAGGGGATTCTTCTTCCGAGTCGTCAATTTCCTTTTTGGTGGCGGCATTTCTTTCGATGTGGAGCACGCTGGTATCCATGGCAGCAGAACGGAGAGAGGTTCCGCCTTTCCAGTGTTTTTATATATAGTTATTCTTTTGGGTGATGGAATCCGGCAGTGGGGTTCTGGAATATAAATAAAGTTCCCTGGAGATTCTAAGAATCTGATCGACAACGGAAATCTTTACTTGCGACCGATACAAATTCCCACATGAATAATAGGTAATATTATTTTATCCTTTTTTACTTTTTCTTTTTTTTATGTGTAATTGTAGATAATAATTTCTTTTATTTCTAGTAAAATTAAAATTACAAGAAATATGATAATTGAATACATGTATATAGTCAAAATTTTCTTTTATTATATTTCCTGTAAATATAATAATAAATTTACAATTATATTTCCTGTAAATATAATAATAAATTTACAATTATATTTTCCGGAAATATAATAATAAATTTACAAGGGTCCAATCTCTATGGATCCGTTGATTCGATTTTTTCCGATGGGCGTTTTAGGCTGTTGGGCTTGATCTCGATCTATCGAACAATTTGATTTTTTCTTTTGAGGGCTTTGGAGTTTGTCTCGGGATGGATTTGGATTTAGAGAGGAAGGGCCGATTTCGATAGAGGTTCGGTATCCTTCGAATATCTCTCAACGCTTCTTGAGTGAGTGAATGAGTGTATAACCCTTTTCTTGAGGGAATTTACCCTTTATAAGTGGAGTGAGTAATAATCAGTGATATGATGTTGTCACGTGTCACTCATCTAAGGAGGTAAATCCTTTAATATCCAAATATATAAAAATAAAATATAAATATATATTTAAAATATATAAATAATATTTAATTATATATTTAAATATATAGATAAAATTTATATATCTACATTAATATCAAATTTTATTTATTTTTTTAAATAAAAGAATAATTTAACACTAAAAAATTTTTATATAAAAATATTATATATATATATATATATATATATATATATATATATATATATATATAAACAACACACGTTACACCAACTTTATGGAAATTTTAATTAACAAAAATATACATATTTAAATTATATATATACATTTTAGTTATCACTTTTATTATTACCACAAAGATACGCATAAATAGAGAAATGGAATATATTACAGTTGGAATCTCAAATTTATCGGATCTTACATTTTAATTATATAATATATATACTTTTCACATTCCAAATTATATCCATGTTTTTCTTTAAAAACGTCCAGAGACTCCCGAATTTATCTCTTCAAATGGGAAATGGCTTAGTTGTAGACAGTTCACGAATTCACTAATTAAGTATACCTAACTTAATTATGTATGTATAAATATTTTTAATTTTATTTTAACTCTCTTTTCGAAATTATTTTTCACTAATATAAATAACACACATAAACTTGACATTTTTTTTTATTTTTTTTTATTATTTACTTTTTTTTAAAAGGTGTTTTTATAAAAATTGAGAGTAATTGAAGTCCTACAAAGTCTACGTAGGTTGGGCCGTCCGAGGTGGATTCCACGAAAGACCCACGTGGTCTCGGATAGAACTCTTCCGAGGTCCAGTCGGCGACTAGAGCACACACGCTCAAGACATGATCTCTTACAATTAGATTCTCGCTGAACTCCACATTAAATGCATCCGACCAAACATACAACGTTTAGAGCCATAATTTCATAACTATCAAGAAAGAACCACTCCAGGTGTCACCTCTCGATTGGCTACCCATCTCCATAAAACGGTAACACACACACATACAAACAAGTAACAGTTAGATACACAAAATATAATCTAAGTGTTCGGACTCACTCTGATACACTTTGGTGCTCAATTAGGCCTATCGGATCTCATATTCCGGCTGACCACCCGACACACATTTATCTCTAATTGTGATTGATTTGACCGTTGGAGAGCCAACACAGAGAACACACACCCCCGACATTTAACCTTTTTTGCAAGACTCATCAGCGAGAAACGAACCCACTGAGCACGCATGGAAGGATCGAAAGGTGTTCCCCGATAAAAAATAAATAAACAAGAGAAATATTTCATTTATGATCTTGAATGTATAATTATTATTATTATGTAATTGATAAATTACACATAAGAATACACAAAGATAAACATTAATTGATGGTTGAAAAAAACCTCAAAATGACGTCATAATGTCTATATTTTTTACATTTTATCTAATCTATTTATAAAAACTATAAGCAACCAAACCACAAAATAATTCTAAAAGGAAATAAATCAAAAATCAAATCAAATTAGATAGCTAATTGGACATTGGACAAGAAATGTTTAATTAGGAATGTTCAATAATCCAAATATCAAAACTTCATTACATTTTTTTTTTTTCTCAATCTCAATTCTGAATGATATTCAAGTTCGACCTCATATAAACACCTCGACATTTTCTTAAACAAAATAAATTAGACTTTACAAACAGAACTCGAGTCAAAATAATTAGTTAAGGTTCTTTTGTAGTTATACTACCATAGGCAGCACCAGAATTAGCAAAAATGGAGATCAATGCAAACTCTCTAATATCAAAGGGACCTGGATTCAGACAAAATTCCAATCCAAAATTACTACTAATAATCCTCAAATGAAATTTTGTTTTGGGCAATAATTTCGCCCACATTAAACCTATGGGATACAAGATGGTTGATATTGATATCATTGACATAATGCATTCTTCGTTACTGTGAATGAAGAACTTATTAACAACGAACATGAAAATGCATGAAAATGAACCCAGAAATAATACTCGAAAAGTCCATATACATTCTGCACCCTCTATTATTTTTTCCTCCTCATTGTCATCATCGATTTCTTCTGTAATTTCTTCTGAATGTGTACTTGACGGAGATGATTGGATCGCAGATCTGCGCAGCATAGCCAAAGATAATTAATTATAAAAGCTAGCAAAATTTAGAGAGAGAGAGATGAGTGGAGGTCCTTTTTGTTAATGTTTTTTTTGCTTTCTTATACTTTTTGTTTTGGATTTTTTTTTCCCTGTGTTTATGTAATATATATAGGATCTTATAACTAACTAATTAACTACCTCACTAATTTTATGATTGATAAAACTTTTTTTTTATAATTAATAGATTCAAACACATATTCTTTCAACATTAATTTGTTTATTCACAATATTTAATAAACTTAAGAAATTGTTTAATGTGAACCAAATTTGCTGTCATTTGAACAAACCAAATATGAAACCTAATTTCTAACAACAAAAAAAAAAAAAAAATACGAAGAGCAAGAGAAGATCAAACAACCATTTTATTAGCCATAACCTATGAAAAAGATACATTAAATCGGAACGCTTCCATTTCTACAAATACATATATATATATATATATATAGGAATTGATTGGACATTAATATATATATATATATATATAACTAAAATACAGGACAACCATCCACAGATATACCCTTGGCAGTCGGACAAGTAGCAAGTTCACAGTGTTCAGGGTTATTATTACCCCACCAAGAAATGTTCTTATCCTCCATACCCACAGTGAAGTAAAGCAAAACAGCCATGAAAGCAACCCCAGCATCCAATGCAGCAGACAAAATATAATTATACTTCTGCCACCATTTCTTCCTATACCTAAACACAAAGAAATTAAATATCGTCCCGACGAATATCCAAGAATTGTAATTCAGAGCAGTAGCTGGCGGCATATAAGCCGTTGCTCCCAGAAGCACCGGAAGGTTAATTAACGGAATCCATGTTTTCTTGGGAAAAGCGATGTGGAGTAGCCATACTAGGAATGGTCCCATGATTCCTCCGAGGAAGAACCAGTTAAGGGCGGCGTAGTTCCCGAGGGGACCGAATATTCTTCTCGGACCGACCAAACCCCATATAACCGAAGCGTCGAAGAAAACACGGTCGCTTGGACATGTCCATGGACTATTTGAGAGCTTGTCTTGGTGACAGATGTTGTCGACGGAATGTAAAAGCCACCATGCAACGCTGAGGTTCACTGTTCCGGCAATGATTGTTCCGAGGAACTACAAAAATGACTAAATTGGTTAATTTTTCATATATATATATAGATAGATATAATATAAGGTTAATTAAGTTATGATTTTGTAAAGAATTAATTAAGAAAGAAAACAGATTACCTGAACTAAGAACATTGATCTGGGTGGAATCTTCATGTAGTGACCAAGCTTGAAATCACTTAGAAAGGAGATTGCTTGCGTCATGCTCATGTAACCATAAGTTTTGAAGCAGACATTTGCAATAGGTTTTCCAGGATATATAAGTCCCATAACATACTCTGTAATAATATTCAGCCCTGGAGTCTGCACAAAAATCATTAATTAATTAATTTAATTTAACAAAAAAAAAAAAAAAAAAACACAACTTTTCAAAATGCGTTCTTTCAGATAATATCCGAACCTGATTAGTGGTAGCAGTAATGATACTGATAGGGAGGGTGAAGACAAAAGCAAGAAAGGCTGCAAATATAAGTCCCCAGTAAGGCATCTGAATTTCCTTCTTCAAGAAAATGCATAGCGCAAGTGAGACCAAAAATGCCACCACCAGTAACACGTAGAACCAAAGGGCAGGAATGTCTTTATACTTTTTCATTAGCCTTGTGTGAACATCCATCTTTTCTTCAGAAGAAGCTCGATAACGATTGTATATTTCTCTGTCAAATCAAAATTTCCAAAAATATATAAGGACTAAAAATGATCAAATTTTCAGAAATATATATATATATATATACACACACGTACCTTCCATAAAATAAGCCAACATGAGTAAGGGTTGAAGCAATGGTGGCAAATCCAAATCCATAGGTGAGTGCAAAGAAGGTGCTCAAATTAATCTTCCCTTGTGCAGCATACTGATCTTTATCCAACTCAAATTTGTTGTTAACAATGGCGGTGACATTATATTCTTGGCCACGGGAAGTGAAAAGATCAGCAGAAAAAATAGGAAAAGTTTTGGCATTGTAGACATTAAAACCCCAGTAAGAAATGGGAATAACAACGTATAAAATCAAGAAATAGCCAAAGAAGACATTGGCAATGGCGAAAAAAGGGCAAATAAGTGGGCTGAACAAGAAAGAAGCAACGGTTGACCAGTCAAGCGTGAAAGCACCAACTCCTAATCCGTTCAAACCTGAACCGATTTGGTGAGCTGTTACTGATTTTGGAAATGCCCAACACACCCAAGAAATGCTTGCTAGGGTTTGGAAAAAGTAACCTGGTACCAAGTACCAGAAAAAACTGCATGACAGTGCAATTACGAAGAATTTTGATCTTGACATGGTTTTCTTTTTGACAACGTTCATTGTTTCTCCATTTTCACTACTACCATTATTACTGCTGGTTTCTGTGCTGATGTCCTCTTTCTCATGTAGTGTTCTGCAGAATTAAGGTTAAAAAGAAAAAAAAAAGGATCAATAACCCTATTTCTAGATGCTGGATATACATGCTCAGTATATAATTATATAATTGAGATTCATCTAAAATATCTTACTGATTTCAATAAAAAATAAAATAAAATAAAAATTTAGGTTGACATTTTTGTAGCCTAAAGAAAAGGTAAGTGAGAAAAGAGTGCTGTACTCAACCAAGGGTTTTAATTAAGGTGATTCGGACAAAAACACCTAACGTGCAGCAACTGTTTCCTTTTTTTCACTATCTATTTTAAGAAATATACATACATATATATATATATATATATATATTACACACAAATTAAGGTACAGCTGGAAACCCTTTTTTTCAAATATATATATATATATATATTGCTAGTTGAGTGCGGACCCTTTTCAAGAAAGTGTTTTTAGCCCTAAATTTTTATTTATAAAAATTCAATCTCAAAAAAAAAATTAAAATATATATATATATATATGTTATCGGAGAAATTTTAATTAGCAAAAAGTTTTATTTATGATCACATATATTATGAGTTTAAGTCATATTATTTAAAAAAAAAAAAAGAAAGTTACCTGAAAAGGGAGATTTGGACAAGGGTGCTAGGCCACCACATGTGAGCTGGCTCAACTACGTATTTTCTTAGGAGTCCAGCCCACCCATATCCTAATACCTGCCATAATAAAGAAACCGTGCCCACAAATTAATTAATGTTACCACCATCAATTTGACTTTGCTTTCTCACCTCAAAGTTGAAATTCATTACAAAAGTCAATAATTTTAACTATATAAATATATATATATATATATGTAAATCAAATATTTTAATCCACTAATTAAAAAATATATATAAAGAAATCGTAAAATTATGATAAACCACTGAAATGTCCTCATATAGAATATGTACTGTCCCCTGTTTTACTATATATTTCCAATGAAATGTTGACAAATATTAAATTAATTCTTTGAGCTGAAAATGTAAGGCTATTCAGACAAGTCAGATTTTTTTGGAAAAATCAAGATTATCCAATTGATAAGGCTAATAATAATATAAACCAACAAAATTAAAAAAAATCGGCTCCGGGCGGCAGTGCATGGTTCAATGCAAGACAGCTCTTTCTTCTACCTTGGGAAAATATACTAATCAAATCAACAATTTGACTGACTACAAGTGAACAAATAGAAGTCAGCTAAATACGAAAAAAAAAAAACCCCTCTCTCTCTCTCTCCTCTCTCTTTTCTTTTTTTTTTTTTTTTTGTTCTTCTCTTTTTTTTTTTCTTTTTTTTTTTTTTTTTTTTTTTTTTTAACTTCTTATCCAAAAAAAAAAAAAAAAGTAAAAACATAAATAAACATGTTCTCTCTCTCTCTCTTCTTTCTCTCTCTTCTTTTTTTTTTTTTTTTTGAAATTTTGTTCATACTCATACTAATTACATAATTTCTACACATAATAATCATATCATATATTAATAAAGGGGAAAACTTAGTCTTAAATTTGTCAAAAAGGATTTTTAATATTTTGCGTTTAAATTTTATATTTTTTTGTTAATACTATCATTAAAAGATTATAGTGTGTAATTATTATATGTAAAAAATACTAAAAAATTTAAATATATCTCCATAGTATTTATCGATAGCAACCCTTCTTTACTTATAATAAAAATGCTCATAATGAGTTTAAATATATCTCATTCTTTACACATAATAATTATATGTATTATTATAATATTAACAAAAGATAAAATGTATGTATATTCTTTATGTATAGTAATTACATGCATATTAAATACGAATTATAAAATATTAATTAATTAATAATATTCCTTACCTGAGTAGTGATGATGAGAAGCCAGCTAGCAAAGAAAGAAATCTTCCTTTCGTAAAAAGCAATAATAATATTAACAATTCCAACTGCATAAGCGGATCCATTCCCAAAAGCACTACCGGCATTAGCGAATATGGAAATCAGCACGTGTTCCTTCATGTTAAACGGGCCCGGGTTGAGCGAATATTTTTTATCCGACCCGGGTATTAGCCTGAACTGACCGGTAGGAAGAACGGCGGCCATGATTCTCCCCAGTGGAAGCGTAGCGACTTGAACCGTAATTTGAGTAATAATGAGAGGTTCTCGACGGTAAGAGAAGAATTGGTTGAGGAAAGAGAGAAGTACGCAGGAAAGAAGACCTAAAAACCACATCCGGAAAGTCCATACCGGTAGTGATGGATCGTCGGTGTTCGGTACCGTTAAACGGACCTCTTCTATCGGAGATAAGTCGTCGTCGTCATTTTCGAATTTTGGAGACTCTGTTTCTGCTGCTACAGTACCCATTGTTATATTGTTAAAAGTACTGTTGATGGGAGAAATAATTATTAATGGAGATGATGAAGAGAAAATGTGTTTTTGGACTTGCTTTTATAGATAGATACATATTAACACAAAAAAAAGAAAGATATACTTTCGTTTAGATCTTGTAATCTAATTCATAAAAAGTAATAGGGTCGGGGTCGGAATCTTTCTTTCTTTTTTAATTAAAAGAATTCATGTCACCCCAATTTATTATACTTATAATTCAAGATATTATCAAAGTTACGAGTCGCGTTGAAAAATAAAAATAATTTTTTAAAAAATATTACACTAAAAGTGAAAATGCTTAATATTGATGTCACAACTCAAATATTTGAGCTTGCACCACAACTAGAGTATAACGATACTTATGATCAACTACTTGAATTTTGAAATCATTTTTGTTGTACTAAAAAAGATATTTCGAGTTGTCAATAATTATTTAAGCTTATACTTATATACTATTTACACAGGGTATCACAATTGGGGTAATTGTAACAAAGAAGAGAACACAAAGCACAAATGAACTGTGGTAAGGAGCTTTTATGTTTTAAGTGATGTCAAAGGTTCGAATCTTAATTTATGTATGCAACTATTTAAATTTGGGGTCAGAGTTTCATCATGCAATGGACCAACTCGACTACTCCAATGATCCCTCCTATAGTTGGGACCCTTTTATAATACATCGTGCCCTAATAAAAAAATAAAAAAAACAAAAACAAAGAAGAGATTTTAATAAAAAATATTTTTTAAAAAAGGAAAGAAATTATTGTTTAAAAAGTATGGAAAGAAGGGAGTAATAGAGCAATAGTAGCGAGCACGAAATTGGTGATCTTTTTTCATGTAAACAAACTTTATGTTTGCAAAATTAATTAAGAAAAAACTGTAACAAACAAAATATTTTAATAATTTTGATTTACTCACCACCAACTACTTCTTTAATCCGCTGAAAATATTTTATGATTTTTTTTTTTAACTATAATTTTTTCTATATTTAGAAATGTAAAATTTTAAAGATTATTTATTTATTTTTTTAAAAAATAATACTTATTTTAATTTCTCGTCAAAAATTTAAATATAAATTTTTATCTCTTAAAATTACTATTCAAGTAGATTTTTATTTTTTTATTTTTTTAAAAAATGTGTGTAATATATATATATATATATAGAAGTATACTAACTAGTGGGAATATCATTAATTTTTATTGATGAAAAGTAATATCATAGTGGTTGCAAATTGACGTTAGAGAATGATTGAAAAAGTTTTTTTTTTTTTTTTTTTTTTTGGTGAATGAGAATGATTGAAAGTTGAAAGGATAATAAAACAATCATTAATTTTTATTTTATTTTATTTTTTTTAAGCTTATCAAAAAAGCATTAATTTTTTTAGTCTCAAATGAGAAAGCAATTTGTTTGATTAAGACAATGCTATTTAGAAATTAATTCTTTTGGCCACAAAAGCCTAAATAAATAAATAATAATAATAATAAATGAAAAGGAAAAGGAAAACCAAAATAAAGAAGAACTTCGTGTTTGTATTTTAGTAGTAAACCATTTACTTAGAATTTAGATTACTACTAAGATCCTACCAACAATGCTTATCAAAAAAAAAAAAAGATCCTACCTAGTATTTCCTATCACTTTCTTGTCTTTCTTTGGTGGTCTTCACGAAGAAGATCAAACACACTTTTATTTTACATACGCTCATTAATCGGGATGTAAATCTTCGGTCTTGCTATGTGTGATTGGTGGCTCTATTTTTCATCGACGTATCCTGCAAGGAAGGCCAAGTGTTGAGGGTGTGTTCCCCAACGATCAAGTCAATCACGAATATCATATGAGGTCTTAGGGGATCGCTCAAAAAGTATATTTTCGACAATTCTCACCGAGTAGAGAGTGTCAGAAAGCAAACCGAACTTAGAATGTATTTTGTATATATGGCTTTCACTTGTTTGTATGTGAGTGTGTGTTACCATTTTTATGGAGAAGGAGAGCAAATCGGGAGGTGACACTTATATTGAGTACCTTTCTTGACATCTGAAATGGTGGCTCCAAACTGTGTCTGTCGAATTAAGTGCATTTAATGTTGAGTTCGGGGGGAATCTCCTTGTCGGAAATCATGCCCATCTTGTGATGACTCTAGTCGCTGGCCGGACTTCGGGAGACTCCTATTCGAGACCCAGTCGATCCTTCGTGGAATTCACATCGGATTGTCTAGTCTACGTGGACTTTTATGGGACTTCAATTCCTCTCACTCATCAAACTAAAACAATGCTCAAATATTTAAATTATGAGATATCTAAATTTGATTTGAATTGCGTTTACGAAATTTAACTTTTATTTAAGAAAATTTGAGTACCGAACTTGTGATTTCGTGTAACTTAACTTACATTCATAGCATTTTAGTTATAAATAAATGTGTTTAATCAATTTGAGCTACATTTTTTAAATTTTTTTCTTTCTGTTAGACTATCCGATTCAACTCGGATTGCTCCTGTAGAGTTCAAGTCTTATTCAAGAGAAGGTTCACCCCAACTTTCACATGACGCTCACAACAAGTGTTGAATCTTTAACCTAATGTAGCAGTCACAATGTGTTTTCTAATTATGTAAAAGCCAAAAACTTTAATTGAACTACACTTTATTGTCGGAAATTAATCAATTTTGATACACTTAAACAACGTATCAAAGTAATTTTATATATTAAATAATATTGTAAATTAATCAATTTTGTTAGACAGACACATTGTTGCATTTATATATATATATATATATATATATATATATATTGGAAACATCGAAATTGAATAAAGAATTAAGATGCCAATTCCGGCAAATTTTGGCATCTCACAATGAACAGAATTGGCGGACAGATATAGATATTTTCTTGTTGTTTTTTTCACTATTAGGATTATTAGCTGACAGATATAATACAAAGTTTATTGTATTTTATTTGGTATTTAGGATAAAAAAATTGATAATATATTATCACTTTAAATTGAAGATGTCAATATTAACAACTCCCCGTCGACGTAACAATGTTCTTACATTCACGTATATAATTAAACATTCAAACTAATTATTTATATTTAGCAAAGAGTTAAAATCCATTAAAAATAATATATATATATATATATAACAAATGTCTTATTTATTTTTGTAATTTTCATTCTTCTAAGTCTATAAAACATTAAGTAATATATATATATAATATATATATATATATTACACAAATAAATATAAAAATTTCTCAAAATGATATAAAATATTTATGAAAATATGTGTAGCTCACAACAACTAAATGTATATTTAGATAGGAACTACAAATAAAAATAATAATAAATATTGGATTTTTTTTAAGTTAAAAAGTGATATTTGAATAAATAATAGGTATAATGAGGTGTAATTAATAATTAATTTGGTATTTTTAACCCTTTAAAACTAATAAAAATGTCATATAACTAATCGAACTAAATTTTACAATTTTTTACTTGAATTTGTACAAGCTATATATGTTTCCCTTTTTTTTTTTATTTGGACAAATAAAAAAATACAAGTTTTTTTTTTTTAAAAAAAATATTAATATGTCTTTTAATTTTTTAAAAATAAAATAATTAATAAAAATAATATTAATTATCAAGATATAAAACAATACAAATTTTTAGATTCCCAATTATAAAGTAAATATATATATATATATATATTTTTTTTAAACACATGAACAAAATTTGAATATTATTTAATTAATTATGAAATTGAATAAAATAAAGATATGTGAGAAAAAAAAGTAACAACATGAACCAATGAAATAAAAAAGAGTGTCTCTACCCATCAGATGATGACACATCAACTTAGTCACATCTTCATTTATAAATAGAAGGACAAAGAGAAGCATATAAAAGGGTAATGAAGAAAAGAAACTCCGACAATAAATACAGACAGATTTTCATATTCATAATGAAAAAAAATTATTTATTTTGTAAATAATAATCAGAAATTTCTTGTTTCATATATATATATATATATATATATATATATATATATATATATGGGTCGGACTCTAACCCTCAAATAATAGTTGAACTCTGCGAGCGCTCCGCAAGCCGAGTCCGGATGCATCTCACAGAAAAGTGGTAACACCGGGCGCCCCTAAGTGGGTACCAAAAAAAAATAAAAAATAAAAAAATAAGGAAGGAAGGAAGCATAATATTCAACTCAACCTTTTGACAAAAAAATAAAACAAATTTTTTTTTTTGTGGTTAAGTCTTTTTTTCTGGAAAGATAAGTAAGGTACGGATCCCAATAATGGAAGGTGGAAGATTCTGATCTTTGGAAAGTTGAATAATTTTCCAGGGATTCAGAATCTTTAATAGTAAAGACTTAATTAGCGCTGATTTTGAGCCGACCGCCATGGAAGATCAACATCGTCAACTTCCCTTTCTTTCTGCGTTTACATTGGACTTAATTTCTTTTCTTTTTCTTTTTATTTAACTTTATTGGACAGCCAAGGATAATAATCTGTCCAGCCTAACTCAAAAAACTATCTTCACCCACCCTCTCTTATCTTCTAACCTAACTAACATATGTTGGTTCAAATAGAATGAGTTTGGTTTTTTATTCACAAGGTCTCAAGTTCGAACATTGTCAAGATAGGTATAGGGAGAGTTTCCCCCCAATAAGATTTGACACGGCTCAAATTCAATTTAGTTTGAGCTCAAAAGTTACATATAACAATAAAAATTATCATAAAAATTTAAGTCAATAACATGACCTAGTTTTTGGATGAAACTCCATTTTAAGTTATGAATTTTATAATTTTTGACAATTATAAACATAAAATTTTAATTAAAAAAACTACAAATTAAAGATAATTATACATAAATGACATGTGACTGGACATGCATATAAATTTATGTAGAAAAACATCATGATACATCAACCAATTAATTTTATCATCTAACACCAGATAAGATAACATTGTTTACATGTCATGTCATGTTACTTTCATAGGCTTAACTATTATGTATTATTTTTCAAAGAATGATAAAATTCATGGGTCAAATTGAAGATTAGGTCCACAAGTTTTAAATCATTTCTTCAAGTTACTCAGAAGCTCAAAACCAAGTTTGCAAAATGAAATAGAAGAAATCTATAACTAAGTTTAACCTTCTTGATATATTGTTCCACTAGCTTTTGAATTTACATGGGATTTCTTGTCAGACAAATGTAAAACATTAGAACCAGAACACATCTACTGCTGCAAAGAATAGTAAGACATTGTTTTACAGCATTTAAAGATAAGTTAACTACATCTTTCTATCTATCCATCACAGAGATCAAGTGTTGTTGTGGGACATTTTTATCCAAGTCCAAATCTGTCTTATTGGCTGTGTATTCAACAATATTCAACAAGAGGAGGAAAGACATAAATTGAATTCTCGACTTTTTGCTATAATATCATGTTAATTTGTCACTTACTCTAAAAGACAATTTAATCACTTGACAGTATCAATCATCAAGAAGAAGAGACAAAGATGCAAAAGGGCATAAATTCATGCAAAAATGTGAACTGAAATCAGATAACCAGAGTTAATATTACCTTGCTGGATATCATTAGATTAGACAACTGAAATCCCCACAAGAACATTTTCCATTGTCAAACCTGTGCAGCCGTTTACTATCTCGAATAATGATTCTCCTTGCAGTTGATATTGAGATGAATTTCATGAAGTTATGGCAATCCCTACACATGCCAATGCTCTTGTTAACTCGTATCGCTGCACCATCATTGGATGTATTCAACAGACTAAATGCAACTGCAAGTTTTTCACTGTGATGAACATTGGAGTCAGTGGCTCCCTCGATTTCATCTTCAACTTCATCATTTGTCACTTCTAAACATGTTTGCTGCTCATAACCAAGAGTTTTTGCTCTCTCATGCAAGTCTTCCAATAACTGTTTCACCTCATCTGTTGCATCCCTTGGGTCGTCTGCCTTAAACGAATAAACCTTGTCTTTGATGCTTATCCAGCTCCAATCCTTTATTTTCCCTATTTTTTCTGTTTTCATCATTTTTCTCACCCTTGAAACATCTTTCCATCTCCCTGCAGATAAGTACATGTTTAACAACAAAAAACACATCTCTGGATCTCTTGGGTTCAAGCTCAGCAGTTTCTCTGCTGCATAGAAGCCTAAATCTAATTTTCCTTGACTTCTGCAGCCTGCAATCAGGATTGACCATATAACCTCGTTTGGTTCGAATTCCATCTCTTTTACAAGATCAAAAGCTTCGTCTAACCGACCTAACCTCACAAACATATCAATCAGGCATGCATAGTGGTCCATAACAGGCTTTATTTTGTACTTGAATTTCATCATCTTGAAGTAAGATAATGCTTCTTTAACCATTCCAGCATGGCTGCAAGCTGCAAGAATGCCCACAAATGTGACCTTGTTTGGCTTAACTCCAATAAACTTCATATCTTCGAAAAGCTGCAGTGCTTGTCTTGACTGCCCATGTTGTGCAAAAGAATTAATCATTGAGGTCCAGGATATCAAAGTTCTGATAGGCATCTCTACAAAAGCTTTACTTGCTCTGTGGATACTTCCACATTTGCTATACATGTTAACTAAGGAAGTCCCTACAACCACATCAGACATGAACCCTGATTTAATTGTTTGAGCATGAACCTGTTCTCCTTGATCTAAAGCTGATAGACCACTACACACGGTTAATACACTCGAAAAGGTGTATAAATCAGGCTTCAGCCCGGACTGGTTCAATTTCTTGAAAATATCAAGTGCCTGAATCCCACTGAGATGTGCTGAAACACTATCTTCTGCGATATCCATCATCTGAGCATGACCTGCAATCATGGCATTCCATGTAATCAGGCTAATATTCCCCATTGCATCAAACAACATCTTTGCCTCCCTCACTAGTCCACTTTTCAAGTAGAGATACATAATTGAATTCATCACTGGTACACTAGATCCATATCCAAGTTTAATGCTTAATGAGTGAACCTGTGATCCCACATCCAAAGCCTGCATAACACAACACAAGCTCAAGACACTAGTCAATGTAAACTCATTCGGCTCCACACCATCATAAATCATCTGAACAAAAAGATCCACACCTGCTGCCGAGTGGCCATTATCCCCACAAGCTGATATCGCACTAGTCCAAGAAATCACATTCTTTTGATCAATTATTTTAAACGCCTTAATTGCAGAATGCATAACACCATTCTTAGAATACAAGCTACATAAGGCATTCCCTATACTCGTATCACCTGCAACCTGATACTTTATAATATATCCATGTAATTGCTTTACAAACTCAAATTTAGATAATGAAGAACAAGCATTCAATATGATTGCTAAAGTGTAATTCGTAGGGTACGCTCCAACTTCCAACATTTCTCCAAAAACACTAATTGCAAGCTCTGGTTGGGAATTATAAACATAACCCGACATCATTGATGTCCATGAAACTACATTTCTTTTGGGCAAGTTGTCAAAAACCTTCCGGGCACTTTCCATTCTCCCACATTTTGCATACACATTGACAAGAAATGTCATGATAAACAAATCCTGGTGCGTACCGGTTTTCACTATGTGAGCATGAAGTTCTTGAGCTTCTGAAACTGAATTCTTGTGTATACATTCTTGCAGCAAAGTATGATAAGCAGATGGTTCCCCAACCACGTATCCTTCTCTTACTGCAGAAATTGCTTCTCTGCACTCCAACTTAAATGAATCCAAACCTTTATCCAACTGGGATATGTTGCTACAGTTTCTCTATAACAAATAAATAAATAAAAGAACAACAACAACTCAATCACTTGAAACTGGCAATAACTGCAAAAAGCATGAAGTAAATCAAACACGGAAAAGCTTACCTTATCAAATGAAAAAGAAGTTGGGGTCTGTTTCTTGAAGTCGGGTTCGAGTTTGAGTGTGTTCCCAACTACAACTGAAGGCAAAGAGGCCATGAAACTGAAACTGAAACTGAAATTCTTAAAAATATTGAATCATTTCATCAGATATAATTAGTGATCTCTGTGAGAAAGACGTTATCTTCATTTTCATGGAACGTGTTTGGATGAAATTGAATTACAAATTTGTTTATCTGATGGAGGAATAATTGTAATGGTAGACAGTGAACTCTTCTTGAACTTGCCAAGTCATCTGGGCCCCAGAAGTTTTTGGTAATGCGGTAAAACAATGAAAAGGTTAGTTTTTTTTTCCGGCGGGAATAGGCATTTCCCCACTTAGGTTAAATTTTATCTTACTTCTGATGTTGTATGGTTTAAATCCTCACATCCAAATGTCTTGGATGTTTTGAACTCTGATTGGATGCTTTCTTTATGAATGAGAATGCCATATTTTTCCCTCAAAAAAAAATGTGGTAAAATTTAGAGCCGTGAATTACAAAATATTTAATTTAGCCTACAGGCGATGGATAGGTAGCAGTGAAACAGTAGAAGAAATAGAATATATACATTTTTTTAATAATTAAAATATTTTGATATTCTATCACTTAAAATTTTAAAAGAGCTAATTTTAATAATAATAATAAGTTACATGTGTTCAATTTACAAATGAGAAAGAATGAGAGAGGAGTAAGAGTGTTTTTTTTTTTTTTTTTTTTTTTTTGATAGGCGAGGAGTAGGAGTGTGTCGATGGTAAAAAGGAAGCAGAAAAATGTATTTGCTAGATAATAATTGACTCACTGAATTTGACCTATGACAAGATTGCGCAGAGCGCGTCAACCCTCAAAAGGTGAAGTTTAAAAAAACCCAAGAAATGTATCAGCTTCTCAGTTAATCCTTGTATTTCATTGTTTCCTTCTCGAACCCAATTGTAGGGAATTGTTTGGCGTACTCTTCAACCTCATGCCGTAGCTTTGAAAGCTCAGATACATAAGAATCTGATTTCATGGTAGCCACAAAGTCCTTCAATTTTGTTCCTGAAAGTTGGAATAGAAGACAGAGAACTATAAGCAAAGAAGTGGCAAATATAATATAAAGTTCTAGGAATAAAAACCATTCAGCTAAGCATGGGACCTTGAGTTTCAGCCTTGATCTTCAGAGCTAACTTCACAGCAGCATCAAATAATTCAGCAACTTTAACAAAATCCTCTTCGACAAAACCCCTAGAAGTGAGTGCCGGTGTTCCTAATTCACCAGATAAGAATAAAATATGAGTCAATTGATATAGTCAAGATCATGATGATCAACGGTGAAGAAATTTACCCATGCGTATCCCGCCAGGTACCATGGCAGATACATCCCCAGGAACTGTGTTTTTATTAGCTGCAATGTGTACAGATTCTAGAACTTTCTCAACCCTAGAACCATCAATACCCTGAAAAGACAAATATGATAAAATTAGAGTTTCAAAGAACTAATTATTAAATGAAGAAATATTTATATGAAATTCCAGAGGTTCAAAAGGGAATAGTGAAGATAGAAAAAATATCTCAGACAGTTGGATGAGCATCCACCCAAAATTCACTGTTTCAGACTATATATTTATCAGCCTAGAAAGACAAGCATCTTTATCCAAATGAAGAAGAAGAGGAAAGAAAAAAGGAGCTGGCGAGTCCTGCTTAATTCCTCAAAGATTAAATTCACAAGACCGTTGAAAAATCATCAATTAAATAGCTAAAATGTCTATATAAACAGTACTCCCAAAAAGTCTCATCCTTGCCTTGCTGAGTTTACAGCTCAATGTTACGACATCATATAGGTCCCCAGTCATAAGATAAACCACAATAGAGAACAAAGAGGTCAAATAAGAGATTGACAGTTATAAATAACTTTAGAATAGAAATAAAGATAACACATTCACCAAAAAAAAAAAAAAGAAATAAAGATAACACAAGCTATTGCAGAGTTGGATCAATTCAATATCCAAATACCTTGTTTCGCAAATTCACCAATACAAGATGGTTATCAGTGCCACCAGATACAAGTTCATAGTCCTTAGCTAATAAAGTCTGCAGTCCAGAAAAATGAGCCATAGTTGTCAATTTGGCACTAGGCCAGAAAAATAAACTAATAATTACATTAGCAACAGCTAATTTTCGGATCTCCAAACAATGAGTTGACCAGGTATGATCAGAATACCAGCAACTAGTTCAGATTCAACAGCAACAAAAGTTTACAATAACTTAGACATAAGAAATAAAGTTTCTAAAATGCCTCTAATTACCTCAGCAAACTTTGAGCAATTGCTAAGAACTTGTTCTTGATATGCCTTGTATTCTGGTGTCATGGCCTAAAAGCACAAGAGATGACCAACAGGGAATTAAATGGAAATTCAATAACCCTTGAGAATTTATTAGAAAATCATGACTAGAATTCACAAAAGTACCTGTTTCAGCGCAACTGCTAGTGCAGTTATGGTGTGATTGTGGGGACCCCCTTGAAGACCAGGAAAGACTGCTTGGTTGATTTTGTCTTCGTAGTCATACAATACCTGTTAGATTAAACCTAGTCTCATAAACTAAAATTTCAGAAAATAAGTGATAAATATACAGAAGCCAAATACATTTCAATGTTTTCCTCTGAACCAGCAATAATCCTCCCTTCCCTAAACACAGATGCGAATGTGATACTCTTATTATTTCATACATCTATATCAAATATCAAGATTAGAACCTCTCTCCAAGAGCATGTGAGACTGTCCAATGATCTGGACTGCTGTACCAAACTGTACAATTCCCCAATCTTTACCCACTCAAAAAGTTTAAAACAGATAAATTAATAAGTACAAAATTCTGGATGAAAAGCTCACTTCTTGTCCTTTTTTATTTATCTCTTTTACACCTTTCCTGAAGAAGATCATTGCACCACGTGGACCTCTTAGTGATTTGTGCGTTGTTGTGGTAACAACATCAGCAAATTCAAAGGGCGAAGGGATGACACCAGCAGCAACCAACCCACTAATGTGTGCCATGTCAGCCAACATAACAGCCTTTTGCTTATCACAAACCTATCAAATTCACCCAAAATTAAACTAGGACAGATTAAAGAAATCCTAGAAGTTATATCATGCATAATGCTGATCAAACAACTAGTGAGCTAAGATTAAGCTTACTTTGCGGATTTGTGCATAATCATAGAGCCGTGCATAAGCACTTGCACCAGCTACAATTAGTTTTGGCCTAAAGAGTGCTGCACTATTTTCCATCTGCAGCGGAACCAATATATATTTAAAGTTACGATACTTGGTATTCAATAATGTAAAATAAGGTTATTACAAGGAATTCTTCAAGGAAGAGATAATTTTAAAAAGACAAGCTCATATGTTACTGACAGCATAAACAATAATAGAAGCACAAGTCATGTAGAAAAATCTTATAAGGAAAAAAAATGTACAGATGGACAGGTAAGAAGAACCTTTCACAGAAATTCAACTTGTATAACCCAAGGCATATATCTAGAAACTCAAAATAAAATCCTAAAAATTGTTTCAGACACAAAGTTTGAAGACATCAAATAATATTGAGAATGCAAGAACTATTTTTAAGACAATAGAAACATGCATTCTCCATGCTGCAATAACTTGAAAGTCAATAATGAAATTGCATGTAACTAATTTAGGTCCTCAAGTAATTGAGACTCTGATACAGTTATTTTGTCAAGTTGCCTATACTAGTCATCATACAGTCTAGGAATGGTATGTGGGAAAAGTTTATGAGGAAGGTATTGGACAAGCAGAAACTTTAGCTTCACTTCTTCTCTTTAAATACCTATTGACAGTCAGGCATATCTAGCACCTTTCATCTCCAATTAAGAAGAATAAAGCAGTAGGCGATCACCTAACTCAATAAGACTATACAAACCTGCACATGATTAAAAGAACCTAAAGTACCTGGTCATAATCAATGTAACCTGTTTTCTCATTTAACCTGTAGGGCATTGTCTCGAAAAAAATTGAAACGGCTGATATCTTCTTTGTGTCAGTCTGCAGAAAGAAATTATGTGATCACTTATAAAACAAAACTGACACATGGAACCTTCAGCATTCAACTTAGGAAGTTTGAATAACCTGATAACCATGTGAAAGATGTCCACCATGAGGAAGATCAAGTGCCATAATTCTTTCATGGGGTTTTAACAAAGCGGTATAAGCTTGAAAATTTGCAGGTGATCCTGATAGTGACTGGACATTCACTGCCAGTAAGAACAACACGATTGAGAAAATCTCTAAGAACAAATGTGTGATTACAGGGAGAACTGAAAAACTAGAATTAAAATATTTGATTGACAGGATAGCCATCGATAACAGTAGCTGCAATTATTGGATTCAAGCAGCAGCATAGGCAAAAGATACAGGGCTTCAAGATTATATGGTAAACAAGACATTCAGCGATAAAAACTGTTTAAAAAAGGAATTACAAGAAATTTACATCAAACACATAGCAGAAACTACAAATGAGAGTAGTCCATTTACCTCCCCATTTTGCAGGATCCAAATGAAAAGCTTCCAAGGCACGCTTCTGGCACAATCTCTCAGCCATGTCAATGTACCTTTGTGTAAAGAAACCCAACATTGATCAATTGTTTAGATAAGGTACATGTACATATAACAACCCATGAAGTCTTTTGATGATGAAAGTAAGGTAAAATGCATCCTGAGAACAATCTATTTGTACAGCATATGATTGAAACAAATTTGAAAGATATTAAAAATTCGTTGAAAATAGTCTCAGAGTAAAACAACTGCAAAGATTAAGAAAATGATTATGGTTGTGAAAAAACTAAATTACCCAATAATGGCATGTGTCAAAACAAAGATAATGTCGGAAAATTAACAATTAATATAATCTTAATCTCCTAAAAGAACAAAAAATTTGGAAAGCAGATTTCTTCAGATTAGAGTATTGTCTTGGAATGCGAGTAGTAGTAATGCAATTTCACATACTCATTTCCTCCGTAGTATCTGGCACCAGGGTACCCCTCGCTATATTTATTGGTCATTATTGATCCAACCGCTTGCATCACTGAAGACGACGTAAAATTCTCTGAAGGTATAAGTTCAAACCCCTAAATAAATGATTTAAGTTAGATACTACATTCTAGAGACCAGCAAACACGGAGTTAAATACATTACAAACGAGTTGTAAGCTGAAACTTATAATACAATTATAAATTTTGAATTAAAAAAGAAATGTTACGAAATGGTTGAAGTTTTCTGGAAGTTATTGGGAATTATTGATTGAAATATCGACGAAAGCAGAAACTATAAACCTTCCATTGCCTAGCTTTTTCGAGCTCAATTATGTCATAAATTTCTGGATCAATTTCTTCCAACGGTGCATTCAACTGTTTGATCCACTGTTTATCAAAATGAAAACAATCACAAAAAATTATTTCAACCAACAAACAAGATCTAACAGCATCACAGCCGGAGCAGAGACTCAAAACAGAAATCCAACAATATAGAAAACCAGACAAGCAAATCTCAGATATTTCATTACCGTGATACGAGAATTCTCCTTTTCACGTACTGCTGGATTCGCCACGGAAGACTGCAGAGATTACAAAAATATCCGATAAAACAATTACCAGAACCTCCAAAAAAGATCGAATCACATCAGGTGTTCAGAAAAAGAGAGAGAATATGGAAAGTACAGCAGAAAAACTGACCATGCGGTAGATGGAAGAGACATTAGAGAGAGGCCTAAACGAGGTAGAAGAAACTGAAGCAGTGCAGAGCCTGCGGAGTGCTGTTGCCATCGCCATTGTTTTCCTATTTCCCCAACTCTGCTAAGCTCTCGATTCGAGTTTGTAAAAAGGTGCTGGGGACTTGGGGTTGGTGAGAGTATCGGGTCAGGTGTCGGCCTATTTTAAATTTTTGTATTCTATAAATAAAAATTATTCTAAAATACTTGGTGAATTTTGTAAATCAACGAAGTTATCCTGTATTAAACTATTAATAGTGGTTTAGATTTTTTTAAAAAAAATTAAATTCCTAAAAGAATACCAAAAAATGAAGAAAATAAAAAGTTTATGACTTTAATACGTATGACTAAATTTATTTTTGATAAGGAATAGAAATGATAATGAAGGAAGTAACTTACTTGGTGCTCAAAAATAATGAAATATTTAACATTAGTGGTATAATTGTAAATCTTGAAAAGTTGATAGCAGATAAAGAAAAGAGAATTGATTAATTTAAGGGATCAATTATGAAAAGTGGTAAATAAATTTTAAAAAGAAAAAAGAGGAGAAAAGAAAAAAAAAATTATCTTTATTGGAGTAGCACTTTTTTTTCCTGAAAAAATTATTGGCGGGACCAACAAGATCGAACAATTTGTTAGGGTGGAGTTGGTGGGTAGTGAAGAGTGATGAAGACAGTGACTCTGAGGTGAGATGTATCTTTCTTTTCGAGGCAAAATTAGGAAGTTGGTGACTCGGTTGGTGAGCCACACTAGTCTTTCTGACACTATTCCCTCCCGTGTTCAGCTCAACTCTGATTCTTATGACAACTATATTTTTGTCATATTTTTAATAATTAACTACAAAAGTTTAAAAAATATATATCCTTTCTATCCTTTTTCTTGTCACAAAAAAAAAAAATTATATAACAAAGTACTTTCATAATATGTAAATAAATTCTTCAAATATTGGGTAAAATGTTCTAACAATTCTCATATCTTTTGCTGCCAATTTGGTGAAGTAGTCCAATTAATAAATATATTATATTACTAAAACAATTGCTAAATTAGAAAATTTGTCAAGATTTTTCAAAGTATAAATACATTTTAGATTAAACACTAATTTACATATATAACTGAAACACGAAAACTAGGGATCTATATATTAGCCCAAATTAGCACATACTAATTTTATACTCTTAGTAATAAAGATGCGAGACAAACCATCGTCCTGTAAACATTATATGGATTCTCTGTTGATGTTGACTTGCATCTAATGCCACAAAATGATCAACTATATTAGATCACAGGGGTTGTTGAGATTCAAGAAATCATCGTCTTTTACTCCTTGACTTTGTAACCCTTGATTTGCATGACTCACTGGGAGGTTTCCATATAATTTCATCCAGATTGTTACAAAAGTTTTTATAAAACTGCAGAAGTGACATTTTTCTTAAAACGTGATTAAAATGCTAAAATGCATAAAATGTTTTTATTTTATAACAATAATACAACGTGAAAAGAAATTGCAGAAAAGAGAGTTCAGTGAGCACCAACCTTTAGATATTCAACAGTGTCTCCAGCTGCTTTCTCAATATCTACCATGATAAATGTGGGAGCAACTTGAAAAATCTGTTTAACAAACAATTAACTAAATTCAACTTGTCTTTAGGGAAAATAAGCTCAGATTAAATAAGGCTGACTTTTCTACCTCCACAAACACCGAAAAATGTGAAGTCTTGCTTGAAGAGAGACCTTCCACCCTCATCTGAGACAATTAGATTCAGAGGAATTAAGAATTTTATAAGGGATCAAATGCAGCCAAACATGTCCCAAAGGACATAACTGGGAAGATAGTATTAATTTGCGAAATCTTTTCTAATAAGAAGAGATACAGTAGATGCTAGTTACCTAACAATTCAGAAAACGCAATTCAAGATAATAGAATCTACTGATAATTACAGATTGGTTTTGGAATCTATTGATTCAACTATTTCCAAAGCATCTATTATTAAGAACACTGGATAGGTACTATCAACTTGCAGAAGTATCTGCAATAAGAAGCAATATAGATTATGCTAGTTGCCACATTCAACATTAAGAAAGCATACTACATACTACCTATAGTTACTCCTACCTTATAGTTCCGGATATGGGTCTTGAAACCCAGTGATTGAGCAACAACTTCCATAGTTGACAAAACCACCTTTGCTGGTTTTTGTGAAGCAAAACGTGTTTGATGCTTTGTCAAATCCTGTAAAGACATGTCAGCATTCACAGGATTAATTAGGAGGTCAAACAAGATAAAGAAAGATTACTTGTTATCTGGTGGACATTTGAGGAAGCAGAAAGGAATGGTCACAAGATATTAATTTTTAACTATAGTATTCATAGAAAATGAGTAGAATTGCAGTAGCAGATTCTTAACGTGTACCTGGCCACGATCAAAAAGTGCTGAAAGGTTTAATCCTTGAGAGAGTATAATCAGGTCAAAAGCATTGAGTACCAAAGGCCCCATATCCTCATTCACACCTTGCTCCTTGGATTGCTCTTCCTACAAAGGAGATGCCAATTAGGAAAGAGAGATAGTGGTCATATTAGATTTATAAAGATATTGGAGAATGTTGAATACATGGATCTTTCATTGGCATATGCATAGAATAATAAGGTCTATTGATTTTGTTGTGACATCATTAGTATGCTTTTCAGGAAAGCACAAGTCAATTTTAAACTGCATTGCCATCTAAACTAAATTTCTCCACATAACTAGGTGCCAAAAGCAACTGGAGAGATTTTTTTGGAGGGAAAATCAAAGGCTGAAGACAATCGAGTCATGTCCATTTACCTTTTAAGTAAAAAGGCAGAAGGGTTAATAATAAATGTAAATCCTGAGGAACAGTTTCACAAGCTAAAAGCACAGTAAATCAAGCTTAATTGCAAAAGATATAAATGGATGTCAACTTGCTACTGCATATGGGACTAGAGTAAGAAAAAAGGATCAAGTATTATATACATACATGTAGTTTTCCTAATAAACAAATGTAAATTCTGTGAAACAGCTTTACCAGCTAAAAAGCACACTGACAGTTCAAGCACCAAATGTAATTGAGGAAGAATATCTATGGATTGGAAGCATTATCAACTTGCTACAGCATATGGGATAATGGTAAGAAAGAAGGAAGAAGAAAATTATATCCATACATGTAGTTTTCCTTAAACCAGAGAAAAAAATTTGCAGTTTACCAACCTCTGGATCATCAAAAACAGCATTGACATCATCAAGATTAACATCTTCAATTTCGGGAAGTCTAACAGGATCATAACCCTTTTTAAACCACTCATCATTCCTGATATCCTCAATCCGGATGCGCTGCATAAATAAATATGCAATGTGAGGGCAGAAATAGTCCACTTGAAGAATAATCACATGAACCTAGAACGAAATGTACCATACTAATATCCATGAAAACCTCTACTCGACTAAAACTCGTATCCCTCGTAACCTTAATAGATCTCTCTGCTTTTCAAGTAATGAGGCTAGAGCATTGTTGGGTGCAGTATCTATGAGTTTACACAAGCAATGGCAAATCTTGAAACAAGTATTATGATGACAAATGACTTAAAAGGCCAGTTGGTCAGCCATAATTTTTGCAATAGTACCTGTCTACTAATTTTTCTCATAGATTACTGTAACTGGCACTTTCTAACTTGGTTGAAATTTTAGGCTTACTCTAGAGGGTAAAAAATGTAAGTTGCCACCCAGGAGAGTCGTCCTGCAATGGATCACTTTGTGTATGGCTCCAAAGTTAATTGGAAAGTAACTAAAGTTGGTACCCAGCATTATAGAGAACAACTTTTCAAAATATCAAACCAAAGACTACTTTGGAAAGCTAAAGTAGTAAAACAACTCCAATTCTAGAATAAAAAATAGGTGTACTTACAGATTGAGGATTTGGATCCAATATCTGACGTATCAAGGATTTTGCTCCGACAGGAAACCAAGATGGGCAAGAAAATTCTGCTCTATCAATCTGTTAAAAGCATACAAATCTAGTAAAAATTTCTATCTTATATCCCTTCTCATACTGCAATATGAAACATGCTTCAGCAGATTGTAAATATCTTGGCAGCGCATGAACACGAAGCTAGCTTCCATGGACTTTGGATCCAAACACAAGCAATCCAAACCAAGGAAACTACAGAAGAGCCATGAAAACAGGGTAGGCAGAATAGGATCTTAATACCTTGCCATATAGTGTAGTAAGATCAACCTCATCAAAGGGGAGATAACCAGCCAATAGAACATAAAGGATGACTCCACAGGACCAGATATCGGCCACAGCACCATCATAGCCCTTGTGACTCAGAACCTAGAGAGGAAGCATCTTATCACTGGTAAACAGAATCTTTTGAGAAAGAATAAGTAATCCAAATCCCTATGCAATCTACAGATAATTCAGAAAGTTCACTAAAAAATATTACCTCCGGTGCCACATAGTTAGGAGTCCCACAGGTTGTCTTAAGAATGTTGACTCCCTACGCATGAACAATACATTTAGCAACACAACAATATCACTTCAATCAAATTGAGTATGAGATAAATCTGTTATAACTTACTTCTCCAGGTAGTGCACTAAGTCCAAAGTCGGAGATTTTTAGGTTTCCTTGTGAATCTAGTAAAAGATTTTCAGGCTGCAGAAAAGAAAAAGGAAACAAAACTATTTCAGGGAAAAACCTAAAACAACCATAACCATTTCTATTAAAGCAAGTAAGTACCTTTAGATCTCTATGGTATACTCCCTTACTGTGGCAATAATCCACACCATCAATAAGCTGCTGGAAATATCGACGAGACTCAGCTTCACTAAGTCGACCATGATGAACCTACATGAGATGCTCAACATCAGTGAACATTTAAACCAGAATTGCTATGCTAACAGCATGTGATACACTAATTTAAATCTGTGCTTCACTTGGTTAAAAGGCTTACTATTTTGTCAAACAATTCACCGCCTGTAATAAATTCCAAGATAATATAAATCTTTGTACGGCTTGCTATAACCTAACATTACAAGATTGACATTAGAAAAACTCAGAAGTCAAGCAAAATTTCCCATAAACCTAAGAGTTTCAAAATAACAGCTCTTGCCTCATGTAGACGGACAACATATGGATGCCTGACAACCTTCATTATAGATATCTCCCTTTTGATCTGCACAAGGAAAATGAAGAAATACATTATTGATAGTTAATCACGGGAACTCATGCTGGACTCTGCTCCCCATAATAAACGGTGGGCGCATATTTGCACTGATGGATAGCAAATAAGTACTAAAAAATGAGAATCATTACCAAATCTCAGAAACCTCTTTGTGCAAATGAAGCTTTATAGTATGTACATTTTTATATCATAATAATCCAGATTATGCTTTAGGATAGGTGACAAGCTGCAAATTGAATTTAATGATCAGATAAATGAACATTCCCAACTTAAGAACTGAATTAATTAACCACTCATTGAGATCCAATCTACTAAAGAACTAGTAATCACTCCAATAAATTGGTTGACCAGAATTCAAGGGAAACAAAACCAACTAGTCTTCCATTGAGTTCCCTAACTATAGCTGCATCCAGATGTGTTACCTATTCCTAAAAACTTCACAAAATTTAGCCAGGCTAGAATACTTTAACATCCTCAGTTTATTTGTAGACTTGCTAGAGTATTTTTTGGTAAACATTTGCTTAAATAAACCTTTATTCATCAGCCATTACAGAGGCGTACGAACAATTTAAGAACCTTCCATTAGTACGGTAAAAAAAAAAACTAAAAACACAATACTTCAAAAGACTGGAAAAGAACTTTCCGCTTTTGCTCCATATTTAGTGCCTAAACCCCAATGCTCATAACGACCATTGAAAAAACAACACAAAAATAGAACTAGGTAACGAATTCGTGTGAAAGAAGGAAACCAAAAGGAGCAGAAAAACATAAACAGATAAGGTGGTTAGATAACCTGATCAGCCATCTTGTGCTTAATGATAGTGCTGCGATCGAGAACTTTCATGGCAACACTCTCACCAGTCTCTGTATTCTGCGCAAATTTCACCTTCGCGAACGTTCCTTCCCCAATCGTCCTCCCAACCTCATACTTCCCCACTTTCCTCACAACCATTTCTCCTCAAAACCAATAAAAGTAACAAAAAAGGAAAAAAACAAAATAAAATAAAATAATTCAAACTCTACAAATCTTCCTCCTTCAAACTTCCACCATTAACATCCGAATTACTTTTAGTTTTCTCCGAAACAGTAAATTCATCATCACGATTCAGAAACAAACTGTATTTCAACACTTTTAGCTGAAATTAAATTCTCAATAGGTATGTATCTTCTTTTACTTTTAGAATTTCTCACTTTTTCAAATTCTGAGAAGACAAAAAAGCAGGAGATTAGGTATGGTATAAAGCAAGCAAGAGAGAGAAAGAAACAAAGTAGTAGTACCAGTAGTTAAATAGTTGAAAGAGAAGAAAAAAAAAATGAAAAACCAATAAAAGCTGTTCAGGCATGTGAATGGCTCATTACTTCTCACTAATGATATTGTAGGAAAAATGAAAAATGAAAAATGGTGAGCACTGAAACGGCGGTAGCTTTTTGACAAAAAAAGTTGTTTAATGTGTTTTTTTCCTCGATCCAAACGGCAGACTCTGCCAGTTGTTCTTCCATTTTATCACTTTTTTTTTTTTACCTTTTTCTTAACGGCGGTTATAAGTTAAATAAGCAGTTATTATTAGACCTTTTCAGCCAAAAATAAAAATTTCCTTATTATAGCTCATCACTTTTTTTTTCTTACTCAGCCATATTAATATTATTTAGACAATTAAAATTTCTTTATTTCCGTAAAATCGGAATTACAAGAAATATGGTAATTGAATACAACAATTATATTATAATAAATTTACAGTCCAATCTCTATGGATCCGTTGATTCAATCCATCGTGGATTCGGAGGCGTTTGGGCTTGTCTCGATCCAATTGTTTTGATTTTCTTCGAGGGGCGTTTTGGGGCTGGATCTCGGAATGAATTCGATGTCGAGGGCTTTTGGGCTTGATCTCGATCTATCGAACAATTTGATTTCTTCTTCCGAGGGCTTTAGGACTTTGTCTCGGAATGGATTTGGACTTTGAGAGGAAGGGCCGATTTCGACGGAGGTTCGGTATCCTTCGAATATCTCTCAACTTTCTCGGCTTCTTGAGTGAGTGAGTGTGGTAACTCTCGGATCGTGACCATTTCTTGAGGGAATTTGCCCTCTATTTATAGATGGAGTGAGTGAGAACCAGTGGCTATGATGTTGCCACGTGTCACTCATCTAAGGAGGCAAATCATTTAATATCAAAATATATATAAATAAAATATAAATATATATTTAAAATATATAAATAATATTTAATTATATATTTAAATATATAAATAAAATTTATATATATACAAATTGCCCCTTTTTGGGACTTGTTCCCGAGATTGAAGAATTTGTATCGGGAATAAGTTCCAAAAATCTTGGAGATATATATATCATATCAATTTTGGAGATAGATATAAAATTTGAATCAATTATTTGAGTTTATTTGAATTTAACTCAAAATAAATATGATTCAATTTATTTATATGAAGATAATTTTTATATATATACATATATAAAATATTTTTAGGTTCAAATTTGAGTTTTAATAGGATACTCTTTTTTAACTTTTAAATTAAAAGGATCCCTCCATCAGAAATTTTTAAATTTTTATTGAACTTAGTCAAACCAGTAAGTTCACCTTAATAGATTCCCTTTTCTAGAAAAAATTTCATTCTTTTTTACAAAACTTTTTTTTTTTTTTTTTCAAAAAAACCTTTTACTTTTTTTTTTTTTAAAAAACCCTTTCAAATTCCTCCTCTCAAAGAGAATCATTTTTTTTTTTTTTTTTTTTTTTTTTCTCTCTTCTGCCGTTTTCAAAATAACACCTTTTTTTTTTTTTTTTTTTTTTTTTTTTTTTGTTTTCAAATTTTTTTTTTTTTTTTTTTTTTTTTTTTTTTTTTATCTTTAATTTTTTTTTTTTTTTTTTTTTTTTTTTTTTTTTTTTTTTTTTTTTTTTTTTTTTTTTTTTTATTATGGATATTAAGGATCCTTGCGAATCTTACAAACATATCGTCATTCTTGATCGTCGCAATGAGTCTCGGTCAAATCTTTAAACTTAGAAGTACATGAAGCTGGATTTGGTCCATTCGCACCTACGTCCCAAGGAGTCACGAGCTACCACCGTATCACCAATTGGTCTTCTACCGCGACTCGTAATGTTCATCCTTCATCCCCTCCTCAAATGGTAAGTTTGTTGTCATCTACTACTCATGAAGCGGATTCACGATCGCGAGAGTTTTCCCTTCCCTTTGCTACTACAAATACGGAGAAGCCCTCATGGCCTGTTCATTCATCCAACTTTGGTGAGGTAAGTTACAAAAAAAAAAAAATTATTGGGAGTGGATCGAGTACATTCTTGTAAATCATGAACGAGCCTTGAAGAATGCAGAGGTCTATGATGCGTGTGTACGCGTTGTTGTTCACCTATGATCGTTGTGAGAATGTGATGCGTGCCTTTTGCAACCAGGTGGTGTCCTTCGACCAACACTTTGCATACATCTATTGGCGAGTTGTCGATTTCAATTTGGGACTTATTCACACTTACCGGTTTACCCGCTTGCGGCCTCCTTTACGACGAAGTTGTTCCATCTGCGAGAGAACTGTTTGACAAACGAACTCCTCAAAGCTGTAAGTATCTTTTTTTGCATTAGGGAAACTTGCGGATGGAGATCCCACCAGTATAATGCTTGAGCAATGGGTCCGATTTTGGTTCAAAGGATTAAACAGGTATACAGCCCCTCTTGCCGGATCTTTGATAACGCGGAAGCATCAATTGCCTAAAATGACTTGCAATCCGACTCCTTCAACCTTTGCCGCAAATTCCTCCTTTCCCGTAATAGAATTTGACGACTCAAATATTTCGGAGGTCATACGTGCAGAGACGGAATTGGCGGCATTCCTTTCATGTTGGATATGTAAGTTCCTTTTTCCAGGTAAGAATGCAGGTTACATTCGTCCGGATGTTTTCAAAGTTGCAAGTTACATGGGTTGCAACATTTATCCTTCATCATCTTCGACGGTAAGTTCATTGTTATCAACATTACCGTTCATCGCCGCCATCAGCGTTGTTGTTCATCGCCGCCATCAGCGTTGCCGCTCATCGCCGCCATCAACATTGTTGTCTATTGCCTCAACATTGTGGTTTACCATCGTCGTCAACAACTTTGCAACTTACCATCGTTGTCAACAACTTTGCCGCTTACCATCGTTGTCAACAACTTTGCCGCTTACCATCGTTGTCAACAACTTTGCCGCTTACCATCGTCGTCACAACTTTGCAGCTACCATCGTCGCCAACAACTTTGCAGCTTACCATCGTCGGCCAACAACTTTTGCAATCTTACCATTAACTTCTGGCTTTACCACGTCGCCTTTGTAGATTTACCAACGTCGTCCAACTGCGGTTTACAACGTTGCAATTTACCATCATCCTCCACGACCTTGCGGCTTCATCATCAACGTTGCGGATATCAACTTGGAGAATGATTTTCAACTTTCCAAATGTCTATTTGAAGGATTCATCATCAACTTTGTCAACATTGATTTAAGAAATCTTGCACCTTCGCCGCTTTGAATAAATTATAATCGTCTACTTCAACGTTAATCTTCATCAACTTTAATCAAATCATAGACTTTTCGGCGATTGGACGACTTTGTAGATAGATTAATTTCAATGCCCCTTATTGTTTATTAATCTTGTAAACATATATTGTTTAAAAGAATTGAAATCAATAAAATTTCTCTTTTTCACAACTTTGTCTTGCATTTTTTTTTTTGCTTCTTTTTTTTTTTTTTTTTTTTTTTTTTTTTTTTTTTTTTTTTTTTTTTTTTTTTTTTTTTTTTTTTTTTTTTTTTTTTTTTCTTTGCTTTTTTTTTTTTTTTTTTTTTTTTTTTTTTTTTTTTTTAGTGCAATTTTTCTTTACCCTTGTGCAACCTTTTTTTTTTATTTCACCGCAATCATTTTTTTTTTTGGCTATGACTGAACTTAGAATTTATCTAAGTTGCCTACGTATCCCGCAAAAGAATCAAGTCGAACGTAGTTCATAGTTGCGGTTTAAACTCATGCATCAAGGAGTAACATGCGGTTTTAACTCGTGCGTCAAGGAGCATTTTTGCATCAACATATGAACTTGTAGACAGTTTACACTCGTATCAAGGAGTCTTCTTCAACTTTGTAGACAGTTTACACTCATGTCAAGGAGTCTTCTTTAACTTTGGGACGGTTTATACTCGTATCAAGGAGTCTTCTTCAACTTTGGGACAGTTTACACTCGTGTCAAGGAGCTTTTTAACTTTGAGGCAGTTTACGCTCGTATCAAGGAGCTTTCTTCAAATTTGTAGATAGTTTACGCTCGTATCAAGGAGCTTTGTTCGAACATGTAGACAATTTATACTCTTGTCAAGGAGTAACTTGCGGTTTAACCTCGTACGTCAAGGAGGAGCGCCGATGATTTGATTCAAGCATCGTCAACATTTGAAGTTGACTCTTCATCTTCAGATAATTCCGAGGAAACGTTGCCCCTATTTTGATGTTGTTGTTGTTCAACATGAATTTCAAACTTTTGATTGGCGATAATACTTAGCTCCATATCTCGTCCGCGTGTAGCTAATTCTTCAAATGTTTTCGGTTGAATTCCTTTCAAAATGTATTGAAGGTTCCATTGCATTCCTTGGATGCACATCTCGATCGCAGATTTTTGACATAATTGATCTCCGCAATTCGGGTTCGGACTCCTCCATCTATTGATGTAGTCGACGACAGGCTCGTCTTTCCATTGTTTGGTGTGACTTAACTCCAACATACTTACGGTTCGTCGAGTGCTTGTAGAAGCGATTCAAAAACTCAACTTCAAGTTGGTTCCAACTGTCGATTGATGCAGAGGGTAAGTTAGTATACCGGTCGAATGCACTTTCTTTGAGGGATCGAGCGAACTGTTTGACTAGAAGATCTCATCCGCGGTACGTTACATGTTTCGATGAAGTGAGCAATATGTTGCTTGGGATTGCCTCTTCCATAAACTGTTGCAATTTTGGAGGAAGATATCCTTCGGGCATCTTCAAACCAGCAATTCTCCTCGAATATGGCTTTGAATACGCAAAGGATGATTTTGATTTTCCTGCATATTTATCGGTTATCATACCTGTAATGAAATTCCTTAATTCATTTGTCGGAATGAGTCCATCAGCAGAAACATGAATTGTTCGTTCTTCTTCATTTGTTTTGGATCCATCAACCACTTGAGATTGTTTTTCAGCAATATTGATCGCCCCAAAATCATTTGGTTCTTCTTTTCGTTTTGAGTTAACATCGTTTCGTGCGGTCTCAACGTACCTTTGCATTGTCGGAGTAGACTTACCATTGCTGCTCACCAATTGCGCAATGATGCGATCTTGCTTCGCCAATTGTGATGTGAGGTCCGCCACCAACTTTGTCAAGTTTGCCAATTGTTCTTCTATCGTTGACGCTTCCACCATCATAACGGGCATGACAAATGTATTTGCAACGGAATCTTCAAGGCCGTCATTAGTATTCTTTTGATCTTGTTGGACATTACGAAGAATCCGCAAAGAAATCTTCATTTCTTGATTCCGGTTTGTTTGCATTGACCTTGTTTTCCAGCATTGCAAGTGTCTTTTGAATTATTCCACTTACGGCGCCTCGCGGTTGGTTCTTCGTTGCGGCAACGTCAAAACAAGGGTTGATGAATTTGTGAGATGCATCGCCGATTGGTCTCTTCTCGCCAATCGGCAATCACCTTTCCCTTTGCTCCGCGTGGTAGGATCGACATAGGTCGGAGACGTCAAAACACCAACACTTACCTCCGCGACAACGTTGTTTGAATCGGCTTTGTTGACATCATTCTTGGACTCCATTCCAACGGTATTTTGGCGGAAAAGAGATGAACGGTAGAGATAGTCCCACCTGGGCGTGCCAAATTTGTAGACAATAAAATTTCTTTATTTCTGTAAAACCAGAATTACAAGAAATATGGTAATTGAATACAACAATTATATTATAATAAATTTACAGGGTCCAATCTCTATGGATCCGTTGATTCAATCCGTCGTGGATTCGAGAGGCGTTTTGGGCTTGTCTCGATCCAATTGTTTTGATTTCTTCCGAGGGGCGTTTTGGGCTGGATCTCGGAATGAATTCGATGTCGAGGGCTTTTGGGCTTGATCTCGATCTATCGAACAATTTGATTTCTTCTTCCGAGGGCTTTAGGACTTTGTCTCGGAATGGATTTGGACTTTGAGAGGAAGGGCCGATTTCGACAGAGGTTCGGTATCCTTCGAATATCTCTCAACTTTCTCGGCTTCTTGAGTGAGTGAGTGTGGTAACTCGTATCTGTGACCATTTCTTGAGGGAATTTGCCCTCTATTTATAGATGGAGTGAGTGAGAGCCAGTGGCTATGATGTTGCCACGTGTCACTCATCTAAGGAGGCAAATCATTTAATATCCAAATATATAAAATAAAATATAAATATATATTTAAAATATATAAATAATATTTAATTATATATTTAAATATATAAATAAAATTTATATATCTACAATTATATTTGAAATAAAAATTTTGAAACTTAATTTTAAAAAAAAAAAAAAAAACTGTAATGGGCAAAATAAAATATAGGAGAGTTGGTAAGCAAACTCCTAAAGCTTCACCTCAGGCGGATGGTCAATGGTGGTCAAGGGTTCAAATTCCTTTGAAAAGTTTTGAGTCATGTCCTCACCCTGGAGTAAGAGTTATAGGCTCGGATACCGGATGTTTAAGAAAAAAAAACGTAGAATCTATTTTCTACCCTAAAAAAAAAAAAAATATATATATATATATGGAATCTATTCAAAGTAAAATTTGGATTATCATTCTATTTCTCAACATGTATTTTTTTTTAATATTAACATCTCCAACTTTTGACTTCAGTTCATTTGAAGCCTCCCACAAAATAATGTATTTTATAATTTTTATTTATTTTTACTGAACTGAATTATTTATAGAAATAAAAATTTTAGGGTCCATTAAAACAATTATTTTTCTTCCTAAAATATTATATTTTAATTTTTGGAAAACTAAATTAAATGTATTTTTTTTTCAAAAATTAACATTTTTCTTTGAAAAAATAATTATATATTTTTATTTTTTATCATGTCTAAAACTCATATACTTTTTAATCATAAGTGAAATTGTTACCAATTCATCTATTTACCATTTTTAAAAATATATATAAAATTATTAAACATTTAAATAAATTAAATGATAGTAAGATTTAACTCAATTAGTAATTTTTTTTTTTATATTGATTTAGACACTTATCCTTTGAATGAATTATATGTCTAGGTCAATTGTTTGTGGTTGAGTTGGTACAAATATACCTCTCAAACATCCCCTCTCATCGGGTGATGAGGGTTCGACACTAGGATTCAGCAAAAAATGCCGCCGGATCCAGGTGGAGACTAGTCGGGTCAACTCGGCCCGGATACCTCACATATTATTCTTTTCTCACAATGATTAAATATTTTCTTATTCTTCATTTAAAATAATAATAATATGAAATATAAATTTGAGGTGAAATTGTTTTTATTAAATTTAATATTATTTTTTAATAAATATCATAAACTATTACATTTGAATTTTTATTTATTGATTAGAATCTATTCAATTATTAAATACCATTCACTCTAATTTTTCTTATTTATCATAATATAGACAAAATCAATTTTTTTTTTACTCGTCACAATAAAAAATTAAAGTTTTACATTTAGATCATGAGAATTATTAAAAACTTTACAACCCATAAAACACATTTATGGTAATGAAAGATTATGAGAGAGGGCAAAAGGATAAAATTATTTCTTTGCCACTTTTTTATCGAAATAATTTAAACCTTTTATTTTTCATGTTACACTACCAAAAATTAAAATTTTTTATTACATTATTTATTTTATAACTCATTCTTATTAATTATTTTTATAACAGATTAATTTTTAAAAGGTTGTAAGATATAAGTAAATATATATATCTTATATTAGTTATCTTACATAGTGGACCCAGATTCCCTTAATGCCATGTATCTTCATACATAGTGGATGAAATTATCTAAAAAGTTATTTTCCAAATAAAATTTAATAATACTAATCCGGATTTGATGATGATTCAACCTTATTAACAGCTAAGAATCTCCGAATAAATCACTTATTTTATTTTATTCAACTGTTCGTTAATTCATTAATAATAATAATAATAATAGTAAAATATATAGTAGCTCACAACTTGTGAGTAACACTTGTTAGAAAATTGACAAATTTGATTTTTTTTTTTTTTTTTAATATTTGGTTTCAGCATAATTGCTCTTTTAATACTAATATATAGTCAATAAGGTTCTTATTTTTATCAAATTTTGTTTGATAAGTTTGTAGGATTATTATTCAAGGGATCTTATTAATTAAAGTTAATAAAAAAAGAGATATTTTATTTGGAAAAAGTTTAAATACTATAATTTTTTTACGAATTTGTTGTTATAAAGGAATTATTTCAATCGGTTTGATACGTGCTAGCTAATTTGATCCCTTGTATAATATAAGTTTTTACTTCAAATTTTAAACGATTGCATATATGAGTGCATGATCGAACGCACAACCTCATTTAATTAGATCTTCTTTTTTTAAGCAACAAAAATAACTAATTTGTATAAATTTACGGATTTAAAACATTTAATTGAGTAAACAATTTCATATCCTATTTAATAATCGGTCAGAGATCTCTTGGAAAATTGGCAAAAATAGTCCCCAAACTATAGACGTTTGGTGACATTGATCCCAAATTATTTTTTTGGTGGAATTGGTCCATAAACTATAAAAAAAATTGTGACATTGGTCATTACATTAAAAATTTTGTTAGATCACCGTTAAATTATTAAAAAAAATCTAAAGACATTTATGTCATTACACTATTTAAATATAATTAATAATATATATTATTTATAAATATACTTTCAAAAAATATTTAAAAAATAATTTAATATAGTTAAATGTATATATATATATATATACACATTAAGAAAGAAGTATTGAGAAAAAGAAATAAAAACAAACCTTGTGCTTGCAGGAAAACGATTAAGAAGCTTGCGGTTCAAAAAGAGTAAAAGGATAAGATTAGGAGAATTTGGAGAAATTTTGTTAGACTTGATGATTAACAATGATAGGACGCACACGTAGGCATCAACAGACAAAAATTAAATTTCGTTCAACTTTAGAAACTTTAATTTTTGGCCATGAGAAATTGAAGTTTCTAAAGTTGAAAGAAATTTAATTTTTGTCTTTTGATGCCTACGTGTGAGTCCTAACATTGTTAATCATCAAGTCCAACAAAAAATTTCTCCAAATTCTCCTAAGTCTCTTCCTTTTCCCTCTTTTTGTTCGTTATTGTTTCTGTTGTTGTTTACTGACCAGTAGGGTTTGTTTTTTATTTCTTTTTCTTTAATACTTTTACGTCCTTTCTTTTCTTTCTATTTTTTTTTTAAAAAAACACTTTTCCTCTTTTCTTTATATGTATGTATTAAATATATTTTTAAAAGTATATTTATATATAATATATATTATTAATTATATTTAAATAGTATAATGACATAAATGTCCTTTATTTTTTTTTAATAATTTAACGGTGATCTAACATAATTTTTAACAGAATGACCAATGTTACAATTTTTTATAGTTCGAGGTCCAATTCCACAAACAAACAAAAAAAAAATTGGGGACTAATGTCACTAAATGTCTATAATTTAAGGACTATTTATACCAATTTATCGAGATTTCTTAGACAAACTATATGAAACTCTAAGTCACAACATAAATAAAACTATTTCAAATGTCTTTATGACCTTTTTTGGGACACAACTGAACCATTAATACTTTTTTTTTGGATAATGAATTAATACTTTAAAATTTTTTAGTAGGTGTTATAAGAAATTCAAATAATAGAATAGGAAATATATATTATTATTATTATCACGATTTATTATTATTATTATAAAATTCATGATGCTTACCAGTAAAGAAAAAGTAAAAATAAAAATTAACCTAATATGCCTTTTTTTTCTATGTCTGCTTCTCTTATCCAAGTTGATTTCTTAGTCAAGCTACCACTTTTTTTTTTTTTTTTTTTTTTTGGTGAATTAGCAACTTGTGTTTATTCATTATTTAATTATTTAGCTTTTTCTTTATAGTGCTGTCTACCTAATTTCATAGTAAAGATTGATCATATAATTTTTCAGAAGAATATGATCACGCGATTACACCCCTCCTCTTTTCCTCTTCTCTTCTTTTCCCTCCAACCAGCCGCCCGACTCCTCCTCTCCTCCCCCCCTTTCTTTTCTTCTCTTCTCTTTCTCCCCGCGCTCTCCCAGTGAAGCTACCAATTTTTTTTTTCTCCAACTTGGGCTAAAACTTTTCCCTTACCGGAAATACCCTTTACCTGTTTTGTTTTTTTTTTTTTTTTTTTTTTTTTTTTTTTTTTTTTTTCATCTCATATGCTTAGTCTCCTACCGATAGTTAAAAATATCGCCCTTTTTCTTCTTTTGTTAGAAGAAAAAAAATTTTTTAAACTCGGATTATATCCGAGCCCTTTGTTCGTATTCGTATTTAGTTTTCTTTTTAGGTATTCTATGAAATTTTGATGCGCCCCGGATGGATTAGACTATCACTGTTGAAAAAGAAGACAAAATCGAACTCCCTTCGCAAATGAGGTTTGAAATCGACTAATGAAGACCTAGATTTTTAAATTAAAATTAACTAATATTCATTTTTTTTTTATGTATAAATTTTTAAGTGTATTTATATTATTATTTCACCTTTCTCCGAAACTCACCTAATTTTTTAGGTTGAGTTTGCTCCCTTCACCACTTAGTTTTAAGTTGGTGCTTTGTTTGCTCCACCTAGTTTTAGGTTGGTGCTTTGTATTTCCGTGAATGATTTTAGTCATTCACTTTTGTATTGTTTTTATTTTAATGAATATTCCACTTATCAAAAAAAAAAATGATTACAATGCGCGTATATATATAAAATTTTTTTTCTCCGGTATCTTTATTGACTACTTTGATAGAGATATAAGGGAAAAGACTCCCAAAACTATAATAAAATTAACTAATATTCAACTATTTTTTTCGCATATAACTAATAGGCCTATTAAAATTAATAAGATTTTTTTATTATTATTTCATATCATTTTCTATGCATATATATAAATACAATAAAAGAGGTTCATAGTTATTTTACAGCAAAAAGTTTTATTTAAATTTAGTAAAAAAATAAAATCAATATTAATATTAAAAGTAATATTTATTTTTCAAGTATTATATCATTATTATATATGAAATTTATGCACTCTGTTTAATATATCTTATATTAGAAAGTGTTACCATAAATGCTAATCTGAGTTCTTTATGGATAAATTTGATATCATCTATATTTTTATTAAATATGTTATATATATATATATTTAACTATGAAGGATTGTGGAATGAAAAATAAGCCCCAATTTTTATTTTTATTTTTATTATTATTATTTAAAAATCAGGAAGAAGGTATAATAATGGATTGGAAAGTAGCCCGGTAGCTTAGAAGAGTTGGTGCGTGGACTCCTAATACTTCCTCCAGGGCGGATGGTCGAGGTCTCAAATCTCCCGGGGTGGTTAGCGTCATGTTAAAAAAGTTCTGAGTCAGGCCTTCACCCTCGAGTAAGAGTTGAATTCTGCCAGCGTTCCGCAGGCCGAATCCGAATTAGTCTCATCAAATAAGATGGGGACATCAGGCGCCCCAAATGGATATAAAAAAATATTAATGGATTGGAAAGTAAAATCATTGATAGGGCAAGCTGACCAAGAAATGGAAATAGGCTCACAAACTTATCCAATGAAGACTTAATATGAAGAAATGAGGAGTTTTTTATTTGACTTCAAACCAATTCGATTTTTGGCTTTATGATGAAAAGATATGCTATTGGTCTTTGTTTGAAAGGGCATTCTTGGTACCCACCTCGTTTCCTGCCTGATGTTAACTTTACATACACACACCAAAAAAGAAAAAGAGGGGCTGGGGGTGGGGGTGGGGCTGGGGGGGTGTGGGAATTTTTTTTTTTTTTTTTTGACTAATCTATATATATACACATATGTATGTACGTAGAGTTCAACTCTCATGAAAGGAAGATTCATCATTACTTTTACTTGGCGTTTATAGGATAATTGAACTATCAACCTTGTGTAGCAGTATTATTTATAACCTAAAAGATCATAAATTCAAGATATGTTAAACGTGAAAATATTTTTTAAAGTGTAACATAATAGTTGTTTACCTTATACTTTAATCATAAAATTGAGAATTCAATCCTCGTATATAAAAATATAGTATATTTTGTAATCTTTCATTTACCTCTAATAAAATAACACATCCTAGAAAAGATGGAGGAATTTTTAGCTTGATTGGGAAATGTGGAAATCCCAAGACTGATGAAATGCTTCTAAGTATGGAGTAGTTGGTGAGAATTTTCAAGAAAGTTATGAACAACCTTCCTAATATACTTCCAATTGTTTAAGCAACTTCCCGGGTTTAGCTACACGTCAACTAAGCTTTTTATATATATATATATTTTTTTTTTTCTACTTATTTAGGGCGCCTGGTGTTCCCACTTTTTCGATGAGACTAATCCGGACTCGACCTGCTGAGCGCTCGCAGAATTCAACTCTTACTCGAGGGTTAGAGCCTAATCCAGAGCTTTTAACATGACGTTAACCATCTCAGGGGATTCGAAACCTCGATCATCCGCCCTGGAAGAAACATTAAAAGTCCGCTTACCAACTCTCTCAAACTATCAGGTTACTAAGCTTTTATATATGATAATACCAAAATAAAATCCTTTTGCGCAAATTTATGGATTTATTATTTTTCTTTTTTGTAGATTAAATATTTGTAGAAAAGTTCATCATTTTCTTAGAAAAATATTTGTAGAAAAGTTCATCATTTTTTTAGAAAAATATTTGTAGCTATTTTATTTACATTTTCCTTTTCATCCAAGTATAAGTCAGCTTACCAATGGCTATGGGCATTTTTTTTTTTATCAAATATAATTTTTTGATAATATTGTATATATATTTACAGTATACAATTTAAACACAATTGAAATGCAGTATAAGCCTGTCTTTATAGTGAGTCAAATTAAAAAATCTATCATTTAATTCTTTTCAAGACGAATCATAAAAGATAAATGCTATCATGTTCTATGATAAAATATAATTAAAATAGTTGGATAAAGTCCTTCCCCACAAATGGTTTAAAATAATTTTCCTTGTTTTATTTTTCTTGAATAATAAAATAATTTTCCTTCAATCCGGTAGTTTGGGGGAGTTGGTGCGCGGACTCCTAATGCTTCCTTCTAGGGAGGATGGTCGAGGTTTTGAATCCCATGAGGTGGTTAGCGCGTCATGTTAAAAAAGCTCTGGGTAAGACCCTCACTCTCGAGTAAGAGTTGAACTCTGTGAGCGCTCCCGCATATAAAATCCCGGATTAAGTCTTACCAAATAAAGTGGGAACACCGGGTGCCCCTAGTAGAGACTCGGTGACTATTTGGGCTCAGTTTACATGGATATGAAGTGCGGCCCAAGATCCTTCTTCACTTCTCTCAGTAAAACGTACGATTTTTTTTTTTTTTTTTTCTCCTTTGGAGGCATTATTTAATTTTTGGGCTAAAATATTTTTTGCTTTAAGAATCTATATATATATATATATATATATATATATATATATATATATATATTAAGCTGCAAGTAACATGGTAAAAGTATATAGATAAATTAAGTGTTTCCTTGATAAAAACACATTATAAATAATATCACGTATTTAAAGAAAAAATAATTATATTTTTTTGAATAGAAAAAATGTTTTAAAAATTTTAATTGTATTAATTATAGATTTTTAAATTTAAATTTTAATATTAGGTATTATTATTATTAACGTAAAAAATGGGGTTTTACCAAATACGTGAAATGAAATTCCGTGACATGTAAGTGAATTTTTAAATTTTTATCTAAAGAGACAACAAACTTGATGATTGAGATTCTAACCATCAAAGTAGGCGGGAAGGGAATTCGACAAACAACAGTGATGGACAACACCAAATAATTCGAAGATCCACTCATTGAAATCAAGGCTTTGATTCCTCAAGATTCTAATCCAATTTATTTTAAAAGAATAATTAATTTTTATTCTAATTCACATTCAATTATTGAATTGTATGTCGATCTTTGGTAAAAGACCTTGTGTGCTTTTCTTTTGCTTTGTATTCTTTTATCTTTATTATTAAATATATCTCATTTAAAAAAAATAAAAAAAAAATAAAAAGGGTGTCACAAACGCAAGTAATGGTGACTATTGATCCATGAGGGCAAATAAAATACTATTATTGCACACTGAGCGAATATAAATGGTTTAATAAAATCCTATATTAAACCATTTAATTTACCACTATACAATTTGTTATACGACAAATTGCAGTTTGCTTATTTCGATGTGATATAAATATATATATATATATATTTAAATGTAATATAATTTCCTTTAGAATAACGAAGAATATATATACTATTATTAATTTTTCGTATATTATACGTTAGATTAATTTAAGACATACTTTTATTCAAATTAATGAATAATTAGAAAAAATAATTTATATAATTCTTATATTATATTTAATATAAACAATAAATACATTTTAAATAAGTTCAAGTATTCGATAAGTCACTTTTATTAAATAATAAAAATGTTTAGCGATCAAAGTCATGTATCTATCGTGTGATTAATGAATATCAAATACAATATATACATATTTTGAATTTAATGATTCACGAATCAAATCAAAGATGAAGATAAGAGCACGAATTTAGTGGACATGATTAAAAAAAAAAAAAAATCAATTCTTCTATACGAAAGAATATATCTATTGTCAAGTGGTAGTGTGTCTTGTGACCGAGGTGGCAACGAATCACACCCCCAAACGTGGAAGTTCGAAACCCAACTCAACTTTAGTGCCGCACCCCAACAATTATGATTATCTGGGATCCGTGTAGATCACCACACAAAAGGACAACAAAAAAAAAAAAGAATATATCTATTAAGTCTTCTCTCCACTAACAAGTCATGTATGCTTTTCTCCATCAATGTTCACACATAAATTAGTAAGAGATAGAAGTGGAAACATCAATTAGTATTGGGGATTTTTAAAATAAGGAGCACCAAATTTCTTAATCAAACTATAAATGTGAGATAATCTAATTGGATTTTAAGTTATCAAGTACACATACATTTGAAAATTACTAGGATTAGTCAAAATAATTAGTGATTGATGTGTATTTATAAGATTTGATTAATATTTTAAATACATGGGACAATATGTTATTACATATAATACAAATAATCTCCATCTGACTTTATATATATACTAGTCTACATATTCCGTCTCAACAAGTACGGAATGTATATATTGCAAATTTTAATCTTTTTCTTCTTTCAACATTTTTTTTAAAAATAAAATTACAACACAAGACTCTCATATTTAATTATAAAATAAAAAATTATTAGAATAATTACTAGTAAAATTATATAAATTTTAAATTTAGTTACGATTTTTATTTCTCAACCTATATTTATGTAGCTGAACAAGAAAATACAGAAAATATATATAAGTTATTTAAATTTTTTGTTAGATAATTTTTTTTAATAAAAACAAAAATTCAAGAATACAAAAAGGAAGTCAAAAAGTTTTTTTTAAAAAAAAAAAAATTACTTAGAAACCAAGAATACAAAAAACTAAAAGTCATTAAGTTATTAAAAAAATTAATAAAATTACAAAAAAAAAGGAAAAAAATTCAAAAGCCATTAAGCATAAAATGAAATGAGACAAAAAATCAAAGTAAAGAAATTAAAAAACATAATAGCCGAAGAAGAAAATAAAAAAAAAAAAAAAATAAAAAAAAAATAAGTTCTTTAATTTTTTTTGTTAAATAAAATACTTTTTAAAATAAAAAATAATACAAATGGAGATAAATAAAGAGGAAATAAAAAAAAAACTAAAAACTACTACGAAGTCAAGATTTAAAAAAAAATTAAAATTCATTTAAGTATAATAGGACACATAAAAAAAAAATTAATGCAAATTTAGATAAATAAAAAGAAAGTGAAAAGTTAAAAATATATATAAATTTAAAAATTAAAAAAAAAACTTAAAAGTCATTAATCATACAATAAGACAAAAAGACTAAGAAGATTGAAACAATTACAATAATATCATCACAATTTAAATTAAATAAAATATCATTATAAGCATAAAAAATAAAAAGATAATAAAACTTTTAAAGTTCCACAAAATTACATACTAGGTCATCAAAAAAGTTGTAATTTTATATATATATATATATATTACAACATAAAAAGAGATAATTTTAAATTTAAAAAAAAAAAAAAGTTGCAAATTCAGGTAATAATGAAAATCTGGTTCTCAAAAAAAAAAAAAAAAGAAGAAAAAGAAAAAAGAAAAAAATAATATTAAAAAAAAAAATCAACTCGACTTGGAGATATTGTTATTATTTATTACTATTTTTCGCTCTTTTATTCATTAAAAAAAAAAATACACCTCATAAAAAATCATAAAAATATTTTTATATGTATCATTACGCCTCTTTCCAAATTCCAATAATAACATTATTACTATATATCCAATTTCTTCATTGCGAATGCGTTGTATCCATATTTGCGAATTTTTCAAAGATAGAAACCACATCGACATTCCTTGCCTAATACTGCTAACAGTACATTTTTTCTCGATGTCCTAATTTTTCTCAAAAATGGGAAATTTTGAACCCGCCATTGAAGCAAAGAATATTTTTTAAGCAAAAAGTTGGCTTCGCGTGAGAACTTCATTTCATTTGTCGGCTCAAAACCAAAACCAAAACCAAAACCAAAACCAAACCCTACCTTTGGTTACCTTTTTCAATTACCTTCGCATCCATCCAAAACGATTTTTTTTTTAAAGAAAAAATCAATAATAATGCTAACAATGATGATGAAGAAGATAAAAATTCACGGATTATTCAAAATTCCCATATAATAATCAACTTTACTAAGTGCACAAATCATCATAAACATACAAAAAAAACTTAAGAAGATTGCTGAGTCTTGTTGATAATTTTACCATCTTGAATGAATGCGCCTCCTGTTTGTCTGATATCAATTCCTCCAGCCACCGCCGCCGTGTAAGGCGGCGGTTGTTGTTGTTGTTGTTGTTGTTGCATTAGGCCACCTGGGCCATGTCCGCCAGCAGCGGCGTAGTAAACCGGCCTCCCGGCGCCGTCAACGTAGCCCATTTGACCGTATCCTGTCTCGGGGACCTGTGACCGTACTAATCCTCCAATTCCTTCAGATGTGTAGGGCCCGCCCATTGTTGGCTGTTGCTGCTGCTGTATTAGTGTTGAAGATACTGGTGGTGGGACCACAGCATTGAACATTTGCTGTTCCCTGTACATTTCGGGAACCATTCTTTGGACTCCGTAATATGCTTGACTTACTTGGCCAGTTACCGGTCTCATCGCCGGAGGAGCAGGGGCTTGATAAACGCCGGAAGGAGTTTGTATTAAGTAAACCGGTTGTTCGTTTGTACTCGCTGGATAAGGCTCGTGTCTTTCTTTCCAGTATGCTGCTGGATTAGTCGCCATGGAAACTCCTTGCTGTGGCTGATGCATCTGTTGCGATGCATTTGTTGCTGCTGCTGCGGCGGCGGCGGTGCCGGAACTTTCTCCTGATGATAATAATCGTCAAATTTTCTGTTGAAAGCACCTTGTTCATGGTTTGATATTTGCATCCTTTGAAAGTCATGAATCTGCCGTTGAAACTCCGGCAGCGTCGGCGCCGGCATCACTGGCTCTCCGATCACATGTCGCTCCTCATGTCCGGCAGAAAATCCCTTCGCAACCATAGCAGTCGGAGCGACCACAGCCAGCGGGTCATCCAACTTGTTGGCCTGTGGATGATGACCCTTTTCTAAACCAAACAGAAAATCGGGATCCTTCTTTCCCTCCGCGTCCGCCGCCACCGCAGGTGGCGTCGAAGAATCTTCCACGTTTTGATTCAACTGCACCGAATTTAATGCATCGACAAACCACTGTCTCTCAGACTTGGAATCATTAGAACCAAAACTACTTGCCGACGCCGGAACCGTCAACGGAAAAATAAATAGCCTGAGTCGAGCAGGCTTGGCGGAGGAGCGATGAAGACGATCGTATTCGAGCATCATATGCTCCAAATCTTCATCATTAGTCACAGAAATCAAAGCATCGAGGTCTTCGCCGGGTAACTGATACTTAAAACAAACATCAGTGACATCACACAAGGAAGACAGTTTAGAAATGAAACCCGAATACTTGGTATTCCGATCCACAGAGAAAATTTTGGTATCGCCACCGACATAAGTTAGCTGGTTATCATGAGGACGAGGGTGGATTTTACCGCCATAGCTGCACATAAACTTAATCTTATAGTTTGCAGAAGAAATCGGCTCATCCCAGGATGAATTTTCAAGGTCAACTTCACGAGACCTAGGGGAAGAGTTTACAGAATCAGGGTAAGAGGAATTATAAGGGAAATTTTCCATTGCAGAGAGCTTTTTTGGTTTTGAATAATTATCAATATCTGTTCTAATAGTTAGGGATTTAAAAAAAGAAAAGAAAAAGAGAACTGATCAGCAGCAGAAGAGAAGAGCCATGGCGAAGAGGTAAACAGAACAGAAAATGATGGTTTTTGAGAAAGGGATGGTGGTTGGGGTGGTGGGATCCATGTGTGGAAAAAAGTGTATTATTGAGGGATTCTGGAGGAAGATAGATAATGATGAAGGCGTGGAAGGAAGACTTGAGACAAATTGCAAAGCCTGTATATTGCAGAAAAGAAAACGCATATCTATATATATATATATATACATATAATAAAGAAAATTGACTATATTCCTTCAAGTTTTATTGTTTTTATATTTATAAGAAAACATAAAATTGACAATTTTTTAGATAAAAAATACGTATACTTTAATTTATTTCCTTTTAATTTTTTTAAAATAAAAATAATTAATTAATATAAATTACAAATTATATCAAAAAAAAATATAAATTACAAATAATAATTATTTATAAACGTGATAAAGGTAACAAGATTGACCAATTAAAAAGTAAGGAAATGTAGCAATCAAATTATGCTATATTATCAGTCAAATTTATCATCTGGATCACCTCTTTACCTCTCTCTCTCTCTCTCTCTCATATATATATATATATATATATATATATATATAGATAGATGAAGATTAATAGGAGCATTCATAGATGAGATTGAAAGACATCAAAATGAAGCTATTGTCACGTAGGTAGGTAGACACTGCACGTCAGACAATTTGGGACCTAGCTCATTCTATTTAGCCTCAACTAGCGATCAAAGAAATCACATAAGTGGTATGACTTCTGACAAAATAGTACACTCAAGTACAAGAGTTTTAAATGGCTCCGATCGACAAGTAGCCCCCAAATTAGGATGACAAACATTGTCCACTTTCCATATGTCATTCACCCGATTGACTACGACCCAAAAATATAAACAGTAACACGTGTATAACAAAAACAAGATATCCATTATTCTCATTTGTATTTTGCACTCCCATAGAGTAATAAATATATTTTTTGATTCCTTAAAGATATTCTTAAAACCCGTTACTAACTTTATCATTGAAAAATCAACATCGATAACATACCTCCCAACACATGACATTTTGGAAGGCCTTTGGTAACTAGCGGAATTTTCTTCATATACATAGAAAACACACTAAAATCGTTCCCCATTAAAAATCATATGAAAAAATGAAATTTTCACTCAATCTATCAATAGTTTTAAAAGTACCAAACAATAACAAGAGACATGTGGTGGAGCGAGATGAACTCTTCCTCCCTTAATCAATGATCCAAGTTTTAAATCTTGGTTTTGATATGAAAACCAAAAAAATGAAATCCTTCAACAGTTGTCCCACCCCACTGCGAGGCCTACAAATTAGCGAGCAGTCATATATACAGCGTGGCATGACAAGAATCGTTCCCCATTAGAAATCACACGAAAAAAACGAATTCACCCAATCTATCAATAGTTAAAAAAAACCAAACAATAACCACACATATATTTTTTGTTTGTTTATTATTTATTATTATATTTTGTACAAATATCGAAATCTACGAATCAATGTGAAAAATGAATCAAAATTGATGCTGAGTTAAAAAAATTGAAGAAAAAGGATGAGTTGGCGGATGATGATGTGAATATTTGAAAAAAGTATACAATGGCATTTAATGCGACCTGATGGTTACTGGTCGTGCAGAATTATATGAAATCGGGGATGATGACTGAATCACTTATCGGATTAGGAAATGAGCCTTTGGCACTTGGCATTTGATACCTTTTGGTTGGCAATTGATTTTTTTTTTTTTTAATCAAGCTGACCTAAAAAAAAATTAAAAAAAAAAAAAAAAAAAAAAAAACGTGAGAAGGGTTGTGAAAAATAAGTAATAAAAATATATATGTTACAAGATAATAATATTTATTTAATATTGGACTCGAATCTTTGTATTTATTCGTCGATTCTTTTCGTCGCCTTTTTGGGCTTGATCTCGATCCAATTGATTTGTTTTAATCCGAGGGGCATTTTGGATTGGATTTCGGAATGAATTTGAACTTCGAGGATCTTTGGGGAAACTATGGACGATCCCCGAAAGGAATCGTCTGAGTTTCCTTTGAGTTTTCTTTTTTCTCTGTCACCACCGATTTTCACCTCTCATTCGAATGCTTCTCTTGGTCTCTATTTATAGATAAAGAGAGTGACAATCAATAACTATTATTTTATCATATGTCACTAATCGCAAAAATAAAATCTTTCTATGTCTTCAATATATATTTAAATATATAATTAAATTTAATTATATATATATTTTTAAATATATAAATAAAATTTCAGTGTATAGGTATATTTGGAATTTCATTTAAATATATATTTCATTTTTTTTAATATATATTTGTTTAATTATTATAGTCCAATTATATTACATACTAGTGATTAATGCATAATGGACATAAAATACTAACATCATTTTATTTCATTTACAAAAAAAAAAAAAAAAAAAAGAAACATCATTTTATTTCAGTTAAATTAAGTTAATTTTACTGAAATTTTTGAAAGGATCAAATTAGTTTTGCCATAACAATCTAAGGAACCTAAAAAGGGAAAAAAATTTTAAAAAATAAAATTGAAACCATAATTATCAATAATGCAATATTTTAAAGACTTTTAAGTTAAAAATGTTTCTCCTGCTTTGCCGTTTGAGTACTTCAGACTGGTTAAAAAAAACCCCTTAAAATAGTTCACAAAATTTGAAGAATTGAAGTAGAAAAACATGGTGAAAGCGGTGGTCGGAGAAGAATCGCAGCTCAAATTAGCTGAAGATCGTCTAAGCCAAGCTGCTCTTCCATCTGAGGTGCTTCGACCGTCACGAACCTTCACGTTTTTCTACATTCTTCTTCTTCTTCTTATTATTTTTCCTTTTTCTGAATTTTTGTGGATGATTTACTGCTAAAATTTTCACAGGTAGGGCTTGTAATTGGGAAATTGAATAAGAATTTAGACAGAGGCTTCATCTTCGATTTGATTCCGACGCCACAAAATGACGCCGGTGAGCCGGCGTCTTCGGTGATCGATAGCGTTAAAGATGACAATAAAAAGAAAGGATCCAAAGGCAAGGCTCAATCCGACACTTCTCTTTTGTTTATCGACAAGGATTGGATTGCTGAACACGCTCGCCAGGTTTAAAGCTGTAGTGTACTCGTTTATTTTTTCATTTCATGCTTATTCTTCGCTGAAATTCTCAGTTTTATGAAATTGTACTTCTGGTACATGTGATTAAATTTTAACTCGTTTGGTGAAAAAAATTATTAATGTGGTTGTGTCTGTGGCCTCATTCATGAATCCTGTAAAGTTTCTGCAGTATTATGGAACTATTTGGAATTTTGTTCGTGCTTTTGTATGAATTATTTGGTTTAACAACTTCGTAATTGTTCCATCAATGTAAATTAGGTTGAATTAGATATTCCTTTTTCCTTATATATCTTAATTTTGAGATGGTGATAGTGCTGCCGAGTAGAATATATATCATTGATGATCATTTTGGTTTAGGCAACAAGATTCAAGTTGTGGGAATACTTGTTCTGGTTGTAAATCTTTTTTTGTTTTCATCACCTGGTAGTTTAGCTATGGGGTGATTTGTCTCTGTGAATATATATGCTTATTCATTTGCATATTATCATTAAAAATACAATGATTGTGTGGTATGGACTAAAAATGATGAGCAAAAAAGAACTTAAATTGCTATTGTCTACTTTTCAAATATTTTATACTTATAGAAAGAAATATTAGGCAATGGGGGAGTGTTATTATTTGAAACAGTTGTCTAAACATTTTTGTTTACACAAAATGCTCAAAAGTGCTAAACTTTCAGGTATCAAGGATGCTGCCTGGTGGTACAAAGGTGATTGGTGTCTATGTATGGGTCAGTGAGAGCACATTCAAGAATTCGACAATGATACTCTGCCAGGTCTTATATTGCTTCTCCTTTCAACTGAGGCTTTACATCTTGGAACTCAAAACATATGTAATCTTGTGATGGGAGGTTTGGGAGAGAGAAAAGGATGCCACGGTACTCTTTATCTCTCTGTCATGCATAGAAATGCATACAAAACAGTAAATATGATTTTTCCATCCATTAAACATATTAGGAAAATTAACTGACTGAAAAGCCAGGGTGGAGAGAGGTTGGAAGCACAGAGGTTACACATCCTGAAGTGCCTATATCACTCTTGCCTTGTTTAATCCACGTAGGATTAGAAGTAAAAAAAAATTAAGTTTTTTTGTGGTTTTTTTTTTTTTTTTCTCACGCGTTTTTTTTTGCTTCAGCTAGTGCTAATTATGTCCTCTTGCAGACTGTAAAAGGAGTTTCTGAAGCAGCACCCTCACTGGAAACTGATTCAGAGGAGAGACTGCTTATTCACATTAGTTTTAGTCCAAGAAGGTAATTTCACCTATAATTTCTTCATCCAAAGAATATCATTCTTAATGAACTCTATAATGTTGTATCTCAGATGGACCTGTCGGAATTGCTCACTTGCTTCAAATATCACAACAAGTAGTTTACGTCCTTGTGACTTCAAAATGGGAAAAGTTTTAACTTCCCTTCAGGAATTTAGATGCACGTACAACTTTGATTTCAGGTAATGGTTGACTGAGTTATCCTCTTATATATTTTGGATCATGAATGTGTGGTGAAAATCAGCAGCATTGGTTCTAAAGCCATAACAGAGTGAAAAAAAATAAAATAAATGCAAAGCTAAAAAAGAAGTGAAATTAGAATTCAAAAACTGAAGGAAAGAATTCTTTAAAAGACTGAATATTTTTCAATGATAATAACAAAACTACATAACAATAAAGTACTTGTAGACTTGTATTCTTAAAACCCTATTGATTTGAATTAGGAAAAAGAAATCTTAATCTAATTAGAAAAACTGAAATTATATTCAGTCAATTCCATGAACAGTAAAATCATAATTCAACTTTGAAATCATAATCAAAAACAAAACTGATATCCTATTGTGAAATTCTAATCTTAATGTGACTTATGCTTATAACCACAAATTTTGAACCAAAGCTTTCTGCTTATTAGAATTATTTCTTCTTGAAGAGCACTTATTGCATTTCTTTTGGATGTACTATTTTGAGTTCCTGTGTCTTTGATCAAATGACTGTTGAATTGAATGCAACATCCAAACTTCTTCTCAATTGATAATGAGAGAACTATTTATTCTCCTTCCCATAAACCCTGCTGCTTAGAATTGCTTTTACCATTTCCAACTATGTCCTGCCAATATCCTTTTCTTTTTTGCCTAAAATTTAACAACTCCATGTACTTAATGCTGTATATATCTGTAATACTTGACTAAATGTTAAATGCATTATGTAAGAAATTGAAATTTTTAGTTGATATGACTGACCTTTATTTTGAGATACTTTTGTCGCACGGGCTCAGGATATGATTGAAGTTTTTTATTGCTGAACTGTTACTTGCTATAAGCTCTTTAAAAGTAATCTTGAAAGTATTCATTTTTCTTTAAGTGATTGTTTATACAGACCAAAAAAATGTTGATTTCCATTAGTCATTTCTACAGCTGGTTTGTACCATATTTGTCCTTTGACCCAAATTTTCTCCAGGAAACAGTTTGATGATATAAAGTTTCTGCTCACATTTTAAACTTGATATCTTCTTCTTGATCTGTATGTCCCAGAATACCAATTTGCTTGGAAAAGGGATCAAGTATAAGAAAGTTCAGTGACATTGTTCGACGAGGACTTTCACTTCATGCAAAAATGCTTAAAGGGGCAAAGGCTTTGATTGATGGGAGACTGGTAAGGAACATATAATATGCCAACTCTGGATGTCTAAATTGCTTTAGTTTACAAATGCCCAAAACTTTAGACTATTAAAATATACTGCTAAATGACTGCCAATAGATTCTGAAATACCTTAGCATATTTGTGTTTTCAGTCCATTGCATCTCTATATATAGCCCTTCTAGCATTTAGAATTGTATTGCATGTGAGTGTAAAATATGTAGGATAATCTGAAATCTGTTGTGAATGCTTAGTTTGATTTTGGCAGTTTTTTCATTAACATCATTTTGGTAATTTGGGAAAGAAACGTGAACTTTTGAATCTAAAACTTTATGAGCACACACCAAGCTGCCAAATTGATAAATTGTTAAGAAGTATTCTATGAGTGGACCTTGGAACTTCACACCTGTGCATATGTGAAAGCACTGAAGTAAGTTGTTGGCAAAGAGTTCTTAGGTAGCACAGAAAATTGGTTCAGCCATTACAAAACCGAACACAAAAAGTTTCCATGTTGCTTAGATATCTACTATTAACAAATGCAGAAGAAAAGGTTTACCACTACTGAGCAGATGCAATAAATTTATTGTTTGAATTCCTTACTATTACCAAATGCAGAAAAAAGGTTCAACAATAGCAAAGCAGGATGCATAAAATTCTCGTGTTGCATAGATTACCTATTATTAGGAAATGCAGCATATAGAATTAGCCGTTACAGAACAGACTGAAGTGTTTTAATAAAAGTACTTCTAGAGAAAGATCTTACTTGGGCACAGACTTGAGAGATGATGACCAGTAAATGAATGTAATTGATATAATGAAACTTCTCAGTGGCTTCATTTTTTCTAATTGTAATGCATCCACCTCATTTACTGAAATTACTTTGACTATAATATTGCCATGTCCATGCTATAGTTGTTGAGATATTTTTTGCCTCTGTACCACATGAAAGTTCTTTTAGCCTTTTAGACAACACATCAAGGGTGAAGTGTGATATATGTATTTGAAATGCTTGTTTGCCACTTATACATAATTGGACATTCAATAATGAAAGGGTTTCTGCCTCTAAAAATGGTACTCTTAATACCACAATATAAGCAGAGTATCTTTTAACCTTTAAACATTTCTGATTTTAACTGCATCAATTCTTTGTGTGTGTGTTTTTCTTGCCTGATTCATGTTGTGTATTTAGGTGTGTGAGGATGAGCAATATGCACAAGATGGTCTGCATGAAGTTGAATTTCTCCTACCTTTCATGCAAGATAAATTATTGGAAGGTCTGGTTACACCTTCAAAATTTCATTGAGTTATTCCTCCTTTTCTTTGCAAAAAAGTTAACTCCTTTTTTGATTGTAAATTAAACCATCTTGAATGGGCTTACCTTCAGTATTCATGTAACTTTTTACTTTATGAAGCACACAGCCAAAATGCAGTTGCTGGTTTCCTTCTCTTTAGTGGCACGGTGTGCTCTTTTGCATACTTGAATGCCAAGGAACCAATTTCACAAGCTTTGGATGATATGAAGGTATTTCAGTTGTAGCTTTCAAGCAATTCCTGCCCTGTTGTTTTTCTTGCATCCAAGTAATTTTGTTCTTCAACTTGCCTGTTTTGCATATATTCAGAAAGAAATATCGAAAGATGAGTAGTCTACACATTTCTTAAGGGAAAATAACTCTACTCAAAATAAGTTTATGTGATGTAGTCTATTTGCTTATCCACAAAGATATAAACCGTATGATTTTAATGTTTACTATTAAATTGTCACCATAAAGAGAAATTGAATTTAATCATTTAATACACTCCTTCATGTGTGGGTGGAATACAAATTTTCAATAATCGGTGCAACATGTACACAACAACAACCAAATGGGGTGGAACCAAGGCTCAAAAACAGGACCTTCTATTTTAATACAATGTTAAATTTTCACTTGCTTTTAAAAATATTTAAGTTGATAAAGAGGGTTGAATTTAATCACTTAACATTTACAATGTACATAGTAATTTGAATAAGGTCAGTTGATCATTCTAGATGACAATACCTTTTGATAGTCTTCGTTCCTAAATATATACACGTATACATCTATATATGAAAGACACAAAAATGTTTTGTATATCTTTCCCGTCTGTCATGCTTCTTCATATTGTATTATCACTGATTTCTTTTGAATTTAGGAAGATATCATCATGAGTTTGCAAAGTAGATTGGACATTGTTTGTGATGAGACAGACCAGGAGTCAGAATCAACAATTGAAAGTGACCATAGACAATCTGAAAAGCACATGCCAGAACTTGACCTGGAATTGCAGAGGTAGGGTGATTGTTGCAGTGATGTTTGTTATTGACTTAATATGTGGAGGATAAGTAATGTGGCCTGGTCAATATTTCATGGATTCCCTATGAAATCCACCTGAGGGTTTCTTTGAAAAGGAAAGATGTTATGTGGATTGCTTGTGATGCTTTTACCTTCTTCTCCAATTTTTCTTGAGGGTCTTGGGGGTGGACGTTGCTAAGAAATAGCTGGTTTCAGCTTTATCTTCTTTTCAAAAGCATCAGTTCGTTATCTTTTTCAATGCTTTGATGTGGAAACTCTTGTTATCCATTGACATGATCTTTAAGAGGGATTTTCTTTACCCCGACTATAGTTAGTGAAAGAATGATTCATTCAAACAGGACCAGGAATCAGCTCCAATGATGTGTGATACCTCCCTATTGGTTTCTGCTTTCTGCATTAGGTTTTATTTAATTTCCGTGCTTTCTGAAATATAGGTTTCAAGGAAGAAAGTGACTAGTCGATCACTACAAAATTTAAATACCAGAGCAGATGCCTTGATTGCTCAATTTGCTCTAGGGTCCATCTCTGTCTTTGATTCGCTATTAGTTCTGGAAACATATCTATTAGCACTGAACTTTTTTCTATTGTTTATAACAGAAAATATTGCAGTTTCCCATTTCCCCGAAGAGTATTTGTTCCATGGCTGGGGAGTATGTACATATGTGACTACATTCAACCATCTGAAACAATTGAGGTTTGTTCCTAAAACTCTTTTAACAAAACTGTAGATTATGAAAATGAAGCGACATGCCTTTTTCAGCTAATGTAAGGGAGAAAAGAGTGAAAACACACACGCACACGCACACGCAAACAAAAGCTTTGCATCATATCTAGCATATTCCTTTCCATTGTGTACTACGTAGATGATATTTTGAATAATAGTTTGAGTATCTAAATGTGCTTTTTTCCCGTGAATAAGCATTGCTTTGTCTCCATCTCTTTTGTGTACCTTTGGGCTTATTGGTTAATCGACATGCCCTGCTTAATGTTTCCAGGTTCTCAAAGATCATTTTGTGGAGGTTATGTCCATGGAACCTCCAAAAGATGTGTCAACAATTTTGGAGCCGGAAACCGAAAACCCCATCTTATTAGCTTCCACAACGAAATCTTTTTGGGACATAGCAGGTCGTTTATCTAGGGAATCTGATCCCGGCAACTCAGCCGCAAAGCACAATGAGAGAGCAAAAAACGAGGGAACAGAACAGAAGACTGCCAAATTGCTTGACTTCAATGTCATTGCTGCTGTTCTTGTTTTAATAATCTCCATTGTGGTAGGTTTGGCTTTGTTTGATTTCAGATCATAACAGCTGAAGTTAGATTTTAGTGACGCTTTCAGCTTGGACAACTTTGGTAATTTGAAGAGAACTTTGATCACTACTTTATAGTAATTACATTTATTTGTTCCTTGTTCTCCCTGTCATCAAAGGAGTACTTTATTTCAGTCTGGTATCTGTGAGAATATATTGACATTGCACAACCTGAGAGAAGCTTCTGGACTCTATTATCGGAAGAATCTTGCTTTAAATATGAAAGCTGAGATGCTGACCAAATTCCTCGAAGAATGTCTACTTGGAAACTCCTTTTTCACTTGGAATATCTAGCCCAGAAGGAATTTTGCCTGGGTAATTGGTTCTTGAAGAATCTGATCCCATCATGCTGCAAATCACAACTTTAGAATTAGAAAGGGATACCTATGAGAGAATGAAGTTCCCAGATGCTAATCGTAACCAACCTTTTGTCAACAATGACGAGAGAGCGAAGTTCACAATTGTTAAAACTGCACAGTTAGAAATCAAACATTAATACACTAGTTGAACAGAACAAACATGAGATGATAATTAAATTACTTCATCCTCTTCTTTTAGATGTTCAATCAAAATGATGTACTGGGATGTGACTATAGTTCTAGAATTTGTTCAAGTTAACAGGGATGCCATTTATATTGAGAGGATTCAACAGTTGAAAGGAATAAAATACTACAGCATACATATATTCTAGAGAAAATGTAGAATGAAATAATAAACCGCATACTTCACGCACAATGCTTTTCACCACTTTCACTATATTCACCTATTATACAAAAGCCTGCAAAATCCAACTATTTTCTTTGGCGGAATATTATGTCACCTCGTACTAGTTCTTTTTCTAGAAATTAGTGACTCTGTTATATTGCGAATCTACCGAATCTTTTCATCAAAGAGCCAAACCTCTCCACTAAATCACCGCCTTTAAGAATTTTGTATTATCCAAGTATCTTTATATCTAAGATATTAGAAATATCTTCTAGTTCTAGAATTTATAAGATATTTCTAAAAGAGAAGCTTCTAAGATATTAGATGGCCTTTTCCTTAAATCCATGGATATGAATATGCTGCAGCTTCTACATTTTACAACAAATTAACAAAATGGATCGCAGGTACGTTGAACACATACCGTCTACAAATTTCACTCTTAACATATGGATGACAATCATTTCCAAATGCAGAAAGTGTATGAATCAAGAAGTCGTTGTGGGTGACAACTGCAATCTCCTTTTCCTTCCGCGTCCATAACCTGGACCCGACTAAAAAATTAGGATCTCAATTAAAGGAGAAACCATCTTGATACCCTATCTAAAATATGAAAATAAGTAATTATTGCAGGTCTGGTTTTTGAAAAAGTAAATAGCTTATGAAGTCTAGGCTACTTATAGTAGTAACATAATAAGCATATGTAAGCATAAAAATGACACAGGTTTCCTATCAGTTTTCCCCACAACGAGAAAGAATACACAAAATCACCAGTTCAAGAAGCTCATTCCCCTAGCAGAAATTTCTTCATTTGATTCTCCGACGTCAGGCCTCCATAAAATGTCAGCGTCACTTTTTATCTGGAAATTGGAAGAATAAAATGTCATTTGCAAAATCTAATGATAAAGAGGGAATCAACCATCAATAAGAAATGATGTTCTTTTGGTTTTGCTCAACTAATGGGTACTATTGGAACAACTTGCCAATGAAAAATCAATTGCTGGAAAAAGAAGCTTATACTCATTTATGCTTCTCCTCTTATTGCACCAATGAAGTCCCTGCATGACAATAGTTGTAACATAAAAGTTAAAATCAACTAACCAGGTCAGGCACACAACTTATTATCTTGTATTAAGGTTGAAAATACTAGCTTCTTGTCATTCAACAAATATTTTCCTTCTTGCTCTTTACCATGTTAAATGCCTTTATATGTACCCAACTATGGCTGTGTATGTGGAATACACCAAACAACATATGGACATAATAACATAATAATAGGCACTGCATTAAGTCCATCCTATTATATTTATCATGATCAAATGTTTATTACCTGCTTATATACTTGATGACAGTATGGTGAAAACTTTCAAGAATTTTCTAAATCTGGGAACGTATTCAAACTCATCTTTGTAAAGCCTTTATCAAACTAGTATGGACAAAAGAATAACTCATTACACAAAAAATGAAGGGTCAGAATATAACTTTTGAATCCTATCTGATGTGAGATTCCTAATTTGTGACAATATTACCTTCATAATCTAAATTCATTAGATATTTTTCAAATCCAATTAAGGATGCAAAACTAAATCCTAACACAAAGTTTGTATAAAATAACTCAAGGAAGCAAGAGGGTGCATGTACAGATATCACTTTATAGGAGATAAAGGAAGTAACAAAAAGGAGGAAATAAAATTAAACATATAAGAGGGACAAAAATAACATATCACTCTCTGCCTGCAGGAGCTGGAGAGAAGAAATACTTAATCAGAAAATCAAAGAAAAACACAAAATACATGGATGTTAAATCTTTGTAATTCTAACCAAATATTCTCGGCAGCCTTCCACTGCAATGAATGGGGGACAATTAAAACTTGATATAGCTGGCCTGTCACTGTTGCCAGCATTTGGCACCATGAGTGGAGGTACATCTGCTCCATTTATGTTACCTTCTCCACCAAAAACTCCAGCAGCTGTTTGCATGGTCCTACAAATCATTAGACAAAATTTTGTTTTATGATATAGTAGACTCCCGTGTGTGTGCTCCTATATTTGTATATGTTGGTGGCAGAATGATGAAATGATTGCATATTTTTGTAGTTATGATTGCATCACCACAGTCCACAATTCTACATGCAACTAAGGGGATCATTTTTTCCTGGCATATATAGCCAAGATCATCTTTCCGCTCATTTCTTCTAGTTTTAACCATTTAGCTAAATGAAATCCTTTGATAGTCAGTGATGATGCAAAGGGGTAAGGAACTGTGAACGTTAAAGGAGGAACTAATATAACCAGTTTCAAAAAATAAGTAAGAATGATTAGTACCTTAAGAGTGATGAAGTGATGACCAATTCAATCCGCTTGGACAGTCCAGTGGCTTGTACATGATTACGAAGATTATCTACCTGTTAATAACCTTCAAACTCATCCTGACTTCTTTATATAGTAAAAAGCAATATTTAAATACTGGCCATGCTTCAGCAATCAATTTTGTTTTGAATATTTGTAAGATACTTCAGTAATACTAACCATAAAAAAAAATAAAAAAAATCCACTATGAATTAGAGTATGTATCAGAACCTTTTAGTATGACTAATATTAAAAATAAGATTTTTATCAAAATGCAGGATTCTTTGTTCCTCAGAGCCTAAAAGCTTTTAACCATTAGTTACAGTTCACAAATCATTACCTGCTGCCAACCAAGAGGGGTAAGCTCAGCATCAAAAAGTTCGGGAGAGAAATATGCATTGTAGTCTTTTTCTCCAGCAACATTGTGAAATCCTTGAGCATGCCTCACCTGAAAAAAGTACATTTAAGAGGAAAAGGGGAAAAATATGGACATGCATCCATCCATATGCCAACAGAATAGTTACTCATAATAGGACAAACATGCTTTCTGTGAGCAAGTAAAGCGCAAAAAAAAAAAAAATTCCATGTGAACTATACCAGGTGAATAGTTTTACACCGGTGCAATGGATACAAGCTTATAGCTGGAGAAGAATCCATTTCTGCAATTGGACAAGAAGTTATAGATGAAGAAAATTGAAAGAGAAGACCACAAAACCTCCAAAAGTTGCATCAGCTCATGACATCTTCAAGTAGATTAGGCATCAAAACGCAAGCTTAGAAATTAGGAAAGATGATATATCCAACCATAGCAAAATTGGTCATTTTAGTCCCTAATACTATTTTTGTTTAGAAATTTTGATCATTTATCAAAATTTTAAACTTTTAAAAATCCGCTTATTATTCTCATTAAGACTTGTTAATCTTTTCCTTATAAATTCATTATGAAACATACATGATCTAAGCATAATCAATTTCTCAAGGATAATTTAAAAATTAACCCTGATTAATTTTCCTTAATATCCACATATAGTTGAGGTAATATATTTTATTGACAGTAAACTTACTTTTCAAATCTCATTTTTGTTATAATCGTTTTTTGTCAAAATATTTTTAAAAGATGTGAATAAAAATATAATCCATAAATTTTAAAGTCAAACGTTAATATTTCAGGCCGGCAATAAGTTAGAATTAAATATCAAGTATATATATATTATATGTATTATATTGTTATTTGACTGTTCAGGCATTAATCAGTTTCTACTTACTTGTTTAGACTTCAATTTTGTCAAAATGGCCTTAAAAACAATTGAAAGCCTACTTTTGAATGATGATTTGCTGCAGAACACAGTGATTACTAAGTAAGTCAGGGCAAACACAATGAATCATTCTCTTCGCGTTAAATTATAGCACATACCATGGCATAGGAGAATGGACAACGGATATGTCAGCAACAACTCTATACCGTGAAAATATTTGTTCGTGTAATTTTTTTCCCCTCTCATATTATGAAAAAGATAAAATTAAATTACATTTACTCTAACAAAAAAAATCTTCAAAATAACTTAGGCAAATCAGAATTGCATGGAAAAGAAAATACCGTCAAAAAGTGAAGTTTCTTTTTCCTCCCCTTTCACGAGCTTTGGCTTTAGTTCCGCAATGTCCAAACTAAAATCTCGAGTCAACAGAAAATCAAACCAAAGTAATCCAGAAAACAAGAAATTTACAATGAACAATCTCAGAGGCAACGTAAGCAAACACAGTATAACATAGATCAATCAATAAAATTATTCAGTAATGGATTGATGAAATTTTCCAATTTTTTTTAAGGACTTCAAAAATTAATGTAATATGTACATAATTTTTTTCCCCCAACCAAAGTCGTAACAACGTTCAGCTTCAAAAGAAAGCATCGAGAATCATGATTAAGATAGGTAAACAGGAGAAAAAAAAAAAAAAAAAAAAAAAAAAATTCACCGGAGATAGGAAACGATCAAAGCGGGAAGATCCACGAGAAGAAGAATGTAGTGATCAGATCGGTACTTCTTCTTCTTCTCCTCCTGGCTGCGTTCCAATTGCAATAATAACCAGGGAGGAGAGACTTGGCGCCTTTTTCCTGAGTACTGAAGCTCTACGAAATGGTACTGAGGAATAGAGAACTAATCGAATGAGTTTAAAAGTAAAAAACAGTAAAGCTGGTCACGGCATTATCATGTCCGCACCTTCAGAATTGCTTAGCTGGCTAATGCTGTTCAGTTATAGACCTTTTTTTAAAATTTTTTTTTTACAATTGATGTTTAAAAAACTAAATATTCTCTAATTTTATTTTTTAAAACAAAAATAAATAAATAAGCATAATTTATAGAATGAATTAAATTAAATAGAAAAATTATTATATATCTATCAAAAAAAAATTGTTTTTTAATATAAAAATAATAAATTAATTATTAAAAAGAATCAAATTAAAAATTTTCAAAAATTAATATTTTTTCCTCGACCATTTTTTTTTTAAAAAATTCTTTTTAATTAAAAGGAAATTGCCTGAAAATTTTCGTTCTTCAGAAAGTTTTTTTTTTTCCTTTTTCGCTCTCTTTTCAACTCTAATAGTCTCTCTCTTCCTCCTCTTTCCAAGTCAAAGTAGTCCGAACGGAAAATTCTTCTTTCCTTTTATAATCCGCCGCCGCCAGTGCGACCACCGTGGAAATTAAAACTCTAACTCAGTTCGGAGTCAAAACCCTAGTTTTACCTCGCCAGCGCCATCAATCTCGTCGGCCAGATCACTCATCCCAAATCCAATGGCCAGACGAACCCTACCAATCCTCAAGAAACTGTTGTCTGACACTCCCGGGGTTTCCTCCGCACCTGATGTCCATCCCTTCCTAAGCTCTGTCTCTACCCGATCCGTAACCTACATGCCTCGGCCTGGTGACGGCACTCCTCGTGCAGTCACCCTTATTCCCGGTGACGGAATCGGACCTATGGTGACCGGTGCTGTGGAACAGGTCATGGAGGCTATGCACGCTCCTGTTTATTTTGAGAAATACGAGGTCCATGGCGATATGAAGAGTGTTCCTCCCGAGGTCTTTGAATCCATCCGTAAAAACAAAGTCTGTCTCAAAGGAGGTTTGAAGACTCCAGTTGGCGGTGGAGTCCACTCACTCAACGTCCAACTCAGGAAAGAACTTGATCTCTATGCTTCCCTTGTCCACTGTTTTAATCTTCGGGGACTGCCTACCCGCCACGATAACGTTGACATCGTCGTGATTAGGGAGAATACCGAAGGCGAGTACTCCGGTCTTGAACACGAAGTTGTTCCTGGCGTAGTTGAAAGTCTTAAGGTATGAAATTTTCAATTGATCTTACCGGTCTAGTTTCTTTATTCCATATACTCTCTGTGTGTAGAAAAATGCATTTATTTGTTTCTGAAGTTTCCCTTTTGTTGGGTTCGTGTTAATAACTTGATAATTTATAGTTTTAATAATCACTCTCACTATAAAATTAAAAGAAACAAAAGAATTCTTGCCTGGATCGCGGTTACTTAGTTTAGATGAAGAAGCAATTTTGAGGTATCGATTATATGGACTTAATTTGCACAGTTTCAGTGTGTTGATTGCTTCACATGGAGCATAATCTGATACTGATTAAAAGAACTTCAGCTCTCTTTGGGGTTTAAGAGTTCCACATTGTGGTGGAGTCCTGAAGGTCCTTTACACCTTTCTGAAGTATATTAGAGTTGGATGGATGAACAGCTTAGGCGATAGGTTTTTATATAAACATGAATCAAAATTTGCATAGCATCCTGTTTACATCCTTGTCACTTGTTGCAGTGTTCTTGACCAATATGGGGAACGGATATATGCATGGATGTTCAGGATAGTTGAACTTGAAACAGGAGGGTATCCAGATGTATAAGGGCAAAGTTGCAACTTTTTAATGTTTTGTGGAGAAAACTGGAAATAACTTATGAGGCATGTTCTATGGACTAGACTTTGTTAGGTTATGAGATGGTATGGCTCGATATATTTCTCTCTTTGGTGTTAGAATTTAGCATTAAAAATGCCAAGTATTTCATAATCATTTATTCATCTTTTAGAAAATTTATTTTCAGCAATTAAATTTTAAGTTGTTTTCAATTTAGAAATTTAACTGTATATTCATATTAGTGTATGCTTAAATATTCAATATCTGAGGATGTAACGCTCCCTTAATAAGTTGATTTGTTGAAGAAGAAACACGTAAGGTGCTCTCGGACACACACTCTCCTCTACCTGATCCACTTGGTGAATGCAGATGTATTTGTCGGAAAATACTATTAGTTTCTTTTCTTTTTGTCCCCTGTCAGTGTGTATTTATAATGTATTTTACATCATCAATTTTTAGATTCTGGTGAAATAATCTTGGGAATAAATTTAAATTTGTTCAACAACAAACTATTTGTATTTTTTAAAGTTTCTTTCTTTCTTTCTCTTTCTCATGGAGTGATATTGTTAGGTGATGACAAAGTTTTGCTCAGAACGTATTGCAAAATATGCCTTTGAATATGCATATCTCAACAATCGTAAAAAAGTTACTGCTGTCCACAAAGCAAACATTATGAAACTTGCTGATGGCCTATTTTTGGAATCTTGCCGTGAGGTTGCAAACAAGTATCCAAGTATTAAATATAATGAAATTATTGTGGACAACTGCTGCATGCAACTTGTTTCAAAGCCTGAGCAGTTTGATGTTATGGTACGTAACCTTGTTTGTTTTCTTTAACTATATCATCTTGACGTACTCATTTTTTATTTTTTTCCCCTTTACTAAAAATAATAATAATAATGCATGTTAGTTTGACCGTTTCTTAGTTTGTGAGACTAAATAAGGTTTCTGTTATATTGGTTGGATTTTTAACTATATAATTTGATATTAATGCCTTCACTTAAATGACTTCAATTATTGATTATTTTATGTTTTTTTTTTCTCTTATGAATTTGATTTACTTTAAGCTCGACATTTTGGCTAAAAGTCTATTCATGTATTTAGGTCTTAAGGTGAGAGTATTACTATGCTTATTTATTTATATTTAACAGTAGGAGCTTTATTAAATTGATATTCTCTTCTAAATTACTGATTTTTAACAAAAAAATCTCCCTAAAAAAAGTCATAATAATATACTATGTGAAAAAAGAGTTGTATAATATATGTGAAAATTTTCCCAAAAAATTAAGAGTTGTATATGTGAAAATTATTATATTCTATTATGTAGTTATAATAATGATAATGTACTAATATTATAATATTATATAATATAATATACTATCTTCTTAAGCCTTCTCAAGACATGTGGCCTTTCTCTCCTAAGAAATTTTAGGGTTCTAGCAGTAAATTCACTAAACCTAAACTTATGATAGTCACATGTGATGCTTTTGGATTAAGAATTGATGAAGTGTGTAAGTTTGTAAATATTTTCTTGTAGTCAAAATTCTGACAATTGGATAAGCTTCATGTGGTGATTTATTGTCCAAGAATCATGAAACAAGGTCTAGATATTCAATGCATCACTTGTCTTTGCAGCTTGTGCTTTTGTTAATGGGCATACAAATTTGATCGTTTTGTAGGTCACTCCAAATCTCTAGGGAACCTTGTGGCTAATACTGCAGCTGGTATTGCTCGAGGCACGGGTGTTATGCCTGAGGTATTGTTATTCAAAAAATATGTTTCAAATTTTATTTTCCTTTTTTCATGTCATGGGAGAGATATTTGAGGCTTGGTGACCTGATCTGAAGAGAATGCAAGAGTTAAATGTGTCAGGTGATTGATAGGTGTTGTGTTGACTTTATGTGTAGGCAATGTCGGGCCTGATCATGCTGTTTTTGAGCAAGGTGCATCAGCTGGAAATGTTGGAAATGAGAAGATATTAGAGCAAAAGAAAGCAAATCCAGTGGCTCTACTTCTTTCATCAGCGATGATGTTGAGACACTTGCAGTTTCCTTCATTTGCCGATCGACTAGAAACAGCAGTGAAGCATGTAATAGCAGATGGTAGATACTGGACCAAAGATCTTGGTGGAGACTGCACCACACAAGGAGTTGTAGATGCTGTCATTGCAAATCTGGATTGAAAGTGTGAAGTCAATTTCTTATACTATTGGACAATCTGACTGCCATTTTTTGCCCAAGAATTATCTTTTTTTTTTTTTTTTTTTTTCCATTTTGCAGCTCTGCAAAACACGCACGAAAAAGAAAATGCTGTTCCTTTTCTTTAAATAATCGCATAACTAATTTATTTGATTGAAAATTACTCCCTACAGTAACAAAAATAAAAAAAAGGCCAATACCCGGGAATGTTTGGTGGTACAAATTGAGTTCAGTAAAAAAATTAATTTTTGGCTGGGCCCCCCAAAAAAAAAAAAATTTTGTTGTACTCGCCCAAAAAAAAACTACCCCTTGTGTAAAAAAATTTTTTTTTTTTCTTTTTTTTTAAACCCTTGAGTTTTTTTTTTTTTTTTCTTTTTTTTTTCAATATTTATTTTAAAGTAAAATATTTTAGTAACACTTACAAGTTTTAAAACGACCTGTGAACAAAATTATTTCAGGGGCTAAAATCAAATTTTGATATTTTGTATTCGTCATTGGCCTTGTGTTGGTCGAGCACCCTGGTGCAAGGGTTGGCTCTTTATGTGTATTTCCTTTATTTGTGAATATAAATGTTGAGAATGATTCTCGTAAGTGTTGGTGTGTTAGTTATCTTTGATAATAACTGTTTCGCATAAGGGTCAAGGCAGGGCCGGGCCCCATGTTGTTGTTGGGTGTTGGCCCGTGGCCGTCGCTGGGAGAGACACCTCGTAACAATTTGGTATCAAAGCTCAAGTTCGAGCCTTTGGGTGATGTCGTCGTCCTAGTGACCGCGGGCGGGGAGTGCGCCGCCTCGTCTCCGACACCTCATGCAACAACCGCGGATCGGTTGACACGGTTGAAACACTTCTTTTGCACTTCGCCCACCCGGCCGGTGTGACGGGCATGATGAGAATGCTCGGACATTGGTGGACCGGATCCAAGGACCACCGGGATGTCGTCTCGGAGGTGCATCAACTCCGGGAGATGATGGACGGTGTCAAGACCGACATTGCTTATTTGAAGCAGAGTGTGATGGAAGTTGCCGTAAGCACCGCTGGAGCCAGTATGACCAAGACAAGGGTAAAGGTACCCGAGCTAGTGGCGTATTCGGGAGTTCGTGACGTCAAGGTGTTCAAAAACTTCTTGTGGGATCTTGAACACTACTTTGAGACGGCCAAAGTCCCCGAGGATGAGCAAGTTGCGATTGCTACTTTGTATCTTTCCGACAATGCCAAGCCGTGGTGGCGTACAAGGGAGAAGGACCCTAAGAAGGAAAAGGTACAGTCTTTTTAGGGAATTGAAGGCGGAGTGATGGATCGATTCTTGCCCAAGAATGCCAAGTGGCAAGCTCGTGAAAGTTTGAAGAAGCTAGAGCGACGGAACCGGCTCGAGAGTATGTCACCGATTTCTCTTCTATTCTTCTTAATATTTCTAACATGTCCGAGGAGGACAAATTGTTTAGCTTCTTGTCGGGTATGAAAAAGTGGGCAAGGAACGAACTCATGAGACAGGACCCAAAGGATGTGGTCGAAGCCTTTGGGACGGCGGATCGATTGACGGATATCCGGTCTGCCCCTCCTGTGCCGGAAAGAAGAATGCCTTGTCGAAGACAAAGGGGAAGTCTTTGGGTGACAAGTTAAAGAGAAAGAATGATGTTGCCGGGAAATCGAAAGAAGTTGGTGTCAAGTGCTACAATTGTCGGGAAATCGGGCACATGTCGCACCAATGCCCAAAGCCAAAGCGCAATCGGAATTTGGTCATTGCTCAAATCGGAGAAGGCAATGAGAATAAGGGGGAGCCTCATGCTCGTGTGAACCCTATTCGGATGTGCAAAGCCATTCAGCCTGCCGGTCGATGCGGGCATCAGATGTGAACGTGGTCGTGAACGACGTGGATATGTGGGCAATGATTGATTCCGGGTGCAACCAACGTTTTGTCGGACCGAGAAGCCACACGCTTGCAACGGCATCGCAAGAGAGTACCCGCACCATTAAGATCACATGCGCGCCGCAACGAACGGGTGAGGGGGCAATGGTGAACTAAAGGTGGGAAGGGAGTGGCGGGGCAGGTCCCGTTCGATGATTCGATTGATCTTAGGAATCGAATTCCTTGTGATGGCGAAAGTGGCATTGACGCCGCACCGCGTGGAATGATGATCATGGATGATATGACCCCAACGTTTGCACCCTGCAAGTACAAAGATTCGGATCGAGAAAGTGCGCATAGGGATGTGTCGCGAAGTGAAGGACGGGTTAAAGCGTGGTGAGCCAACGTTTGTCTGGCGGGTCGCTTGGAAGAAACGGACGTTGTTCACTCAACACCGCCCGTGTCCGGTGTCCAAGGTGTTGGACGATTCCCCGATTTGATGCCCCAGGAGTTGCCTAAGATGTCGCCGCCAAGGCGTGCAATAGATCATCGGATAGAGTTGGTACCGGAGCAGGCACCACCCGCGCAAGCACCGTGAGAACGGGACCAACAGAGTTGTTGGAATCGAGGAAGCAATCGGGCGAGTTCTTCGGATGCCGAGTTCATCGACCCTCAAAAGCCCCTATAGGTGCGCCCGCCTTGTCCCGAGAGGAAGAGGACGGCTCGTTACGATTTTGTGTTGACTATCGAGCTTTGAACAAGTTGACGGTGAAGAATAAGTATCCTATCCCGAATCGCTGGATTTGTTCGACGATTGGCAAAAGGGAAGTATTTCACCAAGATCGACTTGCGGTCCGGATATTGGCAAGTACGGGTTGCCAATGGTGATGAACCAAAGACCACGGTGGTGACCCGGGTATGGATCATACGAGTTTTTAGTTATGCCCTTTGGTTCGACTAATGCCCCCGCTACCTTCCGTAAGTTGATGAATAATGTCTTGTATGAATACTTGGATAAATTCGTGGTGGTATACTTAGATGACATAGTTATTTACAGTGAGTCTTTAGAAGATCATGTAAAACATCTAAGATTAGTGTTTGCAAAGTTGAGGGAATATGTACTCTATGTAAAGAGGGAAAAATGTGAGTTCCGTAAAAAGGAAATAAAGTTCCTTGGGCATATTATTAGCCATGGGTCGGTGAAGACGGATCCTCGAAAGGTGGAGGCAATCGAAAGTTGGTCCGCCCCCACACGCCCCGCGCGGAGCCGAGATCGTTTTTTGGGATTGGCCAACTACTATCGACGGTTCATTGGTGGATATGCAAGTGTGGCAAGTCCTCGACCGACCTGCTGAAAAAGGGTGTGAATTGGCTATGGAGCAAGGAGTGTGTGGGAGGCATTCCGAAACTCAAAAACGCCGGTGATGGCGGCTCCTGTCCGCAACCCCCGGATTTTGAGTCCCCTTTTGAAGTACACACGATGCCTCGGGATCGGGGCGGTGGCGGCGTGTTAATGCAAGGGAATCATCCTTTGGCATTTGAGAGCCGCAAGTTAAAAGAATGGTGGGCGTTATCCTGCCCATGAGAAGGAAATGACCGGGTGATACATTGTCCGGCGATTTGGAGGCACTATCTCTTAGGTTCGCCCTTCACGGTGGTGACGGACAATGTGGCAAACACTTACTTCAAGACGCAGAAGAAGCCGTCCCCGAAGCAAGCTCGATGGCAAGAGTTCTTGGCGGAGTATGATTTCGAGTGGGTGCATAGGCCAAGGAAGAACAATCCGGTGGCGGATGCATTGAGCGGGAGGGCCTTGTGCATGACCCTCGCTACGATTTCGATGGTGGAGTCGGAATTCGTGGCAAAAATACTTGAGTATGCTCCTAAAGACCCTATTTATCAAAAACTAATATCTTTAGTGCGGGATGGCACGGTGAGAAGATATTGGCTCGATGACGGCATGTTGTATGCCCAAGGGTGGACGAGTGTATGTCCCTAGCGGAGAATCGAGGCGGATGTTGCTTAAGGAAGCGCATGACTCATTGTGGGCTAGTCATCCCGGCATAGAAAGGACTAGATCGTTGTTGGCTAGACGTTTCTATTGGCCGCACATGGAGGATGACATAGAGGCCTATGTCCGGACGTGTCCGGTGTGCCAACAGGACAAGGTGGAGTGAAGGAGAGAACCCGGTTTGTTGCAACCATTGTCTATTCCCGAGGGAGCATGACAGAGTATATCAACGGATTTCATCTCCGGTTTCGCACAACAAAGGCCGACGGAAAGGATTAATGCATTGTTGGAGGAATACTTAAGGCATTATGTGACAGCGAGCCGGAAGAATTGGGTGGATCTTCTAGACGCGGCTCAGTTCTGTTACAACCTTCATCGATCTTCCGCAACGAAGATGACCCCTTTTGAATTGGTGAACGGGCGGCAACCAACAACCCCACAGGACTTGGCGTTGGTTGTGCCCGGTGTTGGAACGTGTCCAGCGACACAAAGGTTTGCTAAGGCAAAGCATGAATTGGTCTGCAAGCAAGGGATAGCCCGGAATCGCTCGAAAAAGGATGAAGAAGTATGCTCGATCAACATAGGCGGGATGTACGTTTGAAGTAGGTGACTTGGTGTTGCTTTGAAATCGACCCCCAGATTCGGAAGAAGATCGGTCGGAAGGTCGTTCATCGTGGATTGATACCACAATACGATGGACCATTCGAAGTGTTGAAGAAAGTGGGGGGTGGTCGTAGCGTAGCGGCTTAGGCTACCCGACAGGTTGAAAATTCATCCAACTTTCCATGTTAGCTATTTGAAAAAGTTTAACAAGGATGAATTTGAAAGTGAAAGCCGGAAATCACGGAGAGCACCACCGGTGATTCGAAAGCGGTTTGACAAGCTAGTGGAGAAGATTCCGGACCATAGGACAAAGGGGGCAGAGTAAGAAAAATCGGAGAACCGAACTTCCTTGTGCATTGGAAGGGTGAACGAGATTGATGCTACGTGGGAAAGAGATGTCACTTTGTGGCGGTTTGAGAATCATATTGCCGACTATTGAGGCACGAGATCGACGAGGACGCCGATGCCTCTAAGTGGCGGAGGTATGTGAGATCCTTTGTCCCCGGGCGTGGAGTCCCCCAGAGTCGGGACACCGTGGCGGGCGCGATGTGTGCCTAGGGTTCCACTTATACCGGACTTATATAAGAAGGACCGGACCCAGATGCCAGAGGGGGCCCCGACGGGCCCCCGGGGGGGGGGGGGGGGGCGCGGGCCCTTTCAGGCCGGGGGCGGCACCCAGGGGGGCGCGGGGGGGCCCGCCCGCTTAGGTGAATGAAAAAGGTGGGTTTTGGGGGGGGGGGGCGAGTTAGTGTCCTTGTGGGACTAGAAGTCCTAATTTGAGTAGGACTCCTATTATGTCGGGAAAGACCCAAGACGGGCCTAGCCCATGTGTTCTCTGCCAACCCTAGTTATGTCTATAAATAGGGGCGGCATGTGTGGAGCATTGGCAAGAGAGAAGACACGAGAGGTAAGAGTACACAAGTGTGGCACGAGGGTGGTCGGTGTTTAGATACGATTGTGCTATAGATAGGTAGTCGTGAGTGATAGAATAGTCGAGTGGATTGTATTCGTCATTGGCCTTGTGTTGGCCGAGCAGTCCTTATGCAAGGGTTGGCTCTTTATGTGTATTTCCTTTATTTGTGAATATAAAGGTTGAGAGTGATTCTCGTAAGTGTTGGCGTATTAGTTATCTTTGATAATAACCTGTTTCCGTATAAGGGTCAAGTCAGTACGCTTGATCCAAAGATTGTGTTGTTGGGTGTTGGCTTCCGGTGGCCGTGCTAGGAGAGACACCTTGTAGTCTATTTTAGCCTTAGGTGAAAAAAATTTCGTTATTTTCACTCTTATTTTTTTCATTAATTAAAAATATTTCTTAATTTTTAATAAAGATAATTTTATAATTTTAAATAAAATAAACCTTAAAAGCCTAATTTTCTCTCTATTTTTCTTCTTCCATCATTGGTGGCAGCTTTAGATGAAACCCAAGTAATTTTGCTGACTCCAATGGACACATCTATGCAAAAACTTGATGTTTTTCGCCTTTGTTCTATTGTTCTTGTTTTAACTTCCGGCAAAATCTTTTGATGTGTCCTTTCTCTTTGCAGTGATGGCACTCTACGTTTGCGTACTTTTTTGATTTTCCTCAGCTCTTCTCCCTTGGTTTTGAACCCCGAAATTTGTTTCTCCCTTTGGACTCTACAACGAGAATGTCTTGTTGCGACGGAAACATCTAAGATCTTCATCTCATTTCTTCATTTAATACTCAACTCTTCACAAATTCCATGCTAATACTTTAGTTGTGAAAATTGCAAAATGATGAACAACCTCAGAGCACTAACAATTGGTGCTTTAGGACCCTGGTAAAAATCCTACTGTACAAAGAATCGTATCATAAAGTTCAATTGCCGATATTATTATTATTATTATTACTTATCTATTATAATAGTCTTGCTGCTATTTACCAAAAAAAAAAAAAAAAAAAAATAATAATAGTCTTGCTGCTAATCGCTTGGAACATCAGGCCCACTAGGAATTTTTCCTGGATAATCGGTAGTTGAAGAATCTGACCCCATCATGCTGCAAATTCAGAACCTCAGAAATAAGAAAGAGAGTAGAAATAGTGATACTCCCCTATCTCAATCTAACTAACGTACCTTTTGTCAACAATAGCAATAGAGCGAAGTTCACAATTGTTAAAGCTGCATGGATATGAATCAAACATCAATATATTAGCTCAACAGATTCAATCAAAATTATGAGCTTTGAAGTGACTTTAGCTCTTTTCTTCTGAATTATAGGAAAGAACCAGTGCTGGAAAAGATTCACAGTTGAAGGAAAGAATACCAAAGCGTACATTGTTTGTGTTTGTGTTTATGTATCAAGATTTATGTACAGGATAAGCAAGTGGAATAGAAATAGAGCACAAAGAGGTGAAGGATAATTTTACACACTGACGTCAGGATTTATAGGAACAATCTCTGCAAGAAAGAAGGGTTAAATGAAAAGGTATAGACAGATAACTCCAGTTAGGAAACTAAGACACTCATAAAAAGAAGAAGGAAAAAAAAAAAGGAACTCTAGATAACCAAAGCAACCTATTTGCTGATCATAAAACAAGAAGACATCCTCAGCATGTTATCAGTTAGTTTTAGTCTTCTTCAGAAAAGCTATATGTGGACCCTCACCACCACAACCTCCAATTACGTAGAAGCACAAAACATCATACCAATCTCTTGACTTAATATTATGTCACCTCATACCTGTTCATTTTTTAGTATAAATAGTGAATTTTGTCATATTGCTTAATTTACAGAATCCTCATTAAGGTGCCAAAAAGACACTTCATCAACAAATTGCTGTCCATAAGAATTTTGGATCACTAAAGTGCCTTCAGACTGAGCAAAGGAAATGCTTATAAACAAAGAAGACCTTTTCCTAGTCCATGGATAAGAATGTATAGTAGACTAGCAATTGCTACTTCAAAAGAAAAAAAACCAGATCAAGCATGTAAAACACTTACTGTGTGCAAATTTCACTCTTAACAGATGGATGGCAATCATTTCCATATTCACTAAGTGTATGAATCAAAAAGCCACTATGTGTGACCACTGCAATCTCTTTTTCCTTCAGTGTCCACAACCTGGATCAGACTTAAAAAGTTAGGATCCCAAGAAAAGGAAAAATAAGAAGTGCAATTCGCCGCGACTTCAAGGCCAAAATATGGTGTGAGAATGAGGATGTGATACTGGTTTCTATTAGAGTAAATAGCTTATGTTGGATAATGTCTAGGCTAGTTACATTGGTTAGAGGATGTACATAGTTGTGTCCAAGAAGGATAAGCTTTCCTAATTCCTATGAGTTTTCTCCACAAATAGATAAAGAATAAACAAAATCACCAGTTCAAGAAATCCATTCCCCTAGCAGCAAGTTCTTCATTTGCTTCCCTGACATCAGGCTTCCACAAAATGTCGGCATCACTTTCTATCTGAAATTTGGAATTGCAAAATTTGTCTAAAAAAAAAAAAAAAAAAAAAAAAAGGAACCAATCAGCAATAAAATATAATTCTCTTTTTTATTTGTTTTAAGAAAAGTGGACAACAGAAGTACTTGCCAATGAAAAATCAATTGCAGGAAAAAGAGGCTTGAACTCGCTAATGCTCCTCCTCTTATCACACCAATGAAAGCCCTGCATTGCACAAGCTATAACTATGCCAGGAACAGAGTCAATTGTAATATGTTACGGTTGGAAATATAAGCTTCAGCTCATTTAACTGATATTTTCAAATCTTGCTGTCTACATGTTAATATCTACTAGATGTCCACACATTGTGTAAATGAGAGAGAGAAAGAGAATTCAAACAACAACACATCAGGCATGCAAAAGATTAAAACAATTCCAACGATTAAGATCAAACATTGACTACCTGCTTATGTGCTTACAAAGAGTACAACGCAAATTTACAAAAGATTTGGGAAAAGTTACTCAGAGAATTCAAAGTCATCTCAGTAAAACCTTTATCACAAACAACAACTGACAAAAGAATTCCAAATTAATAGATAAACATAGATGGTTTCAAGAATGCAAAGAAGACTGAGCACCAAGGCATCTCTTTTTAGGATTTATAGGAGATTAGACAAGTGAAAAAAGAAGAAAGTTCTGTTTAAGATGATGAGGATACTCAAGGCACTTAAAACCTTCACATAACCGAGGTGCAAGTTGCAAAACCTTCACATAACCGAAGTGCAAGTTGCAAAAGAAGCACTTGTCCCGAGTAAACTAAGGCCCACATGCATATATATATACTTCTATAGGTTGTATACAACTCTAAGGGGTCAATAATCCTACTAAATACATTTATAAAAAAGCTTAGAGCTTAAAAAAAATAGATCAATGATTGATTCCATAATCTCTTCAAAACACCAAACATCTTCTATTAATTGAGTTTAATAGAATTTTTCTTCTATCTTCATAGGTTATCTAGTGAGTTTTAGTAAAAGTATTATTTGGCCTTTGATTGACTTTTCTCTATTATTATTAAGGTATAAATTAAGATTTTTAAGTTTAATGAAGCTAATAGACTTTTCCAGCCAAAAATAGAAGCTGAAGATTCTACTTTTCTTCCTGACGTGCAATAAAGGTGCCAGCGAGCACATGGCTAACAAAATAACCCTTGCTTGAAAGATTCTGAGGCTCTTTTTCTTTAAAATGGCTGGACAATTGTGCCCAGGTGTCAATTTAACATCATAGAAAACAAGGAGATAAATCAGTATATAAGAGAATAATATATTATAATTTCAATACCAGTAAAGAAGAAATATTAATAAAAATAAAATAAAAAATCAAGTAATAACATGCCATATGTGGATGTTAAAACCGTGTGGTTTTGTATATCTTACCAAATGTTCTCGACAGGTTTCAACTGCTATGAATGGAGGGCAAGCTAAAGTTGATATAGCTGGCCTGTTACTATTTCCAGCATTTGCCACCATCAGTGGAAGTACATCTACTGCATCTGTATAACCTTCTCCACCGAAAACCCCAACGGCTGTTTGCATGGTCCTACAAAACATTAGCTATAGCTTCATTTCATATTATAACAACCTATGTCAAAGATAAAATGAGTATGAATAATATAATCTTGCCACCCCAAGATTTGTTAGTTGAAGGATAATGAAACGGTTGCGTATTTTTGTAATTTATGCATTGCATGACCACAAAATTTACATGCAACTAAGGGGGTTGTTTATTCCTGGTTTTCATGTAGAGCCAAATGCATCCCTTCCCTTCAATTTTCCACACTTTTAACCAAGTCACTAAGTTACATCTTTTCACGAGCAGCATTAACAAAAAGGACTAAGAACTTACAACTTACCTAGGAGGAACTAGCATAACCAGAAATGTGAAAGAGTACAAAAATTAGTACCTTAACAGTGGGGAAGTGATGACCAATTCAACCCGCTTGGAGAGTCCAGTTGCATGAACATGTTTACGAAGATTATCTACCTGTTACAATCCATCAAATATCATCCTGGTTTATTTATATGGCAGAAAGGAATTTTTAAATACTGAAGAGGCGTCAGCAATCAATTTCTTTTTGAAATTTATCAGAGACTTCAGTGATTCAAACCAGAAAATATCCACTGAGAACCAAGGTTTCTGAATATTTATCAGAAGCTCTCTAATATTATAGAGTGGATACATATAAAACAATTTAATCTAACTAACAAAAACGAGGTTTTCATCTAATGTAGAAGTCTTTCTTTGTGACAACCTAAAAACTTTACCTATTAGTAACAGTTCATAAATTGTTACCTGCTGCCAACCAAGAGGAGTAAGCTCAGCATCAAAAAGGTCTGGACCTGGACATAGATATGCACTGTGGTCTTTTTCACCAGCCACATTGTGAATTCCTTGAGCATGCCTCACCTAGAAATGTATATTTGAGAGAAAAGGTGCAGACGTATGAAAATCCCTCCATGTTTCAGCATAACTTTAACTAATCAATTGTCACATGTTTATGTATGAGTAGGACAAACAAATTAAGACCATGCAAAGAATACAGAAATACCCAATCTGAACCATATGGAATTTAGCAAACCTCAGGTCATTATGCAGTATGCAAATAAGCACAGATAAAAGGGACAAACCAGGTGAATAGTTTTACAGCGGTGCAACGGGTACACATTTTGAGCAGAAGAAGCATCCATTTCTGTAATTAGACAAGAAGTTTATGAAGAAAAGTGACAAGGAAGCTCCCCAAATCTACGAAAGTTGCATTTTTTCATGACATCTTCAAATAGAATAGGTAACAGAGGTCAAGCTTTGATATTAGGAAATGTGACATATCTATGGAGTTCCTATTAACTTTCACAAGTAGTATGTAATGGTGAAGATTTAGTAAGTTCATATACAACATAACTTTGGAGGTAACTCATAGTAGCGGCATCATAGTCTCAGCATGACCCAACATATACTTCCTCAGCTCCCCCACCCCCCTCCCCTCCCCTCCCTTTTTTTAACCATTTAAGAAAATGCTAACATTGATATGCTTTACAAGTTTAAAATACTAAAATATTGTTTAACTTTTTGATAAAATATATTAAATGATTATTTATTATAAACCATTAATTGAAGAGCATTTAAGAAAAACGCATAATAACTAATGTTTTTAAAATGAATGTGACAAGTAAATCAAAACTGGGTAGCAGTCTAACAGTCGCTCAAGTTAAAATCAATCATTCTTGCACACAGATTTGTGTGAAGCATCTAAATTATAGATACATCATATATATTTCAGACGCCTAAAATTTCCTCCATCTTAATTAAATCTCAAGTGAAGAAACATCCATCCATATCTTCCAGTACTCAAGTTTCATGCAAATCCTAAATCATTTTCTCATCCTAGAAGAAAGATGAAACTGTAAACATATGAAACGTCCAATCGACCTATCTTCACATCCTAAACGTAAGGTGACGAACATAAATCAAATTATCCACCGCCAGAACAGTAGAGAAAAGCTTCCGTCCTGATTTTCAGATCATGACTAAGCGAATAAAACATTTTCTATCTCACAATTTCTCTGACATCTAGTTTCAATTCCGCAATGTCAAAACCAAAATCTCAAATCCACTGAAGTAATCAAATGAAAAATCATTTACAGTTAACCAAAAAAATACCTAGAATCAGAAAACGGAGAGACACACGAGCCAACAAAATCTATCCGAAAATATTAACAAAGAAATTTACCGGAGAGAGACGAGGAAACGATTGAAGCAGCTCCAAGAGAAGACGGAATCGTGGAATGGAATATTACTATTATTGGAAGAATGGTGGCTTTGGAACCGCAGCAGCATTGAACAACTGGTTATAGCGGTTGATCAAAGCCTGCTGCTGCTGCTCAAGTGTACCGTATGCATCTCCCATTTTCTTTCTTCTCCCCACAGATTTTGGGGCTTTATTATCAAAATATAGTAAATTTTGGAATTCTTAAAAAAAATGTGGTTGTTTTTTCACTATATTTCTAAAATATGGTATCTTTACCTTGCATGCTCTTTTTTTATTTTAATAAAATATTCAATATTTACTTTGCCCCAAAAGTAGACGCTCATTTTTTTTAATAAAATATTACTTTCTATTTTTTTTCTTTTTAAATTTATTTATAAATTTTAATTTTATAATTTTCTAATAATAATAATTTATAAACAATTTTTTATAATTTTCATAATATAGATTATATTTATTATTAATTATTATTATACTTATATTATATTTAACAAAGTGAGGTAAAAATAAATTGAAATTATAATATATTATAATATTAAAATAATATTTTATATATTTGTGTAAAGTATTTTTTTTTTTTACTTAGTGTTTATATATTCAAGTAATTTTAATTTAAGATTTGCTTTTATATTTTTGAATTAAGTAATTTAATAAATTTATATTATATATTGAAATAAAAAATATTTTATTCAAATAAAAAAATTACTAAAAAATTGTTCTCCTATATATAATATAACAACCAATATGATCATATAAAAAATAATTATATAGATTTGACAAACTTATATATTTGTATGTATATATAAATATGGTAATGTCTTTTTTTAAACACGAAAGAAAATAAATAAATAAAAAAAGCATTGTCAATCGTTGTGTACGTATGTTTGAAATTTTATTTAAGTATTATAATGTATTATAATATTAAAAGAATATTGTATGCATTTTTGTAACATAAATCTTAATTTTTTCAAAAAAAAAAATTATAAACCCTAAATAATAAATGTTAAATTTTAATGTATAATTTTTCATAATATAAAAAATTTTATAAGAAATGAAAATATTTTATGACATATATACTTAAATAAAAATTTATCTTAATAAAAATTTTAGTTTATATCTACATTATAAGGAAGATAAAATTTTAGTTTATTATATATTTTATATCAAATAAATACTATGAATATGTGAAAAAAAAAAGTAAATATAAACTTTTATAATGGAGATAAAAATCTAATACATTATAAAGTAATTAAAAAAATACTAAAAAAAAAATACAATAATTATTTATGTTGGTTATAATCATGACCCGATGTTCCACATCCTCTTGGCCTAGAAGGTGGCCGCAAACGATGTCTATCTCGCAAATCCATCATACCGTAAGTACGTACTCCCTGTACAACATCGTGATCATGAACGTCAGTAATAGTCCCCTCATGTCCACGTGTCACAAGCATTTGATCAAATGAATATCTTCCAGGGAAATATGAATTTGACGGATTCGAGTGATCTGCTACATATGTCGGTATGGACGTGAAAGTATTTTCATATGAAGTAGAACCTGCGAATTAAGTAAAATCTTACGAGGGTGGCATACTAATAGGGATAGAAGAAGATCGTGTAAAACGCGGTCCTGATGGCATCGACAATGGTCTATACTCTTGCCCAAATACACCAAATTGTGTTGATGGTGTGACCGATGGAGATTGTGTTGTACTAGACACAAGATGCTCGGAATGACTAGGTGGGTGCTCGATAATGCTTGAATCATGGTGAACTATAGTAGATGATGGACTAGCTCCACTAGTACGAGCAATTGATGAACGTTGTTCAGGAGATAATCTATTTGTCGTCGATCGACGACCAAGGTAACTAGTGGATGGTCGAGGATCAATAACCGTGAATCTGGCATCATTGTATGTTGGTCGACAATCCAACCGAGACAGCCGTCCTAATCTCATAAAAGCATTCTTACAACCATTTTTTAGGCGATGCAAGAAGCCTTTGGTCCTATTTAGGGCTGTAAACGAGTCGAGTCGAGCCGAACATCGAAGTTTGAGCTTGGTTTGTTTAATTTTCGAACGCGCTTTGAGCAGGCTTGAAAATTAATCGAGCTTAAAAAATTGTTTGAGTTTGGTTTGTTTAATAAACGAGCTCGAACAAACTTTGTTCACGAACAACTTGATTTGTTTATAACTCTAGGAGAAAGTAAAGGAATGAGAATCACCACTTTTTTTAGGGTTTGTCAAAAAGATAGAAGGAGAATTGAGTTTGGACTCTAGAGAAAGTAAAGAAAGGGGAGTCGTCACTATAGATTAGGGAAAATGAGAGAAAAAACTTATATATATACCCATAATTTAAATATTAGAGTTTTTTTTAATAATATATATATATTTATAATTTGTTCAGGAACGCTTGATTATGTTCGCGAACACTATTCGAGTAGGCTTGAAAATTAATCGAGCTTAAAAAATTGTTTGAATTTGGTTTGTTTAATAAACGAATGAGCTCGAACTAACTTTGTTCGCGACCAGTTTAGTTTGTTTACAGCTCTAGTCATGTTATCTAGATTAGGAGTTCTAATGAACTCATCAATATCATAGTACTGTTGATACGGATAATCCGTCTGTTTTGATTATTTGAAGAAATAAAAATAATTAGATATATAAGTTATATGTATAAGATATAATAAATTGAATTAAATTATTTAACTAACCAAATAGGCATCTCCAAATGCGCTGCCTTCAAATCCACCTGAGTTTGTACTAGAATGGTCCGTACCTCCAAGTGGGCCAATGTAATGTTCTTTGTACCACTCCCAGTATGTTGGGTCTAATCTCGTGATATTATCCGTGTCATGACCATGTACAATATGATCCGACCTATGGTTCCAAAATGCTATGTACTATGCATGTTCAATTTTCCAATTTATGGTACCATGTCCTCGTGTAATTGAATGTAACTGTGAAGAAGTTGTTGGATCTACTGGTATAGTTTGTATCTGTCCAAATTGCCTAAGAACTAGATCGGGACGATGCATCTCTACAATGTTGAAATATACTAATGACACCCTACACTTCTACACTAGTCGTCCGGCTATACAAAAAGGAGGTAAGGATCGCAGTATTTGAGGGGTATAAGGCATCCATATAAACTGCAAATTAAATATTATTTATATATATAAGTAATTGTAATATCACATAAACATGTAATAAGATAAGTGTGCTTCAATGCAATAAGTATACATAAAAATACGAAATACTTGTTGAACATTAAGACTATTTAAAGAATCTTTGTAACCTCTCAACATATTTGTTGTTGTAGTAGAACGTGACAATCGAGTTCGCCATCGAGCAACTAGTGGGACACCTCCTTCACCTACAACTACAATGTCTCCTACATTTGGACTCATTGTAGGGAATTGCTCTCATACCCAAACCTAGTTAGATTTTGATAATAATAGATTAATATATAACAAAATAAATTAAAATATTTAATAATTAATATTAAGAATAATATTCAATACCTGTAATAGTAAAGCAGACCCTGCAATCTCTTTTGACTTCTTGGATGTAGCATTACATAAATTACGATAAAGGACTGCAAGTGCTGCACTACCCCAACTATAATTTGCAGTCATATCAATATCACAAATCAACTCTAATAACGAGAGATGAACCATTCGACTAGATTTATCTGCAAATAAAAGTCCACCATATAATTGCAAAATACGCATTCTTGCAGTTGCGCAATCTCCTCTTCAGTTGCATGCGGAGGAATATCAGTATATGCAAACTCAGTAAATGAACCGAGACTCATACGACTTCCATCAAATGTTGAGATAGGGGGAGTGAAACCAATCAACTCTTAACATATCATCTGCCAGTCCTGTACTGAACGTAAGGTATCAACATCCGTAATGGGATGACCATCTACACGAAGACCCCACAGTATCTCAACATCTTGTAATGTGATGCTAACCTCACCAAATGGCATCCAAAAAGTATGGGTCTCTTGACGCCAACGCTCCACAAAAGCAGTAATAAGTGATTAATCATATTTGAGTTTACCTAAGTGTCGACAACATTTGTAAATACCTCCAAAATCAGCACGTACAATATAAGCCTCAACACGTGGATCAAAAGGAATAGCATTCCAAAACATTTTATCCGAACATCGACACTTTAAAACATTATCTCTACACTCTCAAGAAGTCCATCTTGATCTGTGTTGTTATTGCAAATATAGGAGTCTCTCTCCGTATTATCCATAATTAGTGAAACTGTAAATTAAATAAAATATTTAATAAAAAATAAATTTTAATAAAACAAATTTATGTGATGAAATAAATAATTATAAATTTAGCATGTGAAATTTTATAATAGACAAATAAATAAAATATGTAATAGATTAAAACAAAAACATAATAAAATATAATATATTATAAAAAAGAAAAGTAATAAATAATTCAGTTAAATGTACTACAAATAAGAAGAAAATTTAATAATTCGGTTAAATATATTACAAACAAAAAAGAAATTTAATACTAATAATTCACTCTAAATCCTCCCAAGACATGTGAGCCTATTATGACCAGGTGTGTGACAAATGCTACATCGAGAGGGACCACGCTCATCCATCTCATTTCGTATTCTTGTAGAACGAATCCTGCCTGATCTAGAATTTTGGAGCCTCGCGAGATTAATTTACAATTGCAAGTTCGTATTCAACCAATAATCCTCATGTGGAATAGAAACAAATTGTGTTGCGTATGTTGCTTGGTATTCCTCCCTGCAAAAAATTGAACTCACAAAGATAGATGGATTAACGTTTAGTTTTTTTACAAACTGCTATAGCATGAGAATATGGTATCTTATAGATAACCCATTTTCCACAGCTACAATAACGCTTAGTTAAATTGATGGTGTATTTATTTCCCCCTCGACCACTGGCATGTCTTTTTGTGATCCCACTAGCAAATTGTCTATCTTGATGAAAAATTTGGAAAGGAAACTAAATTTTTAACCAAACTAAATTATTTTGGCTCGATCGATTCCATTTTAGAAATAATATAATTCAATCTATTGAAAAACCAAAAAAAAAAATCAAAATCTTCTAACAGAAAAACTATTCATACATATAACAACAAATTACTCTCAATAACTTAAAAATATTATAAAAAATGTATAATATGTGAATAACACACATTTTTCAAGTTATCTTGTGTAGTGAGTCACAATAATCTTCCAAACTTTGTGGACACATATGCCTTTGCTGCATTCATAACACAAATGCACAAAAATTATCAAGCAAACCGTTCAAATAATTAGAAATAAAATACTAAAATTATATATAGAATTTACATATATACACAGTAAATTAATAAAATGTTAAAAATTACTTACTAGTAGAATAAGATAAACACAATCTTGATTCAAAATTCTTAAATCTACTACTCAAGCAAATGGGAAAAAAATATAAGAAGAAGAAGAAGAAGGAGACTGTGAGAGAGAAGATGAAAGAGAGAAGATGAAAAGAGAGAGCAACTCTTTTGTTTTTGAAAGAGAAAAAATGAAAGTGAAGGAAGATTCAAACGGTGAAAAATGAAAGATAAAGAGGGTGTAATTATTTTATTTTTTTTTTGGAGTAAATACTCATAGTGAAAGTAGGTGAAAGTAGATGGCTTCATGTACTTATATAAAAAAAAAATGGGATGGTTCACGGGTGTTGTTTGATTTGGTCTTTTTTTTTTTTTTTTTTTTTTTTTTGAGTAAATACTCATAGTGAAGGTAGGTGAAAGTAGATGGCTTCATGTACTTATCAAAAAAAAAAAAAAGATGGGATGGTTCACGGGTGTGGTTTGATTTGGTCTTTGTTTTTTTTTCTTGTTTTTTTTTATATATATAAAAAAATTCAAAAATGAGTTGTCATTTCATATTTCATGTCATATTAATTTTTTTTTAATTCATCAAATACAAAAAAAATATTGTGTATTTGTATGTATATATATATTCTTCAATTAGTGGTTGTTATATTATATATAATAATAATTTTAATATTTTTTATTTCAATAAAATATTTTTTATCTAAATATATAATATAAATATTATTAAATTATTTACTTGAAGAACTTAAATACAAGTCTTAAAAAAAATAAAAATTAATTGAAAGAGTTTAAAAAGTAAAAATATAAAAATCTTTTGTTACTCACATGTGGATAGATTTTTTAAAAAATTATTAATGACTTGTTATTTTATGTCATATTAGACTATTTTTTCTTTTTTTTTAATTCATCAAATAACATAATATTGTATATATGTGTATATATATATTCAATTATTTGTTGTTATATTATATATATATATAGATAAAAATAGTTTTAGTAAATTTATTTATTTATTTGAATAAAATTTTTTATATAAATTTATTAAATTAATAAAAATATTAAATTACTTATTTCAAGAACATAAATATAAGTCTTAAATTAAAATTATAAAAATTTAAAAAGTAAGAATCTTATGTTATTTACATGTTGAGGGTTTTATTTATTTTTTAATTATTATTGACTTGTCATTTCATGTCATATTGGATTTTTTTAAAAAATAAAAATTCATCCAATATATAAAAAAAAATTTATTTGAATAAAATATTTTTTATGTCAATATATAATATAAATTTATTAAATTACTTAATTCAAGAATATAAAAACAAATCTTAAATTAAAATTACTTGAATATATAAACACAAGTCAAAAAAAAAAATTACTTTATATTAATACATAAAATATTATTTTAATATTATAATATATTATAATTTCAATTGATTTTTACGTCACTTTGTTAAATATAATACAAGTATAATAATAATTAATGTTTATGAAAATTATAAAAAATAAATTTATGAATTACTATTATTAGAAAATTATAAAAATTAAAATTTATAAATAAATTTAAAAAGAAAAAAAAGTAGAATTTAAATATTTTATTAAAAAAAATGAGAGTCTACTTTGTCAAAGTAAACTTACTATATTTTGGGAATATGGTAAAAAAGTAACCATATTTTAAAAAGAATCTTAAAAATTAACACATTTTGGGAATAAACCCCTGTCTAAAGCATCCACTCTTTTTACTTTTTTTATATTATTATTTATGTAAATAAAATGTGTTAATTAAATTATTATTTCTTTTTTAAAAATAAAAATTAATATTTTTTTATGTAGTATCACAGGCCTTTCCGACCCGGACTAATCCACTTAGGAAGGCCCAACAATGCGGGTATACCCGCACTTGCGAATATATCTCAAACTGTGAAACTCTGGTGAAGTTTAAACTCTTAACATCTTGACAAACCAAAAGATAAAGGAGAAACTCCTAAACTAATGGTCATAAGATATTCGAACTCTCAACCTTTTGGTTGACGGAGAGACTCTTAAACCGGACTCCTAAACTCTGGTGAAATTGAGTTCAATAAATGTATATTTGTGCAAGTTTGACCTATATTTGATCTTCCTTTTGATTATCGCAATCTCCTACTGTTCCATTTGTTGTGAAAATTTATTTTATTTCCTTAGTTTATTATCATGCTTTTGGTTTTATGTCCTTTTTTTTTTCAATATTTATTTTTATTGTTAATCTGTTTCATAAAGAAACATGCATAAAAATCTTTCTATATGAAATATACAATGTTTCCGTAAATCTTTCTTTGATCCAATCTTGCATTCTTTTAAGTATTTTCTTATGGGTTATATGCTAAGAGATCTAAAGATCCAACCAGACGAACAGACAATGCTCCGAAGAGTGCATCTCAGGTACGAGGTTACCGCATTTTATGCACGCCCCATGTAAGAAAAACGTTTGGACGTATGGGAGTGATCTTAATGGTATCGAGAGCGGACAATGCTCTATCTTATCTTATCTATCTTATCTTCCCGTTTGAAGAAATCAGCCCTCCCTTGGTCCTCCAAGCATACCGCAGTTGTTCAAGCGTTAAAGCACATCTCTCAACATCTCTCTCCACTCCAGATCCCTACCAATGGAACTCTCATACTGCAGACAGATGCCTCCGATGAACACTGGGGTGCGGTTCTACTTGAAGAAATCAATGGAGTTCGGAATGTTTGCGGTTACCAAAGTGGACAGTTCAAAGACTCCGAAAAACATTACCACTCCACTTTGAAGGAAATCCTGGCAGTCAAACGAGGTATAGAAAAGAATGAATTCCACCTCATCGGTACCAACTTCCTCATTGAAATGGATATGACATCGTTCCCAAAGATGTTAGAATTCAAGCGGAAAATGATCCCCGATGCCCAATTACTCCGATGGAAAAACTGGTTTTCCCGATATACCTTTACAGATTAAACATATCCCCGGGAAAAAGAATGTCCTTGCAGATTTTCTCGGTCGCCCTACACATAAGCCTTCTAGCCTTCCCTATATTGCGGTCTTAGAACTTTCCCCTCTTCCTCCCGAAGTTCATGAAACCATTCCGGATCTCACACTTTCTCAACGAAGTACCCTCAATTTCCGGATCTTCCACCGCATCCTCCTCCGCAAATACGGCCCAGCTCTTTTCTTTGGTATCACAAATGACCCAGCACATCCATACCTCAGCATTTTCCATGTCTGTAATACATGGGACTTTCCCAAAGAAGCCCTTTGCTATTTCCGGTACCTACTTGAAGCCCATACCATTGCATTCGGTTTTAATACTTCCAAACTCCTGTCTTACATTTGGGTTTGCGAAACAGCCACCGATCTCCTTGAATCTCGCCTTTGATTTTTTAAGGTCCCTTACCGGTTTCTCATCCCCGCTTCTTGGATTCGTTCCTCCGCCCAATTTCGTCCAAGTATGCTGTTGTTGCTCTTCATAGGCCCGTCCAAAATTTAGTCCCCCAAAGGTCTTGCCTATACCATTTCCCCTTGGAACAAATCATTACATGGTCTCCACATAATTTTGCCACTCGCAGAGTCCAAACACGTTCATCCGAACTTTTTTCAGTCATCCTTGAACAAGTGTGTCTTAAGAATAATATTCCGGAAGCCCAAATCCCCGGTCTCATTACTCGGGCCCATATCCGATTGACTACTCGACCCGTTCACCCATTTGACCATACTTTTTGGGCTGACCATCCTTTCACAGCTGAAGTTCTACTCTACCCGAATGAACAACGTCAATATCATTGTTATGACTCCGACGGCCACGGACAATTTGAGTACCCCGAAGCAGAATGCTCCGACGACGATGACTACCCTCTTTCTCTGGACAACATCCTTGATCCACAACCTCATTACGACTCAAATGCCTACAACGGTGATGCCGGCATCAATAGTCCCGACCGAACCCCCCGAACCCCCTAGTCCCACTGGCCCCACAGGCCCTTTCCAGATGTGTGCTACGACTATTCCGCCGACGCTTGTGTCCAAATTTTCAATAATGCGTCGTATTATTGCTTTGTTGTTTTGTGTGTATTATTATATTGCTTTTTGCTTTATTGCTTTTACTTTAAGAAAGGTGCTTTATGCACGCTTGTGTCCCCTACTTTGTAAAAGTGACAAGAGAAGATGATACCTCTTGTCTCCTTAGCTTGTTTTAATTTTATTTCAAGTCCGGAATCCTTCCCTATAAAAGGATCCCATTTCCTTCCGCTTACTCGGAAGAAGTTTTATGTAAAATCTTTCTATATGAAATATACAATGTTTCCGTAAATCTTTCTTTGATCCAATCTTGCATTCTTTTAAGTATTTTCTTATGGGTTATATGCTAAGAGATCTAAAGATCCAACCAGACGAACAGACAATGCTCCGACGACGATGACTACCCTCTTTCTCCGGACAACATCCTTGATCCACAACCTCATTATCGATGGTGAAGTCTGCACCGTTGGCACTTCCGAAACTTCAACCGTGAGGTTGCCAATATTCGGAGGGGAGTAAATCCGGACACATGACCGAGGAAGAAGCACTGTACCGATGAGGTGGAATTCATTCTTTTCTATACCTCGTTTGACTGCCAGGATTTCCTTCGAGTGGAGTGGTAATGTTTTTCGGAGTCTTTGAACTGTCCACTTTGGTAACCGCAAACATTCCGAACTCCATTGATTTCTTCAAGTAGAACCGCACCCCAGTGTTCACCGGAGGCATCTGTCTGCAGATGAGAGTTCCATTGGTAGGGATCTAGAGTGGAGAGAGATGTGCTTTAACGCTTGAACAGCTGCGGTATGCTTGGAGGACCAAGGGAGGGCTGATTTCTTCAAACGGGAAGATAAGATAGATCGGCACTTAGAAACCTGTGGAATAAAAGTAGATATATAATTTACAAGACCAAGAAACTGTTGGATCTGTGTGGTAGAATGTAACTCATCGGGGAAGTCAAGCAATTTCCGGGCTATGTGAGGCCGAGGGATATATGTACCATTGGAGAGTTTCATGCCGAGAAAGTCGATTTCGGGGGTTCCAAGAATCATTTTTGATTCAGAGAGCATGATACCATGAGACTGGACAATGTCATGAAACGAGTGTAGGAGTTTTAGATGAGCATCGAGGGTATCCGAGAACGAAGGATATCGTCAATATAGATGAGAATGTGTGGGTATAAGGGAACAAAGATTGTGGTCATAGCTTTCCGGAAAAGAGATGGGGCAACTTTGAGGCCAAAAGGCATAACAGTCCACCGGTAGTGGTGGTTTGGAATGCGGAAGGCTGTTTTGTACCGATCGAAGGATGAACGCCTAACTGCCAAAATCCAGCTTTGAGGTCAAACTTGAAAAAGATCTTGGCGGAGGGAATATACTGGAAAATGTCAAGTTTTCTTGGAAGAGGAAATTTGTCATCAACAAGGAATTTGTTGAGGGCCCGGTAGTTGATGACCAAGCGCATTTTTCCACGGAGTTGTTCTGTTCTCTTATTAACATAGAAGGCTCTGAAGCCCAAGAGGAATGGGTAGATTCAATGAGTTGTTCTTGCAGCAATTGAGTTAATTCCGTTGTAGCTAACTCATAGTGAGCAGGGGACATACCACTGTGGCTGGCTTTTTGAGGTGTAGTTTCCTTTGTAGAGGCAAAAGGTAGGGTGATGAACCAATCGGGGTTTTTCCATAGTGGGTGTTGACACTTGAGCAGAAAATCACCGTGAGAGAGGGCACACGATTTTTGAATGAGGTCGGTTCGAATAGCAGAAAATGGGTCAAGGACTGGTTCTATCTGGAACTGTTCCGGAGGAAGGAGCCATGGGATGAGGTGTCCTTTGTAAGTGAGACCTGTAGGGGTAAAAGAAAGATGAGAGATTTGACTTAGAAGATCAAAGCCAATGATAAGATCTTTTTGGGGCAAATATGAACCAAGGACTCGGTGAGTGAGAGTAAGGTTGGGGAGTAGTTGGATGTGTATGGGTTTACTGAGCTTATCGATGGTGAAGTCTGCACCGTTGGCACTTCCGAAACTTCGACTGTGAGGTTGCCAATATTCGGAGGGGAGTAAATCCGGACACATGACCGAGGAAGAAGCACCTGTATCGATGAGGGCTATCACCGGGATGGCTAGGGTATGGTGTTTAAGAAAGACCGTGGTTCCGATCAAAGGGTGAGGGGTATAGGACAAGAGAGATGGAGAAACAGCAGGGAACATCAATATTTCATCGGAAGAGAGATCGGAGAGATCATCGGAATCGGAATCAGAATCTGACTCGAGAATCTGTGTAAGCAATGACAAGGAGAGCGTCATCGGGGTCATTATCGAGTTCGAAAGAGGACTCAATGTCGGAAGTATCATCGGGGATTGAGATGAGGTTTGATCTGGAGCATGAACTGGGTTCGTTTCTTTTTGTTAGGACAGTTGCGGGCAAAGTGACCTTCTTGTTTACAGAGAAAACATTTGGTTCCTTTAGATCCAGGCTGTTTGGCTTTTCGTCTTTTCGGAAATTTCCAATTTCGCTTGTGGAATCGGTTTCGTTTCTTGGGACGGAAGAAACCGTGTTTGGTCTGTCGAAAAGAGGATGGAGAAGACTTCTGTTTGGAAGGTTTGTTTTGGGCACAAAGGCAATTGTGGGTATCTTTGCACTTGATCTTGAGATGGGATTCGGAGCAGGCTTGACCGAGGGCTTTTATATTGGACTGATATTGTTGAAAGAACCGGGTTTGGTTGCAAAGCTTTTCAAGGGCTTGTTGCATCAGCTGCCAAATTTGTCCGAGAGTAATGTGAGCCCAACCGAGGTTGGAGGCTCTAATTTGGAGCATAGTTTCATTAGCAAGCTCGTCTGGGACCGAGTTGATGAAGGCATGCTTTAGATTGATGTCATCGATCCGGTTGATGATAAAAAACCTTTTGGACATACGATCGTAGTGTCGTTTGAGATCTTTGAATTTGATTGAGCAGCATTGCATCTTGAGATATTCAGTTCGTGCTGTAGTGACTTCATGGATGCTTTCACCAAGAAAATTGCGTTTGAGCACTTCTATGACTTCTTCAGGAGATGTGATCCGGAGGAATTGAAGTTGTCGATACTCACCAAGTGCTTTGTATAATAGTCGCGAAGGCGACCTTCAAAGCGGGCAACAAAACGTTGGAGGACTTCATTTAATGGATACTGCTGGAGATCCGTTGTTAGCCAAGCATAGAGAGATTGGAACCGAGATCGCCACTGGGAAGAAGGGATATCATCAAGGGTGAATTTGCAGTGATGTTCTGTAGGGCGGACGAGACGGGTTTGAGGAACAAGAGGGGTAGGTAAGTCCTCATCGGGTTCGACGACTTCCGGGTCCATCATGAATAATTTGTCAAAAGACTCATGGGGAGTAGGCAGAGATGTGGTTGATGTATCGGACCGAGAGAAGGACGAGGGAAGTTTCTCAAGTTGAGATAAGAAGGACGAGATTGGGTTTTGGCCGCTATCAAGGAACATCATTTGGGAGATAGGAGAGGTTTTTGTGGGTTTGGCTGGAGGTTCCGGTAAAGTAACATGAAGAGTAGAAGAGATACTTATAGAGGTAGCTGCTGGTGATCGAGATGTTTTCCAGAGGGATAGAGTAGGAGAATAAGTACTGGGACTTGGATTGTGTTGGAGGGAAGGAGGAAACAAAGTTGGAGGATGTGTTGGCAGGTGTGGGATATATGTGGTCTCGGGTATAGAGAATAAGGAGGATTGTGGTTGTTGATAAACTTGATACTGAGATTCAAGAGATCGGAGCTGTGTTTGCAGGAATTCTTTTTCTTTTAAAAGGGAGGCCATTTGAGGGGACCATTCAGTAGTATACCGAACAAGAAAAGAAAGTTGTTGGTGAAGGTTGGAGACCTTTGACTTGAGTTCTGCAATGAGGTTTGTATATATCCGAAGATGGGAGGTTAGGTCGGTTTCTTGTTTAGAGAGTTGCGACTAGAGAGAGGCTTGGCCGCCAAGAGGCGTTGAAGAGCTTGATTTTGGGCAAACATTTTTTGATCGCAGTTTAAAGTGGCTTCACTGGGAAACCCTTTTTGGTTGACCTTTGTCATCAAGGGCAATGGGAGATTTTATCTTCCGGGTATGCTTAGTTTGTTCTTTTTGAAACGAGTCCAAAGGAGGAAAATCAGCATCATAAGAGGAGGAGGGATGCATCATAAACTGTAAGGGTTTTGGTCTCGGAGCGCACGAGAGAGTCTCGGGAAGAGGAGATCGGGCCGACAAAGACCCGGGGAGTGTCGTCAGCCGCCAATCATCAGTGCACTAGGCCAAGGTGGCCAAGAGACAGGAGCTGTCGGTGAAGAAGAAGCAGGACTACCATAGAGGACATAATAGTCAAACTTACCGCTGGGTTGACCAAGGATACCAACATGAGGGTCACCGGAAAGGTATCGGGCTCAAAGAGTTTGTTGAGAAGTTGGAGCGTTGGGCTTCTTTCGAGAGGGAGTTTTCCTTCGTCGGGAAAAACTCTGTTCATCTTCGGAACTGGAGTCAGTGTGAGAACAATCGGGGCAGTAACAGACATCATACCATATGTGACCGGTGGAGGTGGTTGTCTGCTGGAAGACAGGAGCACCATTCTGTTGAAAACCAGTAACGGGAATAGGAATATCGGGCGTATTCTGGAGCATAGAAAATTCCGTCGGGAAAACCGTAGAAACCGTAGTTCTGTCAGGAAAACCGATTTCAACTGTACCGTCAGACTTGGCTTTGAAAGAAGGGTCCGAACTTTGAAGGGGTGTAACCCGAGGTTTTCGGGTGGTTTCATACTTTGTGAGCCATGAGGAAGGAAGCATTTGCTCGAGATGCTCGCGGGCAAGTTGTCTTGGTACAAAAACACAACTAGGAGTGTTGGGAGTATCAAGAGAAAGAAAGACCGTCTCACCATTTTGTAGATGAGAGGGAAGTGGGAGTTCAAGGGCATGATTTTGAACACGATAGGTCATCTGGTGATGTAAAGTGGCCATCGGGGTGTTTTGGATTTTAGGACCAGAGATTTGGATTTGAACCTTGAAAACAGTGTTTAAGGATGGATCTTTGAGACACATGGTAAAATTAGGAAATAAGGTGACAAAAATGGTTCCGGCATTGAGGGTTGTTTGCACAGTTCCAATAACAGCATACTGGTATTGTGGGAATCTGGAATCAAGTAGAGCAATACGGGAAACCATAGGAAGACCTTTTTTTGCATGAAGAGTGAGGGCCAAACGAATGGCACCAAAATGAATATGAGTAAAACCTTCTCTGCGCCATTTTTCTGGAAATTCAGGTGGAATCTGTAGGGTTACATATTGTTCGTCAGTAGTAGCAGGTAAGGGGTGTGTGGTGAACTGTGAAGCTTGGACAAAATCCTTAGAAGAGAGGGATTTATTAGGACTACCAAAGACTTGGCGAAGACGATGAGCAAAAGGACTTTTATCCTTTTGGTATATCCGGTAAGGGTTTACAATAGGGTACTTAGAGAGAGGATATTTGCTATCTTCGGAAAGATAGTCGATTTCATAGACATTAGGAATCCGAGCAGAGGTTGATTTTGAAACAGGAGGCTGAGAAAGAGAGATTGTGCTAGAAGAAGAAGACATTCTAAATAGGAGAGGGAGACCCAATCTTACACCTTTAGAGCATTTTAGTATGAACGAAATATGGCTCCGATACCATTAAGAACATTCCCATACGTCCAAACGTTTTTCCTACATGGGGCGTGCATAAAATGCGGTAACCTCGTACCCGAGATGCACTCTTCGGAGCATTGTCTGTTTGTTTAATGTAATGTGTTGATGTATTGTTATTTCTTTCAACTCCTTAGATATTGTTATTTTAGTTTTCTTTTGTGTGAATTAGTATTCTCATCGAACTAATTCGGCAATCATCGGATGAGATTATTAAAACTATAACACATAACTAAAATGCAATATAAAATCTTCTATAACATGTGTCGAACTTATCTTTCTCATAAGTGAAACACATAAGTAAAATAAGTCAAACTAATTCTAATTTAATCTTATGGTAAAATGAGCACACCAAGTATTTAACCCTGCAACTGTTCTTCTCTCTTCCTACCACCTGAATGTATAAATATATGGTGCATGCTCCCTTGACAATAATAACAACCAACAAATAAACAAAGATACAAAACCAATTATCCAATAACAATTTATAAGAAAATTGTGCTAAACTGGCAAAAAGAAAATTGAGATATTAGAGAGTGAATATGACATCTGATTTTCATTTAACCATTTAGCAAATAGAAAAGACACAAATCCTGTATTGCCACATTCAGCGACAGAAAATTAAACAAACCAGTAAATTCGTTTTAGATCTGGCTACATCAAAGGAACTGTAAAGAGGCACCAATTTTTCGTTGCGGAAGTTGCAAAATGAATGAACAACTCAGAGCACTAACAATTGGTACTTTAGGACCCTGGTAAAAGTCCTACTGTCCAAAGAATCGTGTTATAAAATCTAATGTTCAATTGCCGATCTGTTATTGAAAAAAAAAGGGGGGTAAAAAAGCTGCTTATCTATTATAACAGTCTTCCTACTAGTCGCTTGGAACATCAGGCCCACTGGGAATTTTTCCTGGATAATCAGTTGTTGGAGAATCTGACCCCATCATCCTGCAAACTCAGAACCTCAGAAATAAGAGGGAGAGTAGAGAGAGTGGTAATCTCCTATCTCAATCAAACTAACGTACCTTTTGTCAACAATAACAATAGAGCGGAGTTCACAATTGTTAAAGCTGCATGGATATGAACCAAATATCAGTATATTAGCTGAACAGATTCAATCAAACTTTTGAGGTTCCAAGTGACTTTAGCTCTTTTCTTCTGAGTTACAGGAAAGCACCAATGCTTGAAAAGATTCACAGTTGAAGGAAATATAACCAAAGCATACATTGCTTGTGTTTATGTATAAAGATTATGTACAGGATAAGCAAGTAGAATAGAAATAGAGTCACTATGCTTGACATCAGGAATTTTAAGAACAAATTCTCTCCAAGAAAGAAAGGGTTTAAATGAAAAGGTCTAGACAGATAATCCAGTTAGGAAACTTAGACATTCATAAAGACGAAGAAGAAGAGGAAAAAAAAAAAGGAACTCTAGATAACCAAGGCAACCTATTTGCTGATCATAAAACAAAAAGACATCTTCAGCATGTTATCAGTTAGTTTTATTCTTCTTCAGAAAAGCTTTATGTGGGCCCTCACCACCACAACCTCCAATTACGTAGAAGCACTAAACATCATAACAATTTCTTTAATATTATGTCACCTCATACCTGTTCTTTTTTGGTAGAAATAATGAATTGTGTCATATTGCTTAATTTATAGAATCCTCATTAAGGTGCCAAAAAGACACTTCATCAAAAAATTGCTGTCTTGGATCACTAAAGTACCTTCAGACTGAGCAAAGAAAATGCTTATAAACAAAGGCGGCCTGTTCCTAGTCCATGGATTAGAATGTATAGTAGACTAGCAATTACTACTTCAAACAACAAAATAAATAAATAAATAAAAATGTATCACTAGCATGTAAAACACTTACGGTCTGCAAATTTCACTCTTAACAGATGGATGGCAATCATTTCCATATTCACTGAGTGTATGAATCAAGAAGCCACTATGTGTGACCACTGCAATCTCTTTTTCCTTCCTTGTCCACAACCTGGATCAGACTTAAAAAGTTAGGATTCAAAAAAAAAGAAAAAATAAGAAGTGCAAATCATTGCAACTTCAAGACCAAAATATGATGTGAGAATAAGGATTTAATAATGGTTTTTGAAAGAGTAAATAGCTTATGTTGGACAATGTTTAGGCTAGTTGCATTGGTAAGACAATGTACATCGTTGCATCCAAGAATGATAAACTTTCCTAATTCCTATGAGGTTTCTCCACAAACAGATAAAGAATAAACAAAATCACCAGTTCAAGAAATCCATTCCCCTAGCAGCAAGTTCTTCATTTGCTTCCCTGACATCAGGCTTCCACAAAATGTCGGCATCATTTTCTATCTGAAATTTGGAATTGCAAAAGTTTAGTCATAAATTGACAAATAAAAAGAGAACCAATCAGCAATAGAATATATATATATTTGTTTTAAGAAATGTGGACAGCAGATGTACTTGCCAATGAAAAATCAATTGCAGGAAAAAGAGGCTTGTACTCGCTAATGCTTCTCCTCTTATCACACCAATGAACTCCCTGCATTCCAAAAGTTATAACTATGTCAGGAACACGGCCAATCGTAATATATTAAGGATGGAAATACAAGTTTCAGCTCATTTAATTCATATTTTCCATCTTGCTGTCTACATGTTAATATCGACTAGATGTCCGTGCAATGTGTAAATGAGAGAGAGAGAGAATTCAAACAACAACAGATCAGGCATGCAAAAGATTAAAATAATTCCAACGATTAAGATCAAACATTAACCTACCTGCTTATGTGCTTACAAAGAGTACAATGCAAAATTTACAGAAGATTTGGGAACAGTTACTGAGAGAATTCAAAATCATTTCAGTAAAACCTTTATCACAAACAACAACTGACAAAAGAATTCCAAATTAATTAATAAACAGAGCTGGCTGGTTTCAAAAATGCAAACAGGTAAGACTGAGCACCAAGGCATCTCTTTTTAGGATTTATAGGAGATTAGACAAGTGAAAAAAGAAGTTTTGTTTACAATGATGAGCATACTCAAGGCACTTAAAACCTTCATATAACCTAGGTGCAAGTTGCAAAAGAAGCACTTGTCCCAAGTAAACTATGGCCCACATTATACAACTCTAAAGGGTCAATAATCCTACTAAATACATTTATAAAAAGATTAAGAGGTTAATAATATAGATCAATGATTGATTCCATAATCTCTTCAAAACACCAAACATCTTCTATTAATTGAGTTTAATAGAGTTTTCCTTCTATTTTCACATTGTAGTAAAAATATTATTTGGCCTTTGATTGACATTTCTCTATTATTCTTAAGGTATCAATTAAGATTTAGATGTTTAATGAAGCTAATAGACTTTTCCAGCAAAAAATAGAAGCTGAAGATTCTATTCTTTTTCCTGAAGTGCAATGAAGGTGACAACGGGCACAGGAACAAGACACAAAAGAGCACATGGCTAACTAAATAAGCCTCGGTTGCAAGATTCTGAGGCACTTTTCTTTAAAATGGCTGGACCATTGTGCCAGGTGTACAATTTAACATCATAGAAAACAAGGATATAAATCAGCATATAAGAGAATAATATTATAACTTCAATACCAGGAAAGAAGAAATATTAATTAAAAATAAAAGAAAAATCAATGTAATAACATGCCATAAGTGGATGTTAAATCCGTGTCGTTTTGTATATCTTACCAAATGTTCTCGACAGGTTTCAACTGCTATGAATGGAGGGCAAGCTAAAGTTGATATAGCTGGCCTGTTACTATTTCCAGAATTTGCCACCATCAGTGGAAGTACATCTACTGCATCTGTATAACCTTCTCCACCGAAAACCCCAACGGCTGTTTGCATGGTCCTACAAAACATTAGCTATAGCTTCATTTCATATTATAACAACCTATGTCAAAGATACAAGGAGTATGGATAATATAATCTTGCCACCCCAAGCTTTGTTAGTTGAAGGATAATGGAATGGTTGCGTATTTTTGTAATTATGCATCGCATGACCACAAAATTTACATGCAACTAAGGGGGTTGTTTATTCCTGGTTTTCATGTAGAGCCAAATGCATCCTTTCCCTTCAATTTTCCACACTTTTAACCAAGTCACTAAGTTACATCTTTTCACGAGGAGCGTTAACAAAAAGGACTGAGAACTTACAACTTACCTAGGAGGAACAAGCATAACCAGAAACGTGAAAGAGTACAAAAATTAGTACCTTAACAGTGGGGAAGTGATGACCAATTCAACCCGCTTGGAGAGTCCAGTTGCATGAACATGTTTACGAAGATTATCTACCTGTTACAATCCATCAAATATCATTCTGGTTTATTTATATGGCAGAAAGAAATTTTTAAATACTGAAGAGGCGTCAGCAATCAATTCCATTTTGAAATCTTATCAGAGACTTCAGTGATACAAACCAGAAAATATCCACTGAGAACCAAGGTTTCTGAATATTTATCAGAAGTTCTCTAATACTATAGAGTAGATACATATAAAACAATTTAATCTAACTAACGAAAACGAGATTTTTATCTAATGTAGAAGTCTTTCTTTGTCACAACCTAAAAACTTTACCTATTAGTAACAGTTCATAAATTGTTACCTGCTGCCAACCAAGAGGAGTAAGCTCAGCATCAAAAAGGTCTGGAGATAGATATGCACTGTGGTCTTTTTCCCCAGCCACATTGTGAATTCCTTGAGCATGCCTCACCTAGAAATGTATATTTGAGAGAAAAAGTGCAAAAAGTATGAAAAATTCTTCTATGTTTCAGCATAAATGTAACTAATCAATTGTCACATGTTTATTTATGAGGAGTAGGACAAACAAATCAAGACCATGCAAAGAATACAAGGAATGCCCAATTTGAACCATATGGAATTTAGCAGACCTCAGGACATTATGCAGTATGCAAATAAGCACAGATAAAAGGGACAAACCAGGTGAATAGTTTTACAGCGGTGCAACGGGTACACATTTTGAGCAGAAGAAGCATCCATTTCTGTAATTAGACAAGAAGTTTATGAAGAAAAGTGACAAGGAAGCTTCCCAAATGTACGAAAGTTCATTTTGTCATGGCATCTTCAAATAGAATAGGTAACACAGAGTGCAAGCTTTCAAATTAGGAAATATGACATAGCTATGGAGTTCCTACTAACTTTCACAAGTAATATGTAATAAAGGGTGCATGAAGATTTAGTAAGTTCATATACAACATAACTTTTGAGGTAACTCATACTAGCCGCATCATAGTCTCAGCATGGCCCAACATAAAGGTAACTATACATGCTAATCAAAATCTAGATAATTACTACTTGCCCCCCACCCCCACGTTTTTTTTTTTTTAAACCTTTTACTTTCAAATCTTAAAATTGATATGCTTTCTAAGCTTAAAATACTAAAATATTGTTTGATTTTTTATTCTTCAATAAAATATATTAAATGATTATTTATTGTAAACCATTAATTGAAGAGTATTTAAGAAAGAAGTATAATAACTAACGTCTTGTTTTTAAAATGAATGTGGCAAGTAAATCAGTATCAAAACTGAGGGTGTATTCTAACAGTCGCACAAGAAAAAATCAATCATTCCTGCACACAGATTTGTGAGAAGCATCTAAAATTATATATTTCGACGCCTAAAATTTTCTCCATCTTAATTAAATGTCAAGTAAAGAAACATCCATCCAGATCTTCCAGTACTCAAGTTTCACGCAAATCCTAGATCATTTTCTCATCATAGAAGAGAGATGAAACTCTAAACATATGAAACGTTCAATCGACCTATCTTCACATCCTAAACGTAAGGTGACGAACATAAGTCAAATTATGCACCACCAGAACGGAAGAGAAAAGCTTCCGTTGTGATTCTCAGATCATGACTAAGCGAATAAAACAGTTTTTATCAAAAGATTTTCTCGACATCTGGTTTCAATTCCCCAATGTCAAAACCAAAATCTTAAATCCACTGAAGTAATCAAATGAAAAATCATTTACAGTTAACAAAAAAAAAAAAAACACCTCGAATCAGAAAACGGAGAGAACAAAAATCTATGAGAAAAAAAAAAAAAAACGAAGAAATTTACCGGAGAGAGACGAGGAAACGATTGAAGTAGCTCCAAGAGAAGAGGAAAGCAGTGGAGAGCGGTGGTGCTTGTTCTGGAAGCGACAGATTGCAATAATGGAGGAAGGAAAAATGGCGCTTGATTTGTAAGTATTAAGGCTTGAAACGGAATCGTGGAATGGAATATTACTATTATTGGAAGGGTGGTGGTGGGTTTGGAATCGCGGCAGCATTAAACAACTGGTCATAGCGGTTGATAAAAGCCTGCTGCTGGTGCTGCTCACGTGTACCGTATGCGTCTCCGTTTTCTTTCTTCTCCCCCACAGATTTCGGTTATTATTGCAATAAAAAATATCAAATCTTTCGTACACCTCCACAATCCGCATCGAGATTGGAGCATAATTGTCCAATAACTGTCAGAAGCGTCCTCTCTTTTTGACTTTTTTAAATTTAAATAAAATGTTTTAATTATAAGATTTTAAATAGATAGAATATATTTTAGAATTTTTCAAAGAGAACATAAAATTATTTAATCACTCAATTATTTTATTTTATTTTTTTTTTTTTTTTGGGGGGAAATGTCAAAATCACTTTTACTAAAAAAAAAAGAGGATATCCGAGGTATGTGGATGCATTGTATTCGGCCAGTGGGGGTGTTTGGTTTCTTTCGTGCAAAAGGAGAGAACAAGTATCATTTGAACATTCATATTCACCAAAAAAAAAAAAAAAAAAAAGCATCATTTGAACATTACTAAAGAAGGTCGGTTTGTCATTTTCGAATAGCTTTACGTGTCTTGGCCACTTTATTTTGACGGCCGGAGCTTTTGAATGATGGGTGGATTCAGTGTCTTGTTTTTGTATGCTTCAAAATCTCATTTCTCAATATGTGTAAATGAGTCGAGTCGAATCGAATATTGGACGTTTGAGTTTGTTTTTTTATTTATTATTTAAGTAGTCTTAAAAATTAATCGACTTAAAAAAACTGTTTTAGTTTGGTTTATTTAATAAACAAACGAGTTCGAACGACCGTGAACAACTTGATTTGTTTATAACTCAAGAAAAAAGTGTTTGGCAAGGACAACCACTTGGTTTGACTCTACTAAAAAAAAAAAAAAAAAAGGAGCCCTAACCAAAAGAAAAAAAAAAAAAAATATATACACTAAATTTAAATATTATAATATTTTTTTTTAATAATATATATAATATATAAATATTTATAATTTGAACTCTTAATTATATTCGCGAATATATTCGAGTAGGCTTGAAAATTAATCGAGCTTAAAAAATTGTTTGGGTTTGGTTTATTTAATAAACAAACAAGCCGAATCGAGAATAAATAACCTCAAAGAGCTTTATTCACTAACAATTTTAGTAATTTTTTTGAAAACGCTTTTTAAGAAACAAAAACCCTTTAAAGAATATATATGTAAATATATATATATATATATATATATATATATATATATATTTTGATGAAGTTTGCAAGACTCTTAATTATCTGTGTTTACTCAAATTGGTCTTAAATTATTTATTTTAAATAAATTAATTATTTTTTTTTTTTTTAAAAAATTATTCTTTCTCGTTAAATTGATAGATATTCGATGTACATCACATTAGTATATTCATAAATTTTATTTTAAATGTGTTTTTGTCATTTCACTTTATTCCCACTTTAAAACATTTTTTTTTCTTGAATATTTTGAATTTAACATATACTAAAAAAAATGTTTAAATATATTAATTTTGTAAAAAAAAAAAAACATCTAATTTTAGTAAATGGATTGTTCATGTCATAAAAATGATCAGACTTTTTTTATATTAAAAAAAATGATCAGACTTTGATAATTTTAAATAAGAGACCAATAAAAAATTATAATAAACAGTTTATTTAAAATAAAAACTTAAAGTTGTTATCAATCATTGGTTGAGCTCATTGTATGAGCTTGAGAGAACGACGGTTTAATCCCCCACAACCGAGGTACAGTTGGAAGGGATTTGTCGCCCAAAACCGGAATAATCGACCTTTGTGGTTTCGGATACCGGATGCTATTAAAAAAAAATATACTTAAAGTTGTTTGCATGAGGCCTTTCATCAAAGCCCAAATAAATTGGATCGAATTACTTAAATAATAAGCCCAAAAAAGTTTTTAAAACTATTTTTGGATGGGCTGAAAACCAAATTAGCATTATCAAAGGATTGGACTGACATAAAGTTAATCTAATCATGCCCTAATATCTTTATTCAGTGTAGGGCTTAAAATTATTGTTTGATGGGTTGAAAACTACAATGAAACGCCTTGGACAATCTCAGGTTTTGGGTTGGTTTATAATGGACTTCCTTTTCTTTTCTTTTTTTTTGCTTAACCATCTGGTATCCGAACTCACACGGGCCGACTATTCCGGATTCGGCTTGGGGTGAGCTCACAGAGTCCAACTCTTACTCGAGGGTGAGGATTTGACCCAGAGCTTTTTAAGCTGGCGCTAACCACCTCAGGGGATTCGAACCCTAGACCATCCGCTGAGGAGAAGCATTAGGAGTCCGCTTACCAACTCTCCCAACTCTTTTTCATTTTTTTTTCTTTTGAAAAAGGGAAATTATAAAATTTGGTCTCTTAATTTATATAATTTTTGTGATTTCATTCCTATTTATGTTTTTTTTTTTGTATTATTTCGTCATTTAACTTAATAATTTGGTAAATTTCATCCCTTAACTTAATAATTTAGTAAATTTCATCTTAACTTATATAATTTAGTAAATTTCATTCTTAATAAAGGTTTTGTATTAGCCACTGCACATTCTTAAAAATCTTCAAAATCAAAAGGTGACAAAGGCTTGAATTTGTTCTATCTTTTAGTTGACATTTTTTTTTTAATATACAAATATATATTAATTTGGAGATGATCAAGTCGGTGGAAACCCTAGTGGGAGAAAACTATCTCCTAACTTCTTTTTTCTTTTCTTTTTTTTTCTTCTTTCTATCTCTTCATTTAAAAAAAAAAGAAAAAAAAAGAAAAATTTAGTTATTTTGACCACTAATATGTCTGAAAACTCATGACTTTCCCGAATCATAGATAAACTGTTATCCACTAAATCACGCTTTCTTGACAACATTCATTTATCAAAACAAGGGGGAAAAAAAAATTCCAATTTCCATTAGCTAGTTTGTTGGAGCAAAATGATTTTTAAGTCCCATAATTGACCATGCACCATTATTAAGATTACTGATTATTCACATATATAAAAGTATGTCTATAAGGCTATAAAACCTATATATATATATATATATATATTATATATATATATATATATATATATATATATATATATATGTATGTATATGTATATAGGTATACTTAATTCTCTCTCAAAATCTTAGGAGAGCACAATAATTGAAACATACATAGCTGGAGTACGTAATTAAGTACACATGATATACAACTGCCAACAGTGCAAGAACTTATATAGTATATTTATCCACTAAATATAATAAAGAGTTCGAAACAAACAAGCAATCAATTTAATTAATTAGGTTAAAATTATGAAACCTAGAAAACAAGTGTACATGTGTGTTTATATATATATGTATGTATGTATATATTGATACGAACTCGAATGGAAGCTCCCAGAGTTCATGCATGATTAATCACGTTACTATAATAAGTAAATATACCACCAATATATATATATATATATATATATTCCGTACAAAGAAAATCGCCAAATATGATAGTTTTTAAGTAATAATAATGTCTTTGATTAATAATTGGATGTGTTTTTTGTGTAATTATAGTAATTTCCACGTTGTTTCATTCCATATCATTGCAGAAAGTATCTAAAATTTTCAATAATTGTACAAACAAACCAAAAATAAAACACTAATTAATATGGAATTGCATGCAATTCTTCTTTTAGAAGGGGAAATTAACTCGATAAATTTCTCGAGATTTTTACTTACACCAATACAAATACAATAAACAATAAAATGTGTGCGATTGTGATTTTATTAATATTTAAATCATTTCTTTAAATTATTGATAAAATAATAACATTATTCAATACATTTCTATTGATGTAAATAATAAAAGTATAATAGAAAAATATAAAAATAGACTAGCATTGCATAGCTAGTCAATAAATAAAAATTGTGCCCCAGATCATTTGTCATTATTGTTGTACTTTTAAAAATCCTTGGTCAAGAAACTAACGTTACTAATAATACTACATTTTTGGCATCCAACAAAATCAGATTTTATTCTTTTGCTAGGAGTGTCATTAAACATTTATCCTTTAAATATATATATATATATATATATATATATATATATATATTTTTTTTTTTTTTTTTTTTTTTTGCTCCCTCCAACTCTTCTTTTCTTTTCTTTTTTTAATTATTAGTATTTTTTGTAATTTTCGATAGTCACTTTGGGTCTCAACTAAACCAGAGTCGAGTCGCATCGGACCCTTATTAGAGGGAAACTCTCCCTACACTTACCTCTACATAAGCATGGTTTGAACTCAAAATCTTGCGTATGAGAACCAAGCTCATAGGGAATGTAAAATTAAATTAGACAATTGTTGGGGTTGGATTTCAACTCAAAGTCCCACATGGAGAAAATAGGCAAAGGATTGCCTACATATAAGCAATTCTCACATACTCCATTAGTTATGAGGCATTTTGGAAAAGTCCCAAGAACAAAACCGTGAGGACTTAGACCCAAAGCGGACAATATCATACTAATGTGGAGTTAGGTGAGGTGGCAGCCCAACCCGATGGGAGAATCGAGCCTAACAAGTGGTATCAGAGCCCAAGGTTAAGTGGGTTGCATGTTCGGTGTGGTGGTCCGGCGGTGCATCACGGGTATGTGGTCTTTGGTTTGAGGAGAGGATTGTTGGGGTTGGATTTCAACTCAAAGTCCCACATGGAGAAAATAGGCAAAGGATTGCCTACATATAAGTAATTCACACATACTTCATTAGTAATGAGGCTTTTTGGGAAAGTCCCAAGAACAAACCCGTAAGGGCTTAGGCCCAAAGCGAACAATATCATACTAATGTGGAGTTGGGTGAGGTGGCAACCCAACCGGAGGAGAAATGGGCCCAACAATAACCTATTAATATGTATTTTTTTTCTTTCTTTGATCTATATAGTTAATCACAATAATATTAAGTAGACAAATTTTTAGTCTTGGAAATGAAACAAGTAGGTTTACTTGTGATACATTTCACTGAATTTCACAAGAGCAATTTGGTTCCTTTTAATTCAACTCGTAATCTTGATTGATACTGATCAATCAGTTAGTAGTTTTTTTCTTCTTACTTTTATATATAATTGGGTCCCCACTCAATTAATTTGACTTCAAAATTGCGTATTATCATTGCTCAAAGATGCCCTCATTTTGCAAACAACCATCAATATTCAAACTACACTATTTTTTTTATATATATATATATATATATATATATATAAATTTTAGGGTTTATCAATAATAACCCATTTAAATAATAAAGAATATCCTTCTTCTCAAAAAAGAAAAGGTTTTTTTTTTTTTTTTTGGAGAAAATTGTTCTAAGATTTCCAACTTGAGTATGAAAATACTGCAAATGCAATCCTAAAGGATAGTGGAGATCTCTTTTTAATGCAATTTGCCAAAACCCACCTGTTTAAATTGCAAATAGTTCCGGAGAAATAATATTTATAAATAGGTGTTTGTACATTTTTATTAATATAATTTGGGACTAACAATTATTTCTTAATTTTTGTCATTATTGAAGAACCAAAATAAGAAGTTTTTTGTCCGTATTCCGGACCAACTATACTTATACTATAAACCTACAAATTCCAAATATATATATATACATATATGATATAACCAGCATTTTTGTGCTCTTTGATCGACAACGCAATCGAAATTGCAATCTTTGAAAGGATTAAGGTTAGATTTCAATGTAGTGCGACCACGGAGCAGCCAACTAACTGAACTGGGAACAGTTCGTGCGTTTGATCTTTTAAAAAACTCAACCACCGTTGGTGAATGGTAATGGATATATATATATATATATATATATTTTTTGAGCAATTATTTTTGGGGGCAGCCATGGTCACCCCCGGTCCAGGAGACCAGTAACCGGGTTTCTAGAAAACCTGAGCTCTCTGTGGAAAAAAACAATGATAATATTTTTAGCATTATCATATATGTTATGCATAAATATAAAAATTTGGACCACTTGGGTTTTCAGTGATTTCGACCATGATCGCTATGATTGAGGGCGATAAGATCATTTGTGCACAATCATGAAACCCTAACTTTTTGCTTCAGAGAAATATATTATTTATATGAAGAAATATTAATCAATTAATGTTTCCAAAGATGTGTGAGGGTTTATTTTATTGTGTGACGGCCATGCAAGGTTGTAATTAAGAAGACTTTGAGGTCAAGGTGGTGGTGGTTCCTCTTCTCGATTGATTTGTCAATTCATATTTCTTTAAGTTCGACTCATTTTATTTTAAATCGAGTTAATTTGATAAACAAACAGATTTTAAGTAAAAAACCACAGATAGAGGAGAGAAGAATTCAGTATAGTTGAAATTTTACCAGAGAGTTCCAAATCTTTCATCAAAACTAAAATAAAACCCTCCGGAGTCCTCGACCTCCACTTTACCCCCACAGACTACCATTTTTTTCTACTTTTGGGCAATCAATAATAAAATTCAAGTCACAATCTCTAACAAAAGTTTAAACTAATAAATTAAGAGAATTTAAATTAATACACCCCTTAAATTAATACACCCCTTTGATATCGGGCATATCAGCAATATTCTAAATGAGTTGATGAAGATATCGGATTAACCGAAGAAGAAGGAGTTTAAGTTTAAGGTGGTCTTCTTCTTGTCCTTCTGTCTAACCAAACTGATTCTTTTAAGTCAAACATGAACAGATGATCTGCAACCACTCACCCGTAATTAGGTACTCTCTGTCGCTTTCGAAATACAACCTTAATTAACTTCTTGTTGGAGAAACATATGCCATTTGGGAGTTCATCACTTTCACGAGATTTTTCTCTCTTTTTATAATAATATTGACTCGATCAAAATTAATTTCTGCAAATCAATCTTCATATATTATATATATATATATATATATATATAAAATGTGACACTGCGCAATTTGTATAGCTCCAATTAAAATTCAATATAAACCACAAATCTTTTTCAAATATACCACCGACAAGGCAACAAGTGGGATTATGTCGTGTTAATGTTAAACCTAATACATCAAAATAAACAAACTTATGTATGATGATGATGTAATTAGAATTTTTTTCATCCTTAATTAATTTAATTATTAATTATGGACCACTTGGATTGTCATTGAATTTAATTTATTTTCATTTTGTAATTACTTAATAATTAATTTTGGAGTCATTTAAAGATCTCAGTATCTCAATGCTAAATAAATCCAAAGCTTCTTACAACAAATTTTAAAGACCAACAAAACCAACGTTATTAATTAGAATTTGCTAAAAATGTCGTTATTAATTAAAATTATTTATTATTATTTTTTCTTTATATATATATATATATATATATATATATATATATTGTTTCATTGGAAAAAAGGAAAAAAATAATAATTGAAAGGATTGACAGCTTTCTAATGCCATATTGTCAGAAGGTCAATTGCAGAAAATGTGCTGTTGATGAATAATGACCACACTCGTGATTTCTAATCCCGATTATTCCCCTTTTTAAGTAAAAATAATAATTCTTTTTCTTTTTTATATTATATTATAAAGAATTTGAAGAATATTGATGATGAATTAATTTCATGTTTCTCCTTTCAATACCTTTACCCTACACGAGTACATAATTTTATCTTATTTTTCTCAAATTAACTGTGTTTTTGGACAACTTTTTTTTACTAGTGAAACTTTTTTAGAAAAAAAAAAAAAAAAAAAAACTTTAGTGAATAATTACTTAGATATGATAATATTTTGACAAAATTATAATTTAATTATTTGTGGTGTATCACATAAATTATCCGTGTAACCCGGTAGCTTGGGGGAGTTAATAAGCGGATTCCTAATGTTTCCTCCAAGGCAGATGATCGATAGTTCAAATCTCATGGGATGGTTAGCGTCATGTTAAAAGCTTTGGGGGCTAACCCTAACCCTCGAAGAGTAAGGAACTTTACGAGCTGCGCTCTCCGCCCCCCCAAGTGGGGACCCAAAAAAAAATTTTAAAAAATTATCCGTGTACATCCTACTACCTCTTCTAATATTTCCAAAGAATTTTTATGAATATATAGAGAAAGATACATATATGTATGTATGTATATAAAGAGACAGAGGTGTAAGAAGAAATGCATTGTATGGTGCTTGGGAAGCCGCAATCCAACGAAATTTGAAGACACGAGTTTCAAAAAACTCACAGATTCTACTGTATGAAATTGAAATGAAATATGTACAGCTTGTTTGTTTTTGTAGGGCTTCCAAGTTCCATGGCCTCGTTTTCTTTCATGAAAAGACTACTAGCTAGTGAATATATAGACAAATATATATTATATAATTTTTTTGCATTTTCTGTTTTCTGATGGCTTTATACATTTCACAAAGCTTGAAGAAAACGAAAGCAAAATGCCAATACCGAAGATTTTAGAAGCAAAAAGGTTTCTTCAGATATGAAGTTTGATTTGGTCATCTCGTGTTTTTCCTTCATTTGTGTTTGTGTTGCAAAAATGTTAGTGTAAAAAAGGGCAAGAAGACGGTACAGATGTTGCAGTTAAAAAAAAAAAAAAAAAAAAAAAAAAGTTCCTCTGATTAATTATAGAAGCTACAAGCCAAAATACAAAGAGACAAAAGCTTAGCTAGAGAGAGAAAGTATGAGAGAGAAGAGAAGAGAGGGTGGTTTTTGGAGGGTGGTGGAACTTGTGGGCGGAGGAAGTAGTTTTTTGAATGGTGGTGCAATTGACTCCGCCGGTGGTTTTTTTGGTTCTTTTCTTTTTCACCCTTAATTAATTTAACACTGTGTGGAATTTTTCTTTCTTTCTATCACTTTTAGCTAACCCTATTTGTCTTTTTTCGCATGCCTTCATCATTTCTCTCTCTCTCTCTCTCTTTCTAATAGGGTTTGTTGTGTTGCAATTACCTAATATTATTGTTTAATTAGTGCCTTGTAAAAAGGGTTAGTTTACTTAATTAATTGGTTGGATTCATGGATCAATCTCTGCCGTGCAAAGCATGTGCATTCAAAAATCTTATACGTGTTTTAAAAGTTAAAAAGAGATGAGTTTAATTATGTGATTGTACTTTCTATCGTCTGATTAGTTTTACTGTAACAAGTGTGACAATTATATATATACATACATAAACATTATATATAATTAAAAAGTAGTTGTAATCGTGTGTCAATTTGTACCCATATATATATATATATATATATCATCATTAATTTTATATCAATGGTGAGTTTAAGTAATAACATCTCTCTCTCACCTACAAACAATTGAATTTTTGGCCTTTCTATATGTAACTTTCAAGAAAAAGTGGATTAAGTAGTAATGTTAATTTAGAAAAACAAGTTGTTTGGAGACCTCGTAACTTGAGACTTCCCTTGTTGAAATCTTCACATCACTCATAAACAAATTATGCATCAACCAAACATGCCGGCAAAATTTCAATTTTCACTTCTCATGATCAGTGAAATATCTTAATTAATTTCTAATTAAATAAAAATTAATGAAATTGATTATATATATATATATATATATATATATATATATATATATCCAAATCTATATATAGTTTACTTCTCTATATATCCATGTATACAATTTGCTGCGGTTTTTGAGGAGATTCCTTTATTTACATTCTCCACGTTGGGGTTTGGATATAACCATTTGATTAGATTTGATTTTCATGTGTTCAAGTGGGAATATTCTTTCTCTACATTAATTTTTTATTAATTAATTAAATGATAATATATATATATATATATATATATATATATATATATATATATATATATTATATATATATATATATGTATGAATAAAATTTTGGCGCAAGTGAGCAATCTCTTTAATTACTCCCACAACCTGACTGCTAAGATTAAGAGACTACTAATTAATTATATCCATAATCAGTTTTTCCTTATAAGATTGTCTTTTTTGCATTAATGTTGCTTCAAAACCCCAGGAAAATAAAACAACACAATGATTGGCATATATATGTATGTATGTATGTATGTATGTATGTATGTATGTATGAATGTGTGTATATATATATATATGCATGATGGCCATTAATGTACGTAATTGCTAATAATTTACTTGAGAGGAAGATTTGGGATGTGAAGTTGAAAATCATGCACGTATTGTGTTAAAAATACACATGCAAATAGAGATAATATTGTAGCCTAGTATATATATATATATATATATATATATATGTATGTATATATTTTCCAGAGATGATATAAGCTGGCAATGGATATGAACATCCTATATAAGCCAATTAAATGTCCAATTTACATTAATTTATTTGTTTCTTTTGTTCTTTTTCTCCGTTTTGGATTGAACAATTTTGTGGTCCTAAAAAAAGATTATCTTTTCCTGGTATCATCAGCTATGGCACACGGATTCTCATTGTTTGACTAAAGAGAAGATCCATCATATATACTTGATCTAGGGTTAAAGGCAAATCCACGTGTTCAAATGTACTAATCCTTCATTCTCTTTCTACAATTAATAATCGACGATTTACATACGCAATTGATTAATTTAAAATTTTTATTTGTCTCGATCTTAATACTTTTCTGATAAAATTAAATTAAGAGATTTATGCCAACTTTGTAAGCATGTGGGATCAGCTTCTAGTTAGGTAAACCCTACATTATTTCTTTCATATTCACAAGTATTAATGGAAACCCTAAAAAAAAGAATTTAGGTTGAAAAAATGAACTTTTTGTTACCCTAAAAGCTAGGGCATCTCTTGAGTTTTATCTTCTTCTGCAACTTGCTGACTATATGTGTTATATCTTTGTGCTCGGTCAACAACCAAAATGAAGATATATATAATATATAATATATATATATATATATATATGATATTAAATTAATTTGTACATATATTTTATAAAACGAGACTGAAAATTTTAAAGAAATAAGAAATTAATCCTAAATAAAGAATACTACAACGAATGTTGCTAGTTAATTTGAGTTGTATATACAATTCTCAACGAATGTTTTTGTATATATATATATACAAAAAAAAAAGTAGAGACACACCGGAAAAGAAATGAATTGAAGAAAAAAAGAAAAAAAAAAAGTGGAATTGCGAATTGAAACTGGCATGTATGATTAATAATTATGATGATTAAACACATTCAAAGAACCATATATATTTGAGCTTTAATATATTCAACATTAATCTTTGCCAGCTGCAGGCTTATCAAACTGTACAACGATTAGGACATGGGTTTTTGTCCACGCCACCATTAACCTAAGCCTTTTTTTTTTTTTTTCTTTCAGTTTTAATTCCCAAAAAAGAAGAATTTTTAAAAAGTTTTCACCTACCAAGAAAAAAGGGAAAAAAAATTATAGTAATAACGAAGACTGATAATAGTAACAATACTAATGATTAACATCCTACTCTCTAACCCGATAGCTTGAGAGAGTTGGTAAGTGAACTTTTAATGCTTCCTTCAGGGCGGATGGTCGAGGGTTCGAATCCCCCTGGATAGAGCTGTAAACGAGCCGAAACGAGCCGAACCGAACCGAACATCGGAAATTTGAGCTCGTTCGATTAAGTGTTCGAACACTGTTCGAGCTCGTTCGTTTAATAATTCGAGCCAAAACTTTTGTTCGAGTTCGTTCGATTATTTGTTTATAAAGCTCGAGTTCAAGCTCGAGTTCGCGAACTATAACATTTTTTTTTTACTTTTTTTTATTTAAATAATATATATATGAATTATAATAAAAAAAAATTAATAATATGTTCGCGAACGCTCGATTATGTTCGCGAACAGTGTTCGAGTTCGCTCGAAAATTAATCGAGCCTAAAAATTTGTTTGAGTTCGGTTCGATTAATAAACGAACGAGCTCAAACGAGCTTTGTTCGCGAATAGCTCTACCCCCGAGGTAGTTAGCGCTATGTTAAAAGCTCCGGGTCGGGCTCTAACCCTCGAGTAAGAGTTGAACTCTGCGAGCGTTCCGCAAGCCGAGTCCGGATTAGTCTCACCGAAAAGGTGGAAACACCGGGCGCCCCAAGTGGGTACCAAAAAAAAAACATCCTACTCTCTTTCTCTTTCTAGGAACTAGAAATTATGTGTTATGTTACAAAAAAATTTAAAAAAATAAAAATAAAAATAGCATAAAATTTTAAATTAGTAGAAAGTAACAAGATAACACACAAACTTTATATGAAAATTTTAGATGGAAAAAGTTATAAGAAAAAAAGAGAAGAATTTATTATATATAAGAAAGTTCAAAATTCTATATGAAGATCAAAATTGAAAACCTAAAATACACTTTTATATATATATATATATAGATAGATGTTACAGACGGAAAATATGGTATGGCTTCTACGACCACAGACCCTCACTCTCACTAAGGAAGTTACACGGTAAACTTTTTGGATCAGTACAAACAAAATTCGGTTTGTATCGTGTAATATATATGAAAGTTTTTTTAAGGAAAAATACGAACCCCCCATGAGTCTGTGAGGGTGGGGAGGGGGTAGAGGAGGATAATAGGGCTAAACCCTTATTGACACGATTAAGCCAAAACTTTAATTGCTGTTATATATATATATATAGAGAGAGAGAGAGAGAGGTGGCTACAGTGACGTATATTCTTGTACTAGATAAGACATAGAACATCGGCCAAAACGAATTGGTTTAAGAAATAACTATATAGGCTTAGTAATTAAATAATTAATATGTATTAGCCTATTAAGAACTACGCGTTCCCATTGATATATATAAATATATATATATATATATATATATATATATACCTGTTACTTCTACTTATTTATTTATATAGCTCGGCCAGGTAATTAGAGGAGAAAGGAATTTGGGAGAGGTCATCACCACTGACTTTTAAACTTGTGTGTGATTAAAGAAAAGAACAAGTTTTTGGTTTGAAACAAATACAAAATCTTGTGAATATTATACGAATTATCATGTAAGAAAATTATTTCGAATAAAAGTTAAATATGACTAAATATAAATTAGTCTTACGATAATAACTGTAGATACAAGATTAATATATATATATATATATATATATATATATATATATATATATACATACATACATAGGGCAGTACCAACTCATGGAAATTTATATGTTAAACCAAAAATAGAGGGAAGACAGTTGGGTCCCAACCCTGAAAAATTTGCCCCATCAAGCAAGGAGAGTGGGTACACCATGTTTAGCCGTATATAATATATGTATATATATATATATATATATATATATATATATATTTGTAAAAAAAAAATTCATTGAAGACATGAATTTTGTATGTATTATGTGGGATATTGAGCAAAGCCGTATATAGATTTCGGGTGTATGAATGATAATATTAATGTAATAATTTATGCCTTGGTTTTTTCATTTTCACGACCAATTACAGAATAATATTACCACATAAACTTATGCTAAATGCAAAGAAAGAACAATGACAAAGCCTAGTTATTACATATATATATATACATATATATATATATGAATATTGTATTTGTGTGTTGATGAGTGGTTCGGACAGAAATATATGGTCAAAGTTTGAATTTCAGAGTATTTTCCATTAAATATTAACTCTGTTTGATAGAGCGGATTTTGGTGAAAAAGACATGAAATCACCTAGAGAGAAAAGAAAGATGAAAAAAAGCAGATTCCATTCTAGTCTTTTAATTAGCTAGGCTGCTGATGATAATTGGTAATAATACATACTATAATCCAAAAGTTAACAGAAGGGCTGCACCCTTACATAAGTTTTCCCTTTCATACATTGCTGTGTGTATATATATATATTAATGTATATAATTAAAATTACGCTAAAATGTATATTACAAACAAATTTAAGCTAATAGAAATATTAAACTTATTTTTTTTATGTATAGATAGAATATAAATTTTCATAAGTAGTCTTGACATTTAAAAATATATATATAAATTGTATATGTATATGTATACATTCATACATATATATATATATATATATATATATTATGTTAATATATACTTATATAATTGAGTGATATAAAAAATGTACATAATTGTCAAGTGTGTTGTGGCCGAGTAGTCAGCAACCACACTTCCAACCTGAAGGTTGGGAGTTCGATACCCAACTCAGTCTTAGTGCTGCCAATCCAAGCAATTATGCTACCGAATTTGGGTGTAAATTATTCCGGTTAACCCGGACAACTACAGGGAAAAAAAAATGTACATAATTGTATCTCTCTCTCTCTTTGTATATGTGTGTGTATATATATAACCCGCTACAAGCTGGTGGTGCAACTTCATTCTATCAAGGTATGTTTTTGGATTACTAGCTTTAATTTTCTTCAAAAAAAAAAAAAAAAAAAAAAAGGTTTCTGGATAGAGAGAGAGAGAAAGAGAAAGAGAGAGAAACAAATGGAGTTCTATGGTTATGACATTCAACAGGGTTTCTTGGAGGAATTACTGGCTACTGCTGTTCCCATGGCAACAACAATGACGAATCAAGATATTGATGATGATTTATGTAACAATATTATAAATGGCTGCTGGAATCATCAGCTGGACTACTTGGCTCACAGTTCCGTTGGAGCCGATGACGTAATCATTCCTCATCATCATCATCATCATTATAATTACCAGAGCTCTTCTTCCTTTGAAGGTTGCTCTAATTATTTCCTAGCAGATGATAATAATCCTCATCGGAGCATTAATTCTTCTACGTCGTCGTTTGATGAACTATTCCTCTATAATAATAACAATAATAGCCCGTCATTTGGATCGGACGATTTGTTATTACTATCGCCTCAACCTCCGGCTCCGGCTCTAGCTCAAGCTCAAGCTAAAGCTGAGGTCGATAGGCCGTCGTTTCTTCCATCGCATGAAGAAGATAATAATTATTATTTGCCGAATCTGGAGGAAACGAGAGTTCCGTGTAAAATGGAGCCGCCGACATCGACGACGACGACGACGACGACAACTCCGGCTTATCATCATAATCAATCGGCTGTTACTTTCTCCTCCGTTGGGGGTAGCGGAGACGGCGTTGTATTGTCGGAAAGAAGGAACAAATCAAACAAGAAGAAACTGAATGGACAGCCGTCTAAGAATCTAATGGCTGAGAGAAGACGAAGGAAGAGGCTGAATGAGCGACTCTCAATGCTCAGATCAGTTGTTCCTAAGATAAGCAAGGTATTAAAATTATTAATTATTTTATTTTCATGAAAATTCAGTGTGGAGAAAATCATCATTAATCGTTAATTAATTAATTACAGATGGATAGAACATCAATACTTGGAGACACCATTGATTACATGAAAGAGCTTATAGAAAAAATCAACCATTTGCAAGAAGAAGAAAGCTCAACAAATCAGCTCCCAAATTTGATGGGAATTTTCAAAGATTCAAAACCTAATGAAGCATTGGTTCGAAATTCACCAAAGGTTAGTCTATATTTAAAAATCGAATCGAGTGGCATTAAATTTCTATTATTACTTTATAATTTTAATTTTTATTATATATTAACAGTTCGACGTGGAAAGAAGAAACAGCGACACGAGGATCGAGATATGCTGTGCAGGGAAAACAGGACTATTGCTATCAACCTTGACAACTCTTGAATCACTTGGCTTAGAGATTCAACACTGTGTAATTAGTTGTTTCAATGATTTTTCTGTTCAAGCTTCTTGCTCTCAGGTTAGTAGTTATTTTACATCTCCTTCTCCAAACCCCCACAGATACATACATATATATATATATATACTGTTTCATTTTTCTAACTTGGATGAATTCTAATGTATATAGGAAATGGAGCAGATGGAATTTTTGAGTTCAGAAGACATAAAGCAAGCACTGTTCAGAAATGCTGGATATGGAGGAAGATGTCTTTAGAGTTTTTTTCTTTTCTTTTTGCTTTTTTGGTTAATAGGTAGATTTCTGAATCGTGAATCTGTGCATTGTAATGGAAAAAAAAAATTCAAGAACGAAGAGGGTTTTTTTCAGTTCATTTTTGTAGCTTTTTGATTAAAAGAAATTAATCTTGAATGGAGTGGGATTGAATTTTATTTTTTTCCATTTTAGATTTAAAAAAAAAAAAGTGAAGGACCAAATTTGGTAAATGTAGATAGTAATGGGTAAATATTATTAATACTAAATCGGAGGCATGTGGTGGAGCGGTATCTCTTCTCTCCTCTTTTAATCAATAATCCAGGTTTCAAATTCTAGCTTAGGTATGGAAAAATGTTAAATCCTCGGCATCTGTCTCACCCAATAAGATGCTTACAAATCAACTAGTGGTTTGAAGGTGCCTCAATGACAAGACTCACCCAAGACACCCGATAAAGAAAAAAAAAAATATATATATATATATATATTTTTCTTACTAGCTTTTGGATAATGGCTATATGGTTCAAGCACACGTGTTAGGATACCAAGCATCGTATAGTAATAATTTTGAACTCTATTTTTCTAAAATTCTGGACAACGAAAATGGGAAGGTGAATTATGAAAAGACAAAATTAACCTTTTCCTCACATATTTTCCATTCACTTTTCAAAAAAAAATATATGTATATATATATATCCATTGTTTTTTTTTTTTTTTTTTGTAATTAATAGGTTTAGTTCAAAATTATTTTGTTTTACCTTTAGAAATTCAAAAAAAAAGGTGTCAGAATGTGATTGGTGACCTGTTTTTTTTTTTTCCTGGGCAAAACAGTTGACATCTCTGCAAATTATTGCCTCTCTGCTCAGTTTTGGCAAATGACGAAAAAAACAAATTAAACGTTAAAAGGAAGTTGTAGCACTCATTAAATTTCCCACATCAAAATTTGGGCATATTTTTCAAATTTTCAATTAACATAAATTTAAAATATGATATTTATATTCATAAATAAAATCACTATAGATTGAAATATATCTATTTAACGTGTTATCATAGTCTTTATATATATATATATATATATATATATATATATTAAATATACAGAAAAGATAAATTATAATAATGTGAAATAATTATTTTGACCGTGAATTTTTAAATATTTATAACCTTATAAAATATATTTTTCTACTCACCAAAAAAGTTTGTATAAATATCTTAAAAATCATTAAAAATAAAAAATGAAAAACCAAACAATTAATAGAAAAGGACATGCATATCCACAAACATTTCTTAGAACCTTATCCACTATTTTGAAAATGAACGAAAACATTTAAGCATTGGTTGAGGCTTTTTCATTAGGGTTACACCTTTTCTTTTTTTTTTTTTTTTTTTTTTTTTACTTGGGGGGCCAGGGTGTCCCCACCTTCTGGTGAGACTAATCCAGGACTCGGCTGCAGGAGCGCTTCGCGAGTTCAACTCTTTACTCGAGGGTTGGGGTGGTCTGGCCCCGAGCTTTTAATATGACGCTAACCATCCCAGGGGATTCGAACCCTCGATCATCCACCCTGGAGGAAGCATTAGGAGTCATAAAAAAAAATTTAAAAAATAAAAATATATGTGTAGGCATATGACACCTTTCAATTTAAAGGGAAAAAAAACACACACACATAGCATACCATGCATCTTCTCATATATGTATATATATAGTTTTACATTCTTCACAGAATTTGGTTTTGTCCCTAATGAACATTATCGCCTACTTTCACAAGACATATATAGCATATATGAGGCTCATGCATGCAGAGCTAAATGGATCACATGATATACAAACAGCCATAAAAACATTATCAATCTTATCCACAGTTTGTCCTAAGTTATCACTTTCTCACCATATCCCTGCTTCGTCTTTCAATCCTACCTCCAATAAAAAAAAATAAAAAAAAAAAAAAACCTTTTTTATAAGTTTAATTCCCGTAATTTAGTGCTAAGCAAATATATGACTTTATCTATTAACACAAAATATTATTAGTTTGAGTCGTGTTTAAAGTTAAAAATCTTACAATTGAAAAAGAAAAATTATTTTGAAAGGAAATATCAACTAAAGTCTCACTTTTTCTTAAGAGACTCATATTTATTTTATATCAAAAGTATATAAAATGATATAATTACCACAAAATAAAACTAAAACTCTAACCTTCTCCTCTCATCTCCTCTCCTCTCCTCTCCAAGGCAGCCGCCACCCCCCACCTCCTTCCCTCCTCTCTCGGCCAAGGGAGAGCTTTTAGCTCCGGCTAGAGCTCTCTCTTGGCCGGAGTTATCTCCTTTTTTCTTTTCTTGTGTTTTTCTTCTTTGTTTTTGTCTTTTAGTCTTTTTCTGTAATTTTCTTTCTACCTTTCACTTCTCAATACATTGCTCTCCACCGATATCTACATATCAATTCTATTTTCTTCTTTTAGAAGAAAAATTTGTCAAACCCGGTCGTTTAGATATGAGCACTTTGTTTATTTTTGTCTTCTTTTTAGGTATCTTATGAAATTTTTGATACGCTCAAGAGAGATTAAGTTGTTGTTAAAGGAAGAAGGCGAAATCAAACTCACCATGCAACCGAGTTTTGTGTTTGGCAATTGGGTTATTGAAGATCTAGATAAAATTTCAGTTGTCTTTCTTGTTGTTTTGTTATTTTTATGTTTAATTTTTTTCGACTCACCTAATTTTGTTCCACCTAATTTTAGGTTGATGTTTTGTTCTATTACCATGAATGATTTTAATCATTCAGTTGTGTGATTTTTTCTTCTAATGAAATTCCACTTATCAAAAAATAAAAATATATATATATATATATATATATATATATATATATATATATATATTAATAATAATAATAATATAATAGTATATAAGAATAAGTTTAGATATTCATTTTTAATGTTAAAGAATGATAAATTGTTATATATTCTAAAAGCTTAAGAAATTTCAATAGTTATGATTTAAACTCCGGATCTTCCGCTCCGATACTATGTTAAAGAGTGATAAATTAATTGTCACTACTCTAAAAGCTTAACTTGGTAAAGTGGATTTAAATTTATTCTTTTAACAGTTAAATTTATAACGGATAGTTTTATAGTTGATATAGGTCTCTCGTAATTAAAAAATTAAATAGTTTAATTATATTTTATTTTAGAAAAATAAAATTTTTTTAAATATATATATATATATATATGGGACTTGCTGCAGTTTATGACAAGATACGACCGGAACCTTTAGAGTTCCGAAGAGAAACGGCTGACTTGGTTTATGAAAGCATCAGTATTCAGTAGTTTCTGTTAGCTTTCTTTCTGACTTTCAGAAAAAAAAAAAAAAAAAAAAAAAAGGAAAAAAGGTTGTAAGAAAAAGGACATGAATTATATCCTCAAAAGAAGATACTGTAACAGACCTAGTTACGTAGTACATGCTAATATGCTACACTCTCCAAGCCCATGAATGGACTAAATTAAGTATGCTAAAATTAAGTCAATCAAGCCCTTTTAAAGTCCATCAAATAATTAAATCATTTTAATGGGTCCTAATTTTAAGGTATGGGAGAGGAAAAAAACTTTGGTTAATTGCCTAATAATTTTTAGAAACATTTTCGGGGAAATATTTTTAAAGATTCTAAAATCATTTTTGACAATATGCTTTTTATATATATATATATATATATATATATAGTGATTGGCTAAATCATAAATATTAGAAATTCTTCCTTTTTTTATTTACAAATTTTTAATATATATATATATATATATATATATATAAGAATGCCTAAATCTCATATATTTCAACATACTAGTGTCTTAAAATCATTTTGGCAATGCTTGAATCTCAATCAATATGTACAAATTCTAACTTACAAAAAATTCAATTAATTTTTATAGGAGAAAATTAACATAAATTTTGATATACATATATATAAAAAGAAAAGTAAATTATTCGTTATCAAATTCTTTTTCTTTCTTTTTCTATTACCATTTTTTTGCATACTTAATATATATATATATATATATATATATATATATATATATATATTTCTGTGGAGGTATAAGTTTGAATCAGTTGGTGGAGATGATCCCGGAGGCAGGCACAAGCTTCCCAGTTGGTCTAATAATACTGTTCGTTATAATATTGGTTACTATAAGTGGATTGTTTGCTCATTGCTGCGACGTTAAAACCCGTCTTTCCCAATCTTCTTCACCGCCGGACTCCGCCGCCGACGGCGGCGGCAGCCAATACGAGGACTCCTTTTCCCACTCTATTACTATCGTAGAGATTAAGGTACATATACTTCCCGGCATCTCTGCATGTATATTATTTGATAATTATAATTTAAAAAATAAAATACAATAAACAAATCATAATTTTGGTGTATTGTTTTACTGTAATATTTATGCTGATCGAATTTTTTTTTTTTTTTTTTTTTTGTGGTAGGAGAATGATGAAAGATTTGCAGTGGTGATGCCTGGAGAAGAAGCTCCAAGATATTTGGCAGTTCCTGTTCCACATACAAATTTATAGATATAGAGTTGAAGTGAGAGACATATGTTATACATACACTGTATATTATTTTTGCTTCAAGGATATTAATTAAAAATACAATATTCAGGTCCACATACTCGTGTTTTATAATTATAAATAAAACTGTTAATTACTGGAAATTTTTTTTTTTTTTAATTCTACTTTTTATCATGTTTCGATCTTATTACCTCTCATGTCATAACTGAAAGTGCTACCAACTGAGCTTACGTCTTCTTGACAAATACTAAAAAAATTTAAATACTATAAAAATTTTTTAAAAAAAAAAAAAAAAAAAAAAGCAAGGGCTTTGGATGGTCCAATAAATGTGTATTAGCTCGTTTAATATTATTGGGCTAAGAATTTCTCTTTGTGTACTTAAGCCCAATGTGATTTTACTATATTTTCCCTTTGAAGCTTGTCATAATAATTATGAATATTATCACAGTTATGGGCCTAATCTACTTGGGCCTTATTTTTTGATAAATATAGTGATTACATATATAACTCTTAACTATGAATTTGAAAGTTTAAACGCTTACCTTCACTGTTTAAACCATCTATTTGACTTAAGTTCGGAGAATCCCTTATTAGCTCACATATGCCTTGAAGTTGGTGGATACCTTTGATTAGACAAAAAATGAATATAACCTCAAGGAGCAAGTGAACTAGTAAGGAGCTTTCTTGGCTTAAGTGAGGTTGAGAGTTCGAACCTCAACTCATATATGTAGCAAATTTAAAATTTGGAGTCAAAACTTTCTCCCCACATGGAACCAACTCGGCTCTTATGCCACAAATCACACTAGCAAAATTTTGAGTTAGATATATATATATAATCTAAATTAAGAAGACGTAATTCAATTGGTAGTAAACTCGATTCAAAAGTTTATGAGTTGAATACACCAAGAAGAAAATGTAAAAATTAATATCTATTACTTATAGTTAGGCCCATTTGAGATTTTGACAGGAAGGTCCAAACCACAGAATCTATTGATATTTAAAGTTGGGCTTTGACCAAATAGGGCCTTAGGTAGCTTTCAATGTCTCACACGTGGGGGTCAAAAAAAAAGAAAAGGAAGTACAAAAAATTAAAATTGAAAAGAGTGGTCCAATCCTCTCCCCCTACCAAACCATAGGCGTTGACCTTACCTTTTCTGCATTCCTTAATTCGGGCAAACCCATGTGCACCACCAGTTTTTTTTTTTTTTTTTTTTCCCATTTTACTTATTGGCCTCAAAAAATATTAAAATAATATTTTTTAATTTTTTATTTTAAATATGTTTTGTGAAAAATATTATATAAATGAATGTTAAGTAAATATTAGTTAAATTTTATAAATTATAAAATGAGGGGGAAAAAAGAGAGGAGTATTTTACCATGTAAGTTTAAAAAATAAAAAAAAATAAAAACAGAAGTAGATAAGGACTAAACAAAATTGTTAAACAATTTTCCTACCAATACAACAAATTGCTTTTCCTTGATAAATAATATTAAAATTTTTAAATATATTTAATTAAAATTAAAAGATAAATTTATCATTTTTTATGTTTTTTTGAATTAAGTGAGATAAATAAATTAGGCAAAATGAATATATAATTACAATTCACTCCATCCAAATATTTGGATGAGTAGAGCACATAGTCATCATGCCTTCCACAATTGTGTACATTGACAAAAAAATGAGTATATATGTATGTTGAATGTGTAGCACAATACCAACGGGGTTGGTTCAAGTGTTAAGCGGTTTGATTCCGCTTAAGCATATCTCAGGTTCGAGACCCTGTGAATGATGAAAATCCTCGTTGGGAGACTCCCCCACCATAACCAAGTGCGCGACCCGGGTTGGATCCAGATGTAGTCGGGGCAACAAAAAAAAAATGTGTAGCACAATAATGATACAAATCCATGTACTACTAACCCTTTGTAATCCTACAAGATACACCATTTTTTTGCATTCTCTCTTCTTTTTTATTTTTATTTGAAGAAAATTTTTAGTTTCCTCATTCAACCGATTTAAATTAGTTTCCCAATCAACCGAAATTTAAAGATAATTGAGTGAAAAATTTTTCGATTTGAATTTGCATTCATATATACACGTATAAAAATTTTAAAGAGTAAATGAGTTAATAACGATTTCCAAGTTTAATTTGAATCTTCATTCACATATACAATTATTTAAAACTTGTAATAGTACTTACCTAAAAAGAGATTTAATTTGAATATGCATTCACATATACAATTATTTAAAACTTGTAATCGGAGCTTACCTCCAAAAAAGAGATTTAATTTGAATATGTATTCACATATACAATTATTTAAAACTTGTAATCAGAGCTTACCTCCAAAAAAGAGATTTAATTTGAATCTGCATTCACATATACAATTATTTAAAACTTGTAATCAAAGTTTACCTCTAAAAAAGAGGAATTTGAATCTGCATTCACATATATAATTATTTAAAACTTATGATAGATTACCTAAAAAATTTTATTTTTAAAATGAATTATTATAAATGAGACATGATTATTCAAATATATATAATTTACCATAGAATACTACCCCATCAAACACCTTTGCTTTCTTACAAAACAAAGAAAATGTTGATGAATGATTATGAGTGAGTAAAATTTTTTTTATTTTGGATTAAGATGTTTCACTAACTTTCCAAAATTGGATAAGTTCCTTTCGTCAGGAGTGTGTAGAAATAGAAGTTGAAACAAAAGGACTTCTTTGAAGGTGGGCAATATCCCGCAATATCTGCGCTTTCAAGACTTCAAATTATTATGATCCCTAAAATATTTTCTTCATTCTCTTTTTGGGCCCAATTAGTAATTCCTCCTTCTTTAGTGTCCTCATGAAGGTTGTTGCCATCATATATATATATATATATATATATATATTACAAGGATGCATACATACATATATATATATATATATATATATATATAAGTATACATATATGTTTTTCACAATTTGAGACTTTTTCTATTTCATTGAACTTATAACTTTTTGAATCATAACTGAAATAGTATCCAACTAAACTTTCTTGCCATAAACAAAGATAAAAGAGATAAAACTAAACTTAAGTTTTTGGCTTGTGAAGAGAGGCTAAGTTAAGCTGCTAGTTGGACCGGATGATGTGGCCTCAAAGTGAGTAGTTGGCTCACCCTAATCATGTGGCCACACAGAGTGAAGTAATTGTCACTTTCAAGATCATACTTAATAGTACGCCACATTTAATACTCCTAACAAGATGGTTATAAAAGTACCACACACATTGTTCATGTTCAGTCTATTATGGCTATGTAGAAGATCGATCCCCTCTAGGTGTCCCAACCTAATTCGATAAGTTGAGAGTATATTAGATATATTCTAACTCAACCAATTCATTATCACATAATTTCATTCGTACAACACTTAGAGAAAGAATAGTAATCTTTACAAAAGACTATGTTCCGAGTATTTTTGTCCCTTGTAAACTGACTTGGCGGAGGGCCAAAGCCAAGGGAAAACCCTTGGTCATCTGGCTTATTTTGTAGGCTATCCAAGGACACATATCACTGCCTAATTATCTTTTCGTCTTACGTGTCCGATCAAGAGATTTCATCCCGATCAACTTGGTATAATGAAAAGTTGCATGAATGTCACACAAGATCACAAGTTCGACACTTGTTATGCGTGTAAGATTCAATGTGAGGTCTTTTCTCGAATAAAAGTTGAAGTGGAAATAGTGACTTCAAATGTTGGATGATTTAACTAAAAAAAAAAGAAAATATTGGGATTATTCTAGTATTCAAAGATAATTTTATATCTATATATGTATAATTTTATGTATGTATGTATAGGTGGGAAATGAATTTTAAGCAAAAGTGATGTACTCAAATGTTGAGTAGATGTAAAGTCTACATATTAAAGAGAAAAAGAAAAGTCAAGTAAAAATGTTAGAGGTTTGTTTGGTTAGCAATTTCTTCCAATTTTTAGGGAAATCAAGAAACATCCCAAGGATGATTGTGTATCCTTCGGACATATATATATATATATATATATTTTTCTAGTTCAATTCTAATAGGGACTGCTAACAACTTTTCCCAAAATCAAAGCAGGTGAAAAAGGTAGCACAGCCAAATGTGCCTTTGTGTAGACATTTTCTAGTTGATTTCTAATATGCACCATAATATTATGTTAAAATTCATGCTTGTAATTTAGTTGTCCCCTACTTTTTTTTTTTTTTTTTTTTTTTTTAAGTAGTTGTCCCCTACTCTATTTTCAATTTACTATGCATGTCTAAGCTCACTCTTCTAAGAGATTACTGAACGATTATTAAAGGATTTGAAATTATTGTGATATAGAGTCTAATTAATATCGCTCGTCCGACCAATTATTTTACAAGAATTTTGAAACTTTTCATTCAATAACTGTGTTTTAAATTAATGAAAGTCAATTACAAACGGATAATATTAATGAAATGAAATTAAATTAGGGATTTACCAAAGTTGTTATTAGAGATGCCTATCTAAAAAAAAAAAATATTAGAGATGCCTAAAAGGTTAGTTCAGTGCAACAACCATTCAATCAATCAATCTTAGGGCAAATTTACACTTTTTTGGAGGAAACACTATTATATAGTCAATTTTTCTTTTGTCTCTTTGCTCTTTAATAAATAAATTTATTTTTTTAGGGTTAAAGTTTTGTCATGCTTCCATCAAATCAAATCAACATTTCTTAAAAGTAATAAAATCAACACAACAAACTCCATGGTTGTACCTTGCAAGATTGTTGACAAACACCATTTTTCACGTTCTTTATAAAGTACTACTTCCACTTTCCAGCCACTATTTTTTATATATATATATATATATAATTATATTTTACCATATTTTTATGAGGAAATTTTCTTCGTCTCCGGATTCCATTTTATAAGCGAAAAAAAGAGAACGGTTGGAGGCGGAAAACCGGAAATGTAAACCAATGGGCAAGGAGGAAGGATGATGACGTTGAGATGACGACGTTTTAGAGAGAGAGAAATGGATGATGATGATGATCGGCAATTTATTATTTTTTAAAAATTTTAACTCGTAATTTTTTTTATAACATTCACAATATTATTATTGTGACATTAAATTATAATAACATTTTTTTCATTTTTTTTAATTTGTTATAGATAATAAATAGCACTATTTAAAAATATTATATATACAAAGTTTTTTTTTAAAAAAAATCAAATATTCAACAATAAATATATATAATTAAAATTTTCAAATAAAAATAAGTGGTGTTATATTTGACATGATTAAGATCCAAGCGTGCAATGGTGGTGGCAGTTAATGATGATTAATGAGCCTCTTTGATCAAACAAACTCCCTTTTTCCCAAAATTAAAATATTCTCACTCGCTTTGCTTGGTGTTTGTGTAGCACGTTCGAAAGGTAAAGTCAAAAGCCCAACCCGGTTTCGTAGTTGAAACGAAGCGAAGCGAGTGAAAGGAATGCGCGTGGTGGGGACGAAGAGAGAGAAAGAGAGGGAGGTTAGATGTCGCGGTCTGTATCCGGCAAGAGAAAGGAAAAAGAGGGAAGGAGAGAAGGGAGTTTGTCCCCCCAGAAGACCACACCATATTCATATGGACTCCCGCTTGTCTCCTCCCTCTCTCACTTATTATTATTATTATTGCTGCTTCTCTGCGTAACTCTCACTCTAAACCCCCACCCCCCCTCTCCGGACCCCACCACACGTAATTCCCATTTTTTTTATTTCCATATCCACCCTTTACCTCTAATCTAACCACGGTTAATATCAATCTACTCTCAATTGAGTTACGTATGTTTAACTATTATGATCTCTATGTATAATAACGGATTAATTTAATATATTTACTATATATCTTATATATATAAGATTATATTTTTTTAATGGCAAAATATGTAAATTTAGTGACTTTTAGAGGTATTTTTTTACTTTATTTTTTTTAATTAGACATTTATATCCAAATGATCTTTTTATATTATTTATTTTGACTTTTTTTATAATTATTTTAAAATTTTGTTAGTATAAACTTTTTTGTTTTACTTTTTACTTTATTTTTTACAGAATTATTCTTTTAATTTTTATAATTTTTTATTTTAACAATTTTTTAAAAAAAACTTTAAGTATAAGAATTTAGGCAAATTGGCAAAAAAGGTCCTTACATTATAAATGTTTCGCGATTTCATCCCTTTTCTTTTTTTTTGAAAAATTTCATCCTTTATCTTATAAATTTTGGTCAATTTCATCCTTTCTGGTTTTTTTTTTTTTTTGTCAACAGTTAGTCAACTGTTATATTTTAAAAAATTATTTTCTCAAGGGTAAAAATGTCATTTTACTGTTTAAAAAAAAAAAACTCAAAACCTTAAAAATTTTAATTTTTCTTTTAGTTTGACATGACAAAGGAAAATGCAAATTGGCTAAAAAGGTCTCTTACATTATAAATGTTTTGCGATTTCATCCCTTTTTTTTTTTTTTGGAAAATTTCATCCCTTATCTTATAAATTTTGGTCAATTTCATCTTTTCCGTTAATTTTTTTTTGTCAACTATTAGTCAACTGTTATATTTAAAAAAAATTATTTTCTCAGGAGTAAAATATCATTTCTACCGTTTTAAAAAAAAAACTCAAACCTTAAAAATTTTAATTTTTCTTTTAGTTTGACATGACAAGGAAAATTATCAATTTTAAAAATATACTTAATATCATATATTTTGGTCAAAAATATCTTTATATTTTTTTATTTATATAGATTTTCAAACCAAATATTAATAAATAAATATATATAAATTTAACTATTTACTTTTTCAAATTAATATCAAACTTGCAAACAAATATCACGATTGTTAAAATATTTTTAATATATGTAAATGACAAATTTATTTCTAAGTGTGTCCATTTTTATTTAACAAGCCAAATTAATAAGTGAAAAAATGATCTCAAAGAACTGATATGATAGCATTTAAAATCTTTGAAAATCTATATAAATAAAAAAATATAAAAGATATTTTTGACCAAAATATATGATATTAAGTATATTTTTAAAATTGATAATTTTCCTTGTCATGTCAAACTAAAAGAAAAATTAAAATTTTTAAGGTTTTGGGTTTTTTTTTTTTAAATAGTAAAATGATATTTTTACCATTGAAAAAATAATTTTTTTAAAATATAATAGTTGACAAAAAAAATTAACAGAAATGATGAAATTGGTCAAAATTTATAAGATAAAAAATGAAATTTTTTAAAAAAAAAAGAAAAGGGATGAAATCGCAAAATATTTATAATGTAAGAGAACTTTTTGGCCAATTTGGCTAAGAATTTATAAAGTATTTTCTTTTTAATTTATATTAATATTTTTGTATGATAAACTATTTTATAGCAGTTTTTTTTTTTTATACATGAGGAATTGGGGTAATTGGGTGTCGAACTCACACCAGTGAGGTTGAGGGTGACACACTTGCCAACTCCGCTGCCCAACACCGACTATTTTATAGCAGTTAAACAAATATATTTTATGATGTATAATTTTTTAATTTTTTCCTCTTATATAATTAACCAAAATTTTTGTAATATTTGTTATAGATATTTTAACTTATATATTTTTTCTTTTACGTTTATTATTATTATTTTACTTCAGTAATTGTATTAAATTTTTGATAACAATATTTTAATTTTATAATAATGCATCAGCACATGGGTGCAGGGTGTCTAACTAGTATATATATATACATATATATGAAGTGATGTGTTTTCTAATTTAAAATAAAATAAAATATTTTTTAATTTTATATTTTAAATAGTGTAATAAATACTAATAATATTTTTTTATTAAAAGAAAAATGATGGAGATATATTACTTTTGTTTTAAAGTAAAAATTAATTTCAAATGTATAACTCATTTGGTATCATCTTCACTCCCTCACTTATGACATGAGAGATCATGAGTTCGATATATAATAAAATAAAATTTTTTTAAAAATAAAAATTAGTAGTAAATATCCTTTTTGAAAAAGTCAAAAGACTAATTCCCAAAATTCAAAGATGTGCATATGTAAAGGTCCAACTTTCTTCTTCTCCTTTTCGTTTTTCTTAATATATGCTTACGTCATCGTTATTTATAACAAAGTAAGTCGTTCCGCCCGTTGAATAATTATGATTATTTCTTTATTAATTAAATGAAAATTTTATATACATAAATGAATATTAAAAAAAGGAATTTATAGAGTCGATTTTTTTTTTAAAAAAAAAAAGAATGAAGGAGAAAATTTAGTTGGAATTTCAGTTGGATTCTAAAGATACTGATGATTTTACAGGAGGTAAATGATATTTATTATTTATTTATTTTTTTCTGTATATTCCATTTATGCCCTTGGCATGCCCGACCTTTGGTGGCCTACAGCATCTGACAAACATTTTTAGTGGGACCCATTTATGTTTTGCATGTGAGTGGACGGGTATTTATGACACAAAGACGATCATTATTTTTTTTTTTTTTTTTTTTTTCCAATTATTACAGAAAAATAAAATAGAGAGAGATAGGTTTGAATATTATGAGACCAGACCACTAAGAAAGGTTAAAAGAAATAAATTTATGAAATTAAATATGTATATATATATTATAATTTTTAATTAATAAATATTTACTTGTTTAAAATTTATTAAAATTTAATAAAAATAGGTGAATATATTTTAATGTTTTATCAATTAAATAAAAAGATAAAGATAATAATAAAATCTTTTTTTTTTTTTTTTTTGCCTAAAATACTTGTAATTTCCACGTAGTCTCACAAAACGGTTCAATAATTTTCCTTCCTAGTTGAACTTCTTAGCCCATGCAAACATGGTGTGTTTGCAATAGAATCTTCTTTTTATAAAATATATATACATACATACATATATATATATATATATATATATATAATAAAAGAAAGAAGCAATGAGTGGATTGGTTGAATATTGTTAGATTTGGGTTACCAGTGTCTAACTTTCTATGTCCACTATAATTATTTTGCTGGAAAAAAAAAATTAGCATTTCTTTAATATATATATATATATATATGCATATTCTTTGTGTATCCAAAATGGCTACACTACAATAAGTGGTACACCTTCCTGCTTGTTTGGCATGGCATTTTTTCATGCAATAAATAATAGAGTGGGGGAACTCCTATAATTTCTGTTATAAATTCTCCTTTTTTTTTTTTTTTTTAAAAAGGAAAAATACAAATCAAAATTTTGCCATAAGAGATATAGACAAGTGGTATGCATTATCCCTAAAATTTATTGTAGTAATTGAAGGAGAAGACTTTTAATAATTATTACTAACAAAAATAATTGATATTTTGTTGTCATATAGAGTTTCACATTGCTCGTTTTTAGTTGATTTACTAAATGATTATCAAAAGAGGATAGAAAGTCCTTTAACTCAATGATACGGTGAAATGGGCTCAAAGATGAATTAAAAAACTTATTAACAAAAATATAATCTAAAACAAGGCTAAATTGATTAATTTTCCTTATTATATGTTTTATATATATATATATATATATATATATATATTTGAGTAGGGGGGTGTGAAATTGAAACAAGACTTAACCTGGGGAAGGTGGAAAGGGGCAATTATGTCCAGGTTGATCCATCTTCATCACATGCTTTACATAGAATTCTGTTTATTTCTTTCATACAACTCCCCATAGGTAAAATATAGGTTGAACCAATAACTCCTTAATTCCACTCCAAAATAGAAGGTTTCTCCTAACCAAAATCAATATATATATATATATAAAAATATATATATATATATATATTTACGCTATATGTATAATTGACTCACATTATACTCACATAATATATAATTTTTATATAGCAAGTATCAAACTTGTGACTTCATGTAGAGTTATTCGCGAACAAAGCTCGTACGAGCTCGTTTATGTTCAGTTCGAGCTCGTTCGTTTATTAATCGAACCGAACTCGAACAAATTTTTAGGTTCAATTAATTTTTGAGCTTACTCGAACACTGTTCGCGAACATAATCGAGCATTCGGTAACATATTATTAATTTTTTTATTATAATTTATATATATATTATTTTTTTAAAAAAATGTGTCATAGTTCGCGAACTCGAACTTTATAAACAAATAATCGAACGAACTCGAACAAAAGTTTTGGCTCGAATTATTAAACGAACGAGCTCGAACAGTGTTCGAACACTTAATTGAACGAATTCAAATTTCCGATGTTCGGTTCAGCTCGGCTCGTTTACAGCTCTAACTTCATGTAACCTTTAAAAGACATCACTTATCTAAATATTTAGAGTCGTTAGTATAACTTTAACTTATAATTTTCTGATCATAAATAATAATACGTAAACAAATAATTGTGTTCTTGAATACTTTTGTGTGATAAAATGGGTACACACCATTTTTGTGAAATGTGAAATCTATAAAAAGCTTGATTTAAACTTGTAAAAAAAAGGAAAGTATATTCATTGCACGAAAATTATGTACAATAGTGTAGTTGTTCTTTAAAAAAGAAAAAAAGAAGTCAGATGGATCCTGATCTTGCAATTCTATTTCTAATATACCCCTTTTTTTTTTTTTGGGGGGGTGAGGGGAGTGTTATATATGCCATTATTTTATTTTATTTTTTTTAAACCGGATATGACAGCACTATGACTAAATTGAGTGTCGAACTCCTAATCTTTAGGTTGAGAGCATGAGTGCTGACACCTCGGACACAACCCATGCCATCATTATGTGCACAAAGGTGGTAAAGAAAAAAAAAAAAAAAAAGAAGAAAGAAAAGAGGCTTCACGCTCAAAATCTACTAGTATAATTAATGGTAATGAGTCAATTTTTGTCACTGAAAAAGGAAATTTATTATGTCTTAGATTTTGTTTAATCCATTATTACATCCTTAATAAAGTTAATAATGGAAAAAAAAACATTTAAAACTTAATGTTAAAAAAAAAAAACATGTAATAAAAATAGTAGGAGAATTTTGTAAGTCCATATAATACAAAAAGCTTAAATCCACTTATAGATAAGGTTTGTTAATTAAAAACCTTGGAAGAATCAAATGTGTAATTGTAATTATCTATACTTATTAACTTCCATTAATGGCTGGCTTTATCACATATTATAAGAAAATTCTCCAATTATATTTACAAATAACAAATACATAAATTATGATATTTAGTTATTGTACTATAGCTCCTCAGTCTTCTTCTTTTTTATTTTTATTATATATATATATATATAATTTTTAAAGTCATTAAATTATTTTTTAATATGTCATCAAACTTTATTATTAATTTACAATTTTATCAAAAATGGTAGTAAACTATAAAATGTTTTAAGGACTTACTATGTTATTTTAAAATAATTTGATTATTTTATTTTATTTTTTAAAAAATATTTTTACTTTTAATATGTCTTATATTTGTTAATATATATATATATATATATATATATATATATATATATATTTTAAATATTTTAATTTACTTATTTTTAAAGGGTATGTCCTTAGAAAGGACTTAGAGTTAAATGCATTATATATACTTTTTCTTTCATGAAAATAATATTGTCAACTAATGTACTTTTACAAATCAAAATTTAATTTTAATTTTTTTATAGCAAAAGTTTATATATATATATATATATTTGAATTATAAAAAAAAAGTTTATATATATTTGTAATATTTAATACATAAATATTAATTATTAAGCATTCACTAGAAAATAAAAAGTAATTTCAGGGTAGTATTTTTTATTTCAAAATTCTTCATTTCTTAATAATACAAAAAAAAAAAAAAAAAAAAACTTTTATATTTTCTTGGTTTTTGTGGGTTTTTTAATAGACATTGAGCTTCGGACAGCAAATAAGCTTTTGTAACTTTCTGCCGTATGGAGGGTCCTTAGTTTCTCTCTCTTCTCTTCTCTTCTCTTCTCTCTCTTCCTCTGCAAATCACAAGCCTCTGTATTCTGTACTTCCATCATAATTTTCTTCTTCTTCTTCTTCTTCTTCTTCTCAAGGTTAAGCTCTCACAGCCTTTCTTCTTCTTCACTGTCTAACTCATCTTCAAGTCTTCTTCTTGCCGCCCGGTGAGTCCTCCTTCTCTCGCGCTCTCTTTTTTTTTTTTTTTTTTTTTTTGGGTTTTTCTTTTTGAGGGGAAGGAGTTACCAGAGTTTTCCTGGTGTAGTATTTTTTTCTTCTTTATTTTCTTTCATTCTGCAGATCGTTTAGTTTGTATTTCTTGGTATTAGTTGCATTTTTCTTCTTTATTTTATTTTATTTTATTTATTTGGCGTGTATTTGTTGGTCGTGTACTTCATTGTTGTTACCTTTGTTATTCTCTTTTTTGGATTTTCTCTTGAGCTCTCGTTTTCTTTAGTTTTGTAGGGAGATGGGTGGGTTTTAGAGGTTTTTTTTTTTTTTTTTTTTTTTTTTTTTTTTAGTGCTTCAGGGAATTACTGGATTTTGAGGTTGGTTTGTATTATAGTGCCCTCTTTTTTGAATGTTTTTGTGAAATTTGTTCTTAATATTTGTGGTTTCTTTAAGTTTTTCGTTGAAATGATAATAATTTACTTTTTCTGTATTTGACGATGTTTTTGAAGAGAAGGTTTGGAATTTAATACGAAGGTTCGTTGAAATAGCAATTGTTTCTATTTATTTGGGGAAATAAAGAATTGGAGCGGAATATTTGAAATCTGATGACTCCGCCGCTGCTTAGTGTTGGGGAAAAAGGTCAGAGCAATGTGACCATGTTGGCATCATCATCTTCAGCTTCTGGAGAAAGTACTTGCCAAAGTGGATCAGTATACAAAGAGCGTAACTATATGGGATTATCAGATTGCTCTTCTGTGGATAGTTCCACAATTTCTAATACATCCGAAGCCAATAATGATGGCAGCTGTTTGAACTTGAAGGCAACGGAGCTCAGGCTTGGGCTTCCGGGATCTCTGTCACCTGAGAGGGATTCTAGTACTAAACTGGATGAAAAACCTCTGTTTCCATTGCATCCGGTGAAGGATGTAAATTATTCTTCACTCTCTCAAAGAGCAATTACTTCAGGGAACAAAAGGGGATTTTCTGATGCTATGGATGGATTCTCAGAGGTGAAAAATTACTTGTTCTAATTGAAGGTGAATTGGGATACTCTTGAATGGTGGTTCTTCTTACTATGGAAATGATCCTATATGTTTTTTACAGGGAAAATTTCTTTCCAGTTCAGAAGTTAATGCCATGTTATCGCCTAGAGGAATCCCTGCTAAAGACATCACAGGGTCTCAAGCTGCAAAACTGAAAGAAACAAAAAATCAGGAGAGGCCTCGATCGGCAACTGAAAGCATTACAAACTCTGTTGCAGCAAATAACAACAACAGTGGTGCCCCAGCCACCAAGTAAGGTTTCCATGATCCTAAAATGGAGTTGTTGTTTGAGGAATACATTGGAATTGATACCAACATTGATTTGTTTCCATTTATACCATCAGGGCACAAGTTGTGGGTTGGCCACCTGTTAAATCATTTAGGAAGAATACACTAGCTTCTACTTCAAAGAATGCTGAAGAAATTGATGGAAAATCTGGACCTGGTGCTCTTTTTGTTAAGGTCAGTATGGATGGTGCTCCATATCTGAGAAAAGTAGACCTTAAAACATACTCAGCATACCAGGAGCTATCTTCTGCCCTCGAAAAGATGTTCAGCTGTTTTACCATTGGTGAGCAATTTAGAATTTTTTTTTAGATGCTTTGTGTATTTTTTTATTTTTTTTTTATAAAACTTGAGAAGTGTAATATGTAATCCAGATGTAATTTTCATATCCTTCCGGTTTACTGCTTTTTCTATATGGTGTTAGGGCAATATGGATCCCATGAAACTGGTGGGAGGGAGATGTTAACTGAGAGCAAACTGAAAGATTTGTTGCACGGATCTGAATACGTTCTCACTTATGAGGACAAGGATGGTGACTGGATGCTCGTGGGTGATGTACCATGGGAGTGAGTCCAAATCCATGTCTGAACTATATATTTGTTACTAATTATTTCATTTCTTAGTGTCTGTTCACGTCAAACACTCTCACAAGGTAGTAAACTGGTAGATCTTGATTATTTGTATAGAACTGGTTTACATGGATGGAGGGTAAAGCTTCTTAAAGTTAATGGAAAAAAAAAATTAATCGGTATCTCAAAGCATATTGAACATGCTTCTATGAAAGGCTTCTTGAAATATGTTTTCTTTTTCATGATGAAGAGATCACTTGACATATTCTATATTAATGCAAACACTTAAAATGACTAGTCAGTAATCATGTATGATGTTCTAATCTGTCTCTTTGCTTGTGCTCAATGACTTTCACGTAAAGTTTAACCTCATCAATATGCAAATCAGATTTTGGGATTGTGCATCAGAGATATTAAGTTGCTCACTTTTCAGATATGGAAATTGTGTAAAGAGTAATTTTATTGACCTAAATTGTGCATCAAATAGTATGATATGGTCTGTGCCTCTTTACTCAGCCTGTTCATGCTTTATAGTTGGTAATAGCTTAATATCCTCCTAAAGTATGACATATTCCCTAAAGAATTTGAAATCAGTGGGTAGCTTATGCATATCTTGTATGTGATTTTGTGCTCAGAGTTGGATCAAATTTTTTCACGTATGAATTGCTCATGACTAAGATGGTTATTAGATTTGGGGATTCCTTATTGTAAAATATGATGTATTCTTAACATTCTATAATTTCAGTGGATGCTTCATGCATCAACCAGCTCTACTCCAATTAGCAGGTTGTTAACCTACTATTGCCTGTCATTTTTGATCTGATATTCTTTATCTGTTGGGTTGATGACAGGATGTTCATAGAAACCTGCAAGAGATTGAGGATTATGAAGAGTTCTGATGCTATTGGCCTAGGTTAGTATTTTCTTGTGGTACTTTTTCTATATTGGTAGTAGCCTATATGGCTACTTTTGCATGTGGACATTTTAAGTGGAGTTCTCAGGTAGTAGAGATAGCATGTTCTTGAGATTGTGTAACTTTGTCAGAATGTTTTATGATTCTTCTAATTAGGAGGAAAAAGATATTCAGTGATAAATTATGGAAAACGATAAGATGTTAATGTGAAAATAGATAATTTCTTGGTGGTAGTAAGGACTCTGATAAGAAAATGGCCAAAGTGCTTGTGATGCAATCATCCTAATGGATTATTTAGCTCTACATATTATTTTTAAACTCATTTGTTTTTCTCTCAAATACATCCTTTATTGATTTTGCCTTCTCTATCAGCAAAGAACTGCTTTTCATGTGTGACAGAGTGGAGAAATGGGAACATATGTAAACAAGAACACGTAGCTTCACAGGAAAGCAATTTGTTTTAACTGCCATACAGGCTAAATTCTCTGTTAAAAATTTTTAAATGTCAATTCCAAGCTTTGATGCTAAATTTTCATGACTACTACTGATGGCAAATTTTAATACATACTGAAATTTCGGAATCATATTGGTAAATTGGTATGCTTGAATGTAAAGATTATTGGTTTTTGTAAGATCTGACTTTGATGAGTCCTATTATGATCTCCTAAAAGCTCATGAACATGTAAGACCATTTTTTTCTTTTGCTGCTTACTTTGAAGTCATTTCAATTCCAAGAACCCTGCACCTTGACCAAAATAATCCACGGTTTTCTGATTTTGTTTTTACTCAACAAGTTCATGACCTCTCTAATTACTGATTTGTTTTTGTAGCTCCAAGGGCTGTTGAGAAGTGTCGGAGCAGGAACTAGCTACCCTCTTTCACGGTTCATGGTATCCATAAAGCAAGCTAGAACTTAAGGGGACATGGGAATGGGGTTCTAGAAGCCTATGACCAAACTGTTCTTCATCTCAAGTTGTGATCAAAATGTTGGCTGGAAGGCAGATGATCCGGTAGATGCTTACGTATTATGATTGTCTTTTTCTTTTTTTCCTTTTCAAATATGTTCCATTGTGTTAATTATCCAACTTCCTTGTCTATCTAATATGTTAGTAACTCCTAAGACCCTTTCTCTGGGTGATTGCTACTTATAAATGTGATCTTTGATCATGGGGTCCCATGCACACATTGTAGTATGTAAAGCGTATTGTTTGTTTAAACGCCTATATATATATATATATATGACTGGAAGAAGTTGTTTGCTCAAAGACTAATTTGGCCATTTTGGTAACTTGCCACCATTATTTTTTATCTGCTTCCACAAAATACTGCCATGTCTTTTAAGTTAAGTGCTTGCATGAAACAGTGATAAAAGGTAACAGCCATTGTGAGTTAAAATTGAAAAAAAACTGGTAGCAGTAGAGTACTAAATGAATGCTTTTAACTACAGGAATTACACAAGAGACAAAATTGTAGTACAGGAATAAAATTGTGGGGATTTATTGTCTGCTCATTCTTGTATTATTTTGCACTTAGTGTCTATCAAAATAATTGCTGTGTCAGGGCTTTAAGTACCATTACTGTTTAGTGTTCCGGTGGTAATAAATGACTGACTGCATTGCTAATGCTACATTGATTTGACTCTCTTATCCCACACAACCTGACAACTTTCTTTTGTGCATGTTTTACAACTTATTGAATGGTAGGTTTAAATAAAGTCCCTCGATCTTATAAGTGATAAAATTTTATTACAAATTAATACGATTTTCCAATAACATGTCCTATGACTGAGTCTAGACTGCAGTATAAGATTCTGCTATAAAGTATTATATATTATATTAAAAATTTTACCACAGGATTCCAATTTACCATTACATGTCTGTGCACTGAAATCTTGTGTCTCTGGTTGCACATGATACCATATATATATATATGTATGTATAGATGTGTGTGTATGGTATTGTCTTTGATTCTTTTGTCTCCTTTCCACGAGGGTGTCTTTCAGAGGGTTCAGTGTTGGGGTTGTGAATTGTGATAAATGATCCAAATGCATAAATCTGCAAATGCATGTATCTCTGCAACTTCACTCAGAGTTGTTATATATATATATATATTGCCTCCTATACATACAATGGAGTGAAGAAACCTCCATTCCTGCCTTGCATTTTTTAAAAATAGATTAGACAGTGTTCTGCAGTCTGTGTTTGTGTCTGTGTCTGTGTCTGTGTCTGTGATGACAGTTATTGAGAAGAGAGAATTAAAGAGAGTAGTTAGTTGTGTGGTAAGAGCGAAGAATGCAAAAGTTTACGTACGTTAGTGTTGTATATAGAATATAATATATATATATATATATATATATAGGTAGGTCTGTGGCGTGTTCAGTTTTGGTCTGAATTTTTTACATAAATATAAGCAGCGGCAGAGAATGGCAACCATTTTTATGCCGGCAAAGAAGCCAACACAAACATTTAAAAGTAATTCTCATTTTACGAGACTAACTGCTGCTCCCTCACTCACCTCACCACATAGTGCACCATCTCCAAACATGTTTTTATTTTTATTCAAATTAGAATAAAGTAATGCTATTACAAACTAATTTTTACTTTGGAAAGATCTCACATTAATATTGTCATGCCTTCTATATACATATTTAAGTTTTACAATCATAATTTTCATAACAAAATATATTGTCATCATGATTCAAGAATCTTGAATTCATGATATAGCTATGAGTATGTAATATTTACCATAATAAGTATTTAAGTCTATATACATTATAAAATAGATTCAGACAAGTTTCGAATATAAAATAAGATATTAAATACAAAGAGAATAATATCTTTTATTTGGAATTAAAATTATTTCAAAAGGTTTGGTTACTTATTTATTTAATTTTGGTAAAAAAAAAATTCCTCATTGCTTTGACTTTTGAAGTCATTATAAGTTGGCATTATATATATATATATATATATATATATATAGTGATTAAAGTAGACAATTAATTAGCTAATCAATCATCTTAATTAAGAGTTGTCATAAATTGGTTCTAAGTTAATTAATTAGTTAATGATTAGTCTAATTATCAAACTTGAATATTTTATTGGTCTATCATCCCAGATTGAATGTTGAGACATACTTTTTTCTTGTTTATTTTATTTGTTATAGATAGACAAAAATAATATTTTTTAAATACAAAAATTAAGGTATTTTTTAGTTAAAAAGATTAATTTTTTTCGATATAAATAATAATTAATATGTATGAGTTGTAAAAAATTAATTATATTTTAGAGTTTGTTACGTTTTTAGATTTTGAAGGTTTTGAGGTTTTGTACCTAACAAACATTGAAATAAATATTATTCAAAGGATTTGGTGGCTAATGAGCCAAAACCCTAAACTTGGTAAGTACATTCTACTTTAGATAATTAGGGTTTAATAAATATTTGCTACTTTCACGATTCTACCCTTGTTTAAATTAGGGTTATAAAGAATATTATAACATTTATATATTTATATTTTACATTCATTTTGAAAAGCATGAATATGATGAAATTTGTTCTTGAAATTGTTGTACCAACATTTCACTTGATACATACATCCGACATTGGATAGAGGGTGTTCGCGAACAAAACTCTTTCGAGCTCGTTTATTAATCGAACCGAACTCGAACAAATTTTTAAGCTCGATTAATTTTCGAGCTTACTCAAACACTGTTCGCGAACATATTATTAATTTTTTTATTATAATTTATATATATATTATTTAAATAAAAAAAAAAGTGTCATAGTTCGCGAACTCGAGCTTTATAAACAAATAATCGGACGAACTCGAGCTTGAGTATGCTTGAAAGTTAAACGAGCGAACTCGAGCTTTATAAACAAATAATCGAACGAACTCGAACAAAATTTTTGGCTCGAATTATTAAACGAGCGAATTCGAACAATGTTCGAACACTTAATCGAACGAGCTCAAATTTCTAATGTTCGGTTCAGCTCGATTTGTTTACAACTCTAACATTGAAACAATAAGACAAATATTTTGATATTAGTGTTTATATAGAAGTTTATGATCATCGCTTTTATCCTTGCTCCTTTTATTTTTAGACATCATAACTTTTTCTCGAGAGGTACTCATCTTTCTATTTTGAAAGATAAGAGAAGACAATTTAGCGAAAAAGCTACTCAGACTATAAGGAGGGAGGGAATATTAGCTACATCAAATGGTTACATAAATAAAAATTGTGTTTTGCTTTACTTGTTTCTACATACACCAACCTTGCACGACCCATTTTTTGTGTCCATGAACATGGTTATTTTCCATCATCTCAAGCAACTTTATATTCTCAATTTAATTCTCTAGCTCCATACTACAATTTTTTTATTTTCCCTCTTTTTGGCCATCATAAATCAATTGAGGCCATACCTAAGATTATTGTCGGATATTGATAATATTGTTAACAGTAGATCAAATATATTATATGTACACCACAATAAAGTTCACTCCCTACTCTCTTTTTTATTTTTTTTTCCGGTTTCAGTATCCTGTATCCGTATCTTTTACTTCGACTAATTCGAATTCATCTCACATTGTATTTACAGAGTTTATTCTAATTTGGATGAAAACTTCATCATAACTCTTTTATATAGCGCTTATAACGAGTATTAAACCTTAAATTTCGTGTAACATTGACTTTCTCATCATGCAAAGTCAAAAACTTACTCACTACTCTATTGTACTAATAATCATTGATATTTGAATCTTCTGTAACAAATTTTTTTTTTTTTTTTTCCGTTTCACGATCCTGTATCTGTAGCTTTTGTTTCGATTAATTCGAATTCGTCACACATTGTATTTATAGAGTTTATTCTAATTTGGAAGAAAACTTCATCATAACTCTTTTATATAGCGCTTATAACGAGTATTAAACCTTGAATCTCGTGTAACATTGACTTTCTCATCATGCAAAGTCAAAAATTTACTCACTACTCTATTGTACTAATAATCATTGATATTTGAATCTTCCGTAACAATCCTTTTTTTTTTCCGTTTCACGATCCTGTATCTGTAGCTTTTGTTTCGACTAATTCGAATTCGTCTCACATTGTATTTACAGAGTTTATTCTAATTTGGAAGAAAACTTCATCATAACTCTTTTATATAGCGTTTATAAAGAGTATTAAACCTTGAATCTCGTGTACCATTGACTTTCTCATCATGCAAAGTCAAAAACTTACTCACGTGTACTAATAATCATTGATATTTGAATCTTCTGTAACAATCTTTTTTTTTTCCGTTTCACGATCCTGTATCTGTAATTTTTACTTCGACTAATTTGAATTCATCTCATATTGTATGAATCTCGTGTAGCATTGACTTTCTCATCATGCAAAGTCAAAAACTTACTCACGTGTACTAATAATCATTGATATTTGAATCTTCTGTAACAATCTTTTTTTTTTCCGTTTCACGATCCTGTATCTGTAATTTTTACTTCGACTAATTTGAATTCATCTCATATTGTATGAATCTCGTGTAGCATTGACTTTCTCATCATGCAAAGTCAAAAACTTACTCACTACTCTATTGTACTAATAATCATTGATATTTGAATCTTCTGTAACAATCTTCTTTTTTTTTTTCAATGTGTAAAAATAAAAAATAAAATTATAAAAGACAAATAGAGTTCAAACTAATATATATATATATATATATATATATATATATATTTGTTGGTTGTGTTATAAATGCAGAGAGATAGTAAGTGAATGGTTCCTTGGTATGTTTGAAGGTTCAGAATCCAAAAGCCAAATCATTTTCTAAATGATTGGTTCAGACAGCGAACAAACCTTCTTCAATCACCTTTTTTTTTTTTTTTTTTTTTTATTCTTATTATTAATTATGGTATACAATCAAACATATAAAATTTATTTATTTACAAATATATACATTTTTTGCTCTTTTATTTTTTGAAAGGAGGAAAAATAGAGGGAGTGTGGTAATTGATTTTTGGACATTTAAGTTGGAAGACCTTTGATTCTCCGAAGCCCAAGAAAGCATTGGTATGGTATCACTTTCTGAATTTATTCAAAGTCTTCCATCAATGGCGACGTTTATAGTTCTCATCATTTAATTCATTCCATGCATCCATTTTAGAATTACTATATATCAATTTCAAACTAATTAATGCCTCTTCTTATCCAAAATCTTCAAACTAAAAAAAAAATAATAAATTATTATTATCATTGGTGTAATGAAGCATTTGTATCTAAACTAGGGTTACTTAATTATTTTGTAGATCAGAGATTAATTTTTAAGACAGGTTACTGCGTCTTTTCCTTTGTCATTGTTATATATATATATATAAAGAGAGAGAGAGAGAGAGAGAGAGAGAGAGAGAGAGAGAGAGAGAAAGTTCTACAGAATATAATATATATATATATATGTATATAGCCTGCATGCACTTTCACTGATGAACTTAGAGATTCTTCCAAAAACTTCTTTATTACATTTTATGTACTTTCACTGATCCTCCATTTGTTTATTAATGTGGCAGTTATGGGTTTTCTTAATGATATCAGTTATCAGTTCATTATAACATGTTCCCCCAATAATTAATGGTAGCATCTCAACCACCTTTCTCCAGTAGGAGAACTTTCATTTTCTACACTCTTTTTTTTTTTTTTTTTTTTTTTATATATTTATATTATCAGCCAGCCATGTGCTCACATCAACTTTCATCCGTTAATTAATTAAGTATAAGTACAAAATTATTCTGCTAATGACGTCTAAAAACAACTATTATTATCAATTAATGTAATTAATATATATATATATATATATATATATATATATATATATATATATAGCAAGATATAGATCATGTGGATTCATTAGTTTATTTCGAGTGATTAAGTTTATATGCAAGTAGTTAATAAACCATGCACGATACTACTTTGAGTTTTTTATTGGTTAAAAAGATTAAAATATTATTTTATTTTACTTTATTTTTTAATAGAAAAATATAGTATTGTTGTCTGAGAAATAACTTAACAGCCTTCTTGATTTAGAAATATGGGTAAAATGAGGGTGGAATAACTCAACAATTTTCCTGGTTTTAGAAATATATATATATATATATGGTAAGACATAATCAGAGAAGAATTAATGTCTTAAATGAAGTGAAATTAATTGTGGAAAATGGGATCTCAGTATCTGGAATCATCTAAATGATTAAAAAATATAAATTAAATTAACTAGTATTAATAATATATATATATATATATGGGATCTTCAATTCTGGGTACTGAAGGATTTGGTTATGGTGTAGATCACGTTGTTGCCATATGCTTAGTTCTCAGAGAGGTGCGGATCATACCATACCATATATATAACTTTAAATTTGTCTCTTTCTCATTTTCTTTCTTTCTCTACCTCGTGTGCTTTTCAATGCATAAACTTAGGAACATTAAAAAGATCGATCCATCTTCATAAAATTAAATGCTATCTTTATAGGAACGAATATCTTATATATATATATATATATATGAATTACATTAATTTGATTTACGGGTTCATATGCAGTGTACAAATCTAATTTTGATTGGCTCTTTTAATCATTATTATTTTTTCTTATGACACGGAGTTTTTTAATTTTGAACAACATCTTTAAATCATGTTCATAACTAAAACGGGAGTAAGTCTCTTACTCTAGTCCTAAGTTTTATACGACTGCATATATATATATATGCTAATAGAGCCCTTAATTAATCAACTCACATGCACCTTCAATTTACTCTTACACTATAATAAATGATGTAATTTTCTAATGTAATAAATAAATAATAAATAAAACAAAAGAAAGAAAAAGGAGGTAGTAAACATATTCTGATATTTGAGCAAAAGATTGGGTCCAAGGGTACGTCCTACAAAAGTGACCTTAAATAAATGTAATTGAAGAGCATTGATCTCGTTTTTAATTAAAACTATGTCCTTTTGGGTCAGCAGTTTTGTGGTTTTCAGATCTGAGGGGCTTAATAATTTTGCAAATTGGCATTTGGATTCTTTTTTCCATATGCCATGTGACCCCTTTTTTTCTTACCCTATAGATTTAAGGGTTTTATTTTTTTTTTTATTTAAAAAGAAAAATGGTACATAATTCTGGTAAAGTATGATCATCATCATCATCTGATGAACACCCTAGCCATCTCGTACAAACACCTGTCCCATGTGAACATAGATAATTCTCTTTCCCAATTGTGAATTAGGATTGTTTTACAATATACATATATAAGAAAATAATCAAAAGATAATTGTATTCATATAGTCGAAGTTTCTATTTCAACTAATTTGAATTCAGCCTAAATTGTATCTAAAGCTTAACTCTTACTCTTAGGAAAGCTCAACTTGATTCTTACATAGTGTTCGTAACGAGTATTAAACTGTTGAGTATATGAAGTTTGATAGTTGTCGGGAATTCTTGTTTGCGGGAGTTCAACTGCGCAAACGCCTTTTGGTCCAATTGTTGACTATTCTTATAATCACTTATGTAACTTGTAAATCTTAATTGTGAGTGTAAGGAATACAATTCTAGTGTGACAGTGAATGTAAATTTGTTTGACAGAACCATGTAAATTTGTGTCTCATATTACTTTCCTTTTTTTTTTTTAATTGCCTGTATTTATATTTCGATCCCAACATAAACTTGTACCTTTCGTGTAACATTTATAAAATACTTACCCCACTTGTATCTAATCAAATGCTTCAAGAAAAAAAAGTTGATATTATAGCTAGGGACACTTAAATTTAATTATCAATTTCAATAATTTAGTCAAAAGAACATGATCATTAATTTTATGGTTTTTTTTTTTTTTTTTTGGTCAGCTTCATAATTGAATATTTTGCCTTATAATTAATTAATTTTCTAATCAGAAGAAAGAAATGTGTCTACATTAATCACCTTTGCTTTAAAGCCAAATCAAGAGAGAAGACCAAAACCTTCCTTTTTCTTTAGAAATTATGGAAGTCAAAGACAATAACAATCTGCATATCCAAAGACCATAATCAGCAGCACATGTAATGGGTTTTCTATTCTTTAATATTATGCTCTTGGATCATCTTCATTTCTCTCTCTCTCTCTCTCTCTCTCTTCTTTCTTTTTTTATTTTTTATTTTTTAATTTTTTTTGAGGGGGGTGGGGGTGGGGAGTTTATATACTTCCAATAACCATATAATTCTCAAAAGAAATATTATTTTACAAACAATCTATTTATTCCAGAGTAGGATTTTTTTTTGTGTATAAAGAAATTAATGTTGATAAAATTAATTATATATATATATATATACTTGTTTCATGATGTATAAAGTATGATAAAAAAAAAAATACAAATTTTTTGTATATGAAGAAATGGATGTTGATAGAATTTATTTTAAAAAAAGAAGAGAAAGAAATTGATCTAACCCAATTCAGACTAATTAAAGTATAAATGACTATTTCTATAATCATCGATTAATCGAGAAGCAATCTAGGGAGAGAGATCCCTACGACTAAAGCATATATGTCTGAAATGCACCACAAGATTGTTCTTAATATGAATAAAATCTAACTAATCATATTATTATAATGTGTAAAGAAAATCTCTCCTCATTTTTTTTTTTTAAAAAAAAAAGAAGGAATATATATATATATATATATGTGTGTGTGTGTGGTCAAAGGTGCTACCGTCTAAGAAGAAAATGAAAAAAAAGAAAAAGAAAAAAAGAGGGTGGGGGGAGGCTTTGTGAGTGGAGATCCCAAAGTAGGGTCAAACATGGGATCATCAAGTTCCCATAAGTGAAAGATGAATGTGAAATTGAAGTCATTTCTAATAAAGAAAGCTCCTCCACCTCCTCCCCAACATGAAACTCAGATCTTATGATAAAAAAAGGTGGTCCCTCTCTCTCTCTCTCTCTCTCTCTCTCTCTCTCTCTTATATATATATATATATATATATATATATCTATATATATCTATGTTCTTCTTCATTCCTCTCCCAAACATTCTCTAGGTTTCTTATGCTGACCATCCCCCCATTGATTTTATTCTTGATAAGTTGGTTTCATTTTAGTGGACTTTCCACATTAAAAAATAAAAAAAAATCCAAATCTCAAACAGTTTATATATAATTTTAAACTTATAACAATAAATCTTATAAAATTGAAAACTAATATATATATATATATATATATATATATATATATATATATATTTCATAGAATGATCAGCTGGTGAATCCTAGTAGTACTAGGATATATATATACTGAATTTTGTCTTTAAATGTTTAAATCAATATTAGCTAGATTTTTAAAAAAATTATATATTGTTCAAATATATATATATATATATATATATATATATATATATATATATATATATATATGTTATTCTATAATTTAAAATTTATATGATTCAACAATTGGTTGAGAGATATTGCAGTGGAAGCAAAGGTGGGTTTGGATCATAATTTATTTTTAATAATTTTTTCATTAAATACGAGTAATCAAATATCGATGTTTCCTTATATAAATCTTTTTTATATAATTTTAAGAGACTCACACATACGAAATTTTAAAATAAATTTGAATTAATGTAGTATTATATATATATATATATATTTGAATTAGAGAATGGATATAGAACAATATTATTAGTTATATTAATCATAGGAAGTTGATTGTTAATGTCTAAATACTTTCACACACTTTTTCAAATGACTCCAAACCTTAATTTGGGTTGTTTTTCAATGTCTCCTATGAATTTTTCAAATGATTGAAACGTTTTTTTTTTTTTTTTTTTTTTTTTAAATAAAATAAAAACAAATGAAAATCTTGTACTAATTTTGAAGATTTTCAAACCTTGAATTGTTTATCATAATGTCAATTCTTAATATTCTCGACCTCCGACAATAAAACATGGAAGACTCATCACATGCAAATATATATATATATATCGCAAACTATTTCCCAATATCAAACAAATTTTTTAACTTCTAATATTTAACTTTTCTTAAACCACCAAAAAAAAAAAAAAAAAAAAACCCAATTTCACCATTTATTATATTAATTTTTTTTTTAAAGTTACAAAACCCTTTTTTTACAAAATCTTATAAGTCTAGTAAAAGGTTCTAACTGCATTGCATTCTGTTTTATCAACCAATATATTAATTCTAAATTCGAATTATTTTAAATATATCAGTACATACATGAGAAAATATATATATATGAAAATATATATATATATATATATTTTTTGGTAAGTACATGAGAAAATATATTAAATATATATACATGCGACAATTTAATAATAATTAAACCTTAAAATTAAAATAATTGTATGTGGTTTAGAATTCTCCAAAAAGAGAACAAAGAAGGAAGGCCCTGCTTGTGGCCTTTGATTTCGTGTTTTTAACTATAATCTCTATACATATTTGTGATCACATATTATGAGCTGGTCGGCTACACAATTATCAACTCATATCCTATATTTTTTTATATCTACTTGGGGCGTTCGGTGTCCCCACCTTATTTGGTGAGACTAATCCGAACTCGGTCTGCAGAGCGCTCGCAGAGTTCAACTCTTACTCGAGGGTAAGGGTCTGGTCCTGAGCTTTTTTTTTAACATGGCACTAACCACCCCAGAGGATTTAAAACATCGATCATCTGCACTAAAGGAAGTCTTAGGAGTCCGCGCATCAACTCCTCAAGCTACCGAGTTACTCATATCCTACATTTACTATTATATATTTTTACTTTGTACTTGTAAAATATATGGAAGTATAATCAAATCAAATTATATATAAATTCAAATTTTTTTTTTTTTTTTTTTGGAGTGGATTTTCTTAGTAGAAGGAATTAAAATGGAATAGAGTAAACAGCGTGATATGAGTACGCGTGGAAATAAGGCCCCCCCGCCCGTCACCCTTCCCTTTCCGAATGATAGATGACCTGGTATCCTATCTGGACATCGCACATGCCTTGTTGCTTGCCACGTAGGATTCCTAGGCTCACGAACAAAACCTAACGTCATTCTTCTGGGGTCTGTCTTCATTAAACTTTTCTTCTAATTATCTTTGATCTAATTTGTATTATTATTATTATTATTACTTAACTTCTTTTCACTATTTTGTTATATTGTATGTTTGTGGCTATCACAAATTTCTTTTAGCCCCTCCTCCCACCATTCCCTCCCCCCAAAAAAAATAATAATAAAATTTTTTGATTATGGTAATATTTTAAACCTTTTTATATGAAAGATTATTGGTTTAAATTAGTCAAGATTTTAGTTATGATTTGATTATTTGGCTTGTTCGATACAAGCAAGATGAGTGTGTCAATGATTTTGTTTATTTCGAAAATAGGTCTCTTTCTCATGACCAAAAAATTATACCTATCACATAAGTAATTTTATTAATTCAATTAAAGTAATTTTTACAATGATATTTTCTTCAATATATATGCATATATCTATATAAATCGTAATGGCAATGATATGATACTTTGAAAAAAAAAGACTATAATGTGTGAGAAAAAAACAAAGACATTATCATTTTACAAAAATTTTAATTTTTAAAAGAAAATTTTGTCAAATCCAATCGTTTAGATTTGGGTCATTAGTTCAGTTTTTATTGTCTTTCTAAGCATCTTATGAAATTTTTTATACACCTAATATGGATTAGCTTATTGTTGAAGAAAAAAGGCGAAATCGAACCTTTCTTGCATCTGAGTTTTGTGTCCGATAATTTAAATATTGAACTTTTATATGTAGTTATTTCTGACTCATCTAATATTAATTTAAGATGTTTATAAAATAGAAAAATGAAAAAATTGATGGATAAGAAATAGTATTGTACTAGTTTAATTTATGTACAAGATAGGGATGAAAATAAAGACACCTTTTTACAAGTACTATATTGTCCAATTCCTGACCGACTTCATTCCGAGGTCACTTTTTCTTTGATGTAATTTCGAAGAAAATACCATAAATATATATATATATATATATGTGTGTGTGTGTGTGTATGTATGAATTCTAGTGTGGTCGTGTAAGTACAATCCACATTACTTTTGACTGCTATTTAGTCACCTCACCCCTCACATAAAAAAAAAAAAAATCTACATTATTTTAACAATTAATTAATTGAAATACTTTCTTATTTAAAGTAACTAAAACCCATGATTACTGGTTAAGATAAGATCAAATATTAATATTTATTTAATCATTAATTGTTTCCATATTAGTAGTATATTTGATAATAATGTAATAATTTCATTAGCATAGATTCCATTCCTTAGCTAGGTACTTTTACATAGGGCGACAATATTGAATTTATTATGAACCTGACACGATATCAGCACATTAAACTAGAAGGTTCTGTTTAGATATTAAATTTAATTTTTTTTTATCAATTTAAATTTTTAGAGGGTGTGATAATAATTTATCTCACTTTAACATATTTTTGAATTTGAATGAGAGTGACTCTAATTCACAAACCCATAAAATTAGTTAGGTTGATACGATTATCAAATGAGTCAATTTTAAGTTGAAATTTTGAAAATAATTATTATTATTTTTTTTTGCTTAAGCCTCCGGTATCCGAACTCACATGGGCCGATTAATTCGGATTCGACCTAGGGTGCGCTCGCAGAGTCCAACTCCGACCCAAAGCTTTTTAACATGACGCTAATCATCTCGGGGGATTCGAAACCTCCATCATCCGTCCTAAGGAGAAGCATTAGGAATCTGTTCACCAACTCCCCCAAACTGGTGCATTAATAATTATTAAATTTATCGAGTCTAATTAAAATTTTAAATATGATTATTTATATAAATTCAATACAATTAGTCAAATTTGACACGATTGTAACTACTGGTTGTTAATACTTTTTGTTGTGGAGTTAACTAAAAGTCTTCAAGATGAAATAAAAAAAATTTACCTATAGTAGTAGACTTAGGGATAGTAGTAGTAGTGATTCATCATTGAAATTTAAATCATGGACTAATAATTTTCTAGAAGGAAGAGGATGATAGTGTTTTTTTTAAAAAAAATAAAAATAAAAATAAATAATTAAATAAAATGGAGACGGTGAAAATAGAGTAGACATAACTTTGTCAAGTGTGTTGTGGTCGAGTGGTTAGCAATCACACTCTCAACCTAAAAGTTGGGAGTTCGACACCCAACTCAGCCTTAGTGTTGCCAACTCAACAATTATGCTATCGGATTCGAGTATAGATTATTCGGGTTAACCCAAACAACACAAAAGAAAAAAAGTCGACCTAACTTTAGACACGTATACAAAAATCTTTACTTTATAAAAATATAAAATTATTTCTTTCATAGGGGTTAAGAATTACTAGTGCACTACTAAGCTAGCAGTAGAAAAATAATTGGTATAAAAAAGTAGCTTTAGAATTGCCTAACTTTGATTAATATAATGATTAGGGTTAAGATTGGATAACAATAATTACTATTATTATAATATTTTTACAGAAACCGAAGTCCAAAAGGTAGATTTTCAGTATATATTTGACAAAAGAAAACGGAGTTCCAGAAGCACGATTTTCTAAAGACTCGTCATGACGTCAGCAATGAGAGATATGACCACACGTGAACGTGACTGTCCTAAAATTATTGACCGTTTGATGATGCCTTTTTTTTCCTCTCACTGCTGACTTCGGTCAATTGTCTCTCTCGTCACTCACTCCTTTTTTTATTAGGATTAGTTAGAATAAATGAATGAGATAATAGTCTTACAGTTAGGCAAACGACATTTGGTTTCTCTAAGTCAAAGTGGATGAATTTTATATTGTTATTTAAAAATAAATTTTTGTTTATTACTTTTAATTAAATTTATTTATTTATTTATTTTATTTCTTTTTAGAAATCTTAATTTTTATCGTTTCTCGAACTCACGACCTCTCATATTATAAATGAGGTGCTACTAGTTGAGATACACCTTATCGACAATTATTAATAAATAAATTATTAATTTTATATCATGGTTATTGTTTGATTTGTTTGTACGTAATTTAGTGTTTACCAACAATCTTTTATTTTTTTTTTTTTAAAAGTTCAATAAATTATAATTATTTTTTTTTATATAATTAATAAAGTATACATCATAAGTTATTATTTTATTAATTTGTATTCAATTTAATATTTATTAAATAACTATTGTTATTTACTTTTATAAAATTTTAATAATTACATATTATGATATTATAATTTTATTTTTATATAAATATGAGAGGTATTGACGTGTCAAAAAGTTTATGTAGGTTAAGAAGTCTAAGGTGGATGCCATGACGGGTCAATTGGGCCCACAATAGGCCTCCCCGAAGTCAAGCCAATGACGAGCTACAAGTACTATCTAGAGGGTACGTATGATCTCCGATACAGAAAGATATTCGTAATACGATTCGATAGACATTGTTTGGAGTCACTAATTTAGATTATCCGGAAGGTACTCAATCTATGTGTCACTTCCTCATTGGATCTCTCTCCATATAAACACTAACTTACACCCATACACACAAAATGAAAGTCAACTATCACAAAATATTCTAAGTGTTCGTTGCTCTCAGAGCGAATAGTTGAAGATATTCTCCACCCTTCAATTCCTTAATAGTCTTCTTGATATTCTCAACCATCGGAAAGCCAACGCCGATAACACGCGCCGACACTTGACCTTTATTGTAGGACACTTGGTGGAAAGTGGAGCTCAATCATCTCATGTAGCAAGACAGGAGAATTGTTCTCCAATCAAAATATGTAATTCAAAAAGAAAATAATTTTAATTTTATACGGCTACACATAAACTTGTAATCTTAATTTATTTTTTTTTTGTATTAAATTTGAGTGTAAATATAATATTATATTTTCTATCTTAAATATTATGATAAAATTTATTAGATGATGATTAATTTTGGATTCAAGTGGTCAATAACAAGTTCAAAATGACAAAGGTTCAACCCGGTAGCTTGGGGGAGTTGGATTAGTCTCACCGAAAAGGTGGGGACACCGAACACCCTAAGTGGGTACCAAAAAAAAAAACGACAATGGTTCCAATTAACTTCAATCTAATAATATCAAGAATTTCCCATAAAAGGAAAAACATAAAAAAATAAAAAAAAGTTTCACTTCTTTCCATTTTTTTTCCCTTAACACTAAATAAATAACACCAATCCATCCATTACATAACATTCTATAATTAGAAATTAAGTGATTCGCTTGATACAAACGAAAAAATATTATAATGTTAAATAAAATTGTATTTGACGCTCATTATCAATGTTATGTAAAATTCAAAGTAAAGTCTAATTTTTTTGGGTTAAATCTTATTAGTGAAGGTTTCAAAAATCACGAAATAAAACAATGAATTATTATCCATAAGGAAGTAATTAATGATGATACGTGTTCGTAGGTTGTATATAATATATATATATATATATATATATATATATATATATATATATATATATGTATATAGTAGTAGTAGTAAGATAGATGTCATTTAGCAAAAAAAAGTAGTAAGTTAGATGTGGAAATATTGTATTGGTAGAGGAATTAAATTCGAGTCCTACTCTTAGTGTCTTTTTCTGTTTTCACTTTTCAGTACTAGTCCTAGGGTATACTGTATACTATAAGTACCATAGGGTCTGATTCCCTTATATATTCACCTACTTACTCCTTCTTCCATAAACCTACTACTAGCACCAGATATAAATATATATATATATAGGTACACGTAAATAGGGGCACCAAACTTCATGTTTAGTATTGGGATCATGATGATACTTACAAATCCAATCAATCGAATTAACGGCCACGATTCTTTTTCGGTACTATATATATGTATATTATACTATACTAGTATTTTGTTTCGTCATCTTCCTTACTTTGGAATCTTGCATCAACTACTATTGTCCTAGAAGAAGTTTTTTCCTTTCTTTCTTAACTCCACACTCTAAATATAGTTTTATTTTTGGAAATTGATTATGATGTGACTTTTTTTATTGTTATTCTTGCTCCAATTTTGAGAATTCGAGTTTCTATAAAAAATAAAGTTAAATAGAGATTGCTCTCTAAAAAGCTTATCCGATACTTAAGTCATAAACAATCGAAAGGAAAAAAGTATGAGATGAAAAATATAGCAATTCTAAAATCATTTATGAATTACTTAATTGAGTCGGAGATCTCTTTAGAACGATATCATATATATGTTATACAACGATATATATATATATATATATAAAAAAGTTCAAAGAAAATCATTTATATGTTTTTAATTTCGGTTCAACTGGTCGCACCATCACAAGAAACAAACATATAATAGTAGTAACTAAGTCGTTGAAACATTTATTAAAACAAAGCACGAATCATAATGTATTAATATAAATATGTTTTGATCTAAATTTTTACATATCTCGTTTAAAAAATTTATTAAACAGTTATAAAATCTTTTGATCGACGCGTTTTAAATTTATGAAGCGAAATTAAATAATAAAGCGTTTAAACTTGTTTTGGTGAGGTATCCATCACCCAATTGGGGGGGGGGGGGGGGGGGGGGATAAGTTTATAGAGATTGAAAGGGGGAGGTACATTATTTGTGAAGTGGTCCATTATGGTCTTGCCTTAATTAGAATTTTTGGACGGTACGTGCATTAAACCACTCTCACTTTCCAATCACAATTAAGCACTTTAAACTTTTGAATTGGTACAATGAGAAAACGTATGATGAATATTACACGAGATTAATGGTTCAATCTTTGTTGTGAATACTATAAAAGAGTTATGGTGAGACATTCCCCGAGTAAGAGTTGGATTATACTAACGCAACCCGAGTTAAACCTGAATTAGTCGGAGTTGTAATAACTTTAGATATTATATGGTTTAAAAATAAAATTAAACAATTCTCTCCAATAGTCAAATTCTATTAATAGCATCGTTATGTTAAGTCTCTATTTGGTCACATTTACTTCTCTTTTTCTTTTTTATTTTTTTTTTTTTTTTTTTATTTTAAAAATTTTTATAATATTCAAAACAATCGTAATTTATCTTCACTTATGTTGTGGATGTCATGAGTTTAAGTTAAAATTCATAAAAAAATCAAAATTTATAAAAATATTCACATAATAGTTATATAAAAAAATGAAATTTCATTTTATTGTATCTTGTAATCCTCAATTTCTTAAATTTGGGATTGATTTCGATTTTTTTTAAAAAAATTGTATTAAATGAAGAAGACCAAGAGATTACTAATTAAAACTAATTAAAATTTTTTTTTTTTTTTTTTTTTTTTTTTTGTAAAATCTCGAGACACAGAAAAAAAATGATTTAATAAGGATTTCATTAATGCTCATAATTTTATTCATTTTTGAAAGTAAGAATAATAATAAATAGTAATGAAAGGATTGAAGTTACACTAGGGGGATACTATTTCCGATAGGGGGATACTATTTCCGATCACGGCAGAGAGGTCGGTGACGAGATTTAGATAGGTTTCTTATTGTTTTTTTATTTTATGTATTTTTGTATTTATTTATCGTTTTCTTTGACTTATCTAATTTTTTTATGTTGAGTATATTTGCTCCACCTAATTTTAGGTTGATGCGTTATTATATTACTATGAATGACTTTAGTCATTCATTTGTATAATATTTTATTTGAATAAAAAATCAATTATCAAAAAAAATATATATATAAATATTGAAACCCACCATTAAATATTTTAAAAAATATATTATATTCTTCTCACATATATTTTAGACCATTTACTATTATTATTTTTCAAATTATATATTTGCAGACGTTTCGAAATTGTGTACACATAAATATATATATATATATATATTTATAATTTTAGTCAATGTTTATTTTTATTGATCTCTATATTATTATTTTGATAGTTCTAGTCAAATTAATTATTGTTTAATTAATTTCTGATAGAGAACTTCGCAAAAAGTTTTGAATTGTTTCTAATATGATTAAAATTAGTTAAAATTTAATTAAAAATATTATATAGATTATAAAAAAATATTGAAATTTTAAAAAAAATGATAAAATAGGAACTAAAATAATAATTTTTTAAGAATTAAAATTAAAAAATAAAAAAACTTGTATTAAAAAAAAAGATTTTATATTTTTTATTTATAATAAGTAAAAAAAAAAAAGAGTAATTAATAATTACTTAAAAATACAATAAGTATATAACATTGCGGACACTGATACCGATACAATTTATTTTTTGGTAAGTGATACCGATACTACTACTTCTATGGTTACATTATATAGCAACCGGAAAGGCAGGTAAAACTTCCTCAATATATTCTTCCAATAATTTACTTAACTAGTACTTCTTTTATTTTAAAAAAAATAAACAGATCCCCCAATTCTATTAAAATAAACGCAGTAATAAATAAATAATGCATGCATATCAACTTTATTCAATTCCACTCTTAAATTAATCTCTCTCTCTCTATAAAAATATGTATCTATATATATGCATCCATTCCAAGGATAGGAAGAGAGAGAATTAAAGCAGCAACAGGAAGGAGAAGGAGAAGCAGAAGCAGAAGCATCAGATCTCAAGCCCTTTTTCATATATACTCAGCTGAGCTGTGATCTTTTTATGAGTCTCCATTAATACGATACAAAGAAGAAGAAATATAGTAGTGTGTGTTTAAGTGTGTGTGAGAGAGAGGAGTCTGATCATCATCTGATCTCTTTCTCTATCTCTAATCAGAGTTGTTTGTCTCTCTTATCTTTTTTTTTTTTTTTTTCTATTATTTGCTTCATTTGATCCCATGCGCGTCTTCCTCTGCTCAATCTTACCCTTTTGTCTTTCCGTGTCAGTTTCTTCAGATCCAAACCATATCGATCGCCATTTTCGTGCATAGAAAATAAGAGAGAGAGAGGAGAAGGAAGGAAGGAAGAAAAAAAAAAAAGGATATAAAAGAATTTAAACGAAAAAATTTGCAGTTCGTGTTGTACTTTTTACCTTTTTTTTCTTTAATCCGTGGGATCATCGATAGAGTGTGAGAAAAATATGGGCACAGGTTGGAGAAGAGCTTTTTGCACAACAATCCCTAGAGACAGAGTGGAAAAACTGCAACAGCATCAAGAACAAAACAACAACAACAACAACAACAACAAAATCATCATAAAAAACAAAGCATTAATCATCAACAAGGTGTTCCGGTTCCGAGTCCGAGTCCGAGAAGCTGCGCGAAGTTTGGATTTCTAACTGGCGGAAGCAATCCTTCCACTCCTCGTATGCAATCAGCAGTTAATTACAGTCCCAGGAGCAGTTTGCGTTGCAAAACCAATGCCTCTGTTCAACAACGCCCTTCTTCTGATAATGACAATTTTTTAATTAGCCCTAATAATAAACTCCATTGCCGAACCACCGCCAATACTCCAAAATCCTCGTCGACGACGACCACAACCACGACCAAGAGCCCAAGAACATTTCGGAGTTCAAATCCATCCTCTCCGAGATCCCCATTTTCAATCCTCAAAAACAGCCTACGTCTTTCCAGGGTAAATTAACTGACACATACATTGAATTTATTATGATGATGATGATTTTCATGTGGGATGAATCGGAATCTTATGTGTGTTTTGTTGGACTTTTGCAGAATAGTTGTGGAGTTTGTATGCAGAGTGTGAAAACAGGGCAAGGAATGGCTATTTACACTGCAGAATGCTCTCATACTTTTCACTTCCCCTGTATAGCGGCTCATGTACGGAAGCAAAACACACTTACTTGCCCAGTTTGCAAATCTCTTTGGAAAGACGTTCCTCTTTTGGCCATCCACAGACTTCAACAGCAGCAACAGCAAGAGCCAGAGAAAGAGAAGGAAATTTCTGTCGACACCAACGCCACACAGAAATTCCAACCACCATCACCAAATCCTTCGTTATCAGCCCTCAAAACCAAGCCGGAACCGGTTCCTCATATCAAACAACATTTTGTTGAGTCCAAGGCTTACAACGATGACGAGCCATTGCTTTCACCACCACCTGGTGCGAAATTCGTTCCTATTCCGGAAGCAATTAACGAAGCGGAAGAGCAAGGAGAAGATGAAGTTGAGGAATTTCAAGGATTTTTTGTTAATCCAATCCCGAGCGATGAGGCTTCGAGACATGTCAATAATAAAGACCTCAGAAATGTGGAGGTGAATTTATTGCCTGAAGCAGCCGTCGTTGCCTCTGGTCGAACTCACGAAACATTTACGGTTGTTCTTAAGGTTAAGGCTCCACCTCCTCCTCCGCCTCCGCCTGCGCATAATAGCAGCAGCAGTACTGCGCATCTTAATGACCCAGCGAGTCGTGCGCCGATTGACTTGGTCACTGTGCTTGATGTCAGTGGGAGCATGAGCGGAGCCAAACTTCAGATGCTAAAAAGAGCTATGCGTTTGGTTATTTCTTCACTCGGCTCGGCTGATCGGCTGTCTATAGTCTCTTTCTCGGCTAATCCTCAGAGGCTAATGCCTTTGAGAAGGATGAATTCTCATGGTCAGCGCTTGGCTCGTCGCATCATTGACCGGCTGGCTTGCAGTCAAGGAACTTCCGTGGGTGAAGCTTTAAGAAAAGCGACTAAAATTCTTGAAGACCGCCGGGAGAGAAACCCGGTTGCTAGCATTATATTGTTATCGGACGGTCACGATGAAAAAGTACAATCCAACTCTGACAATCAACGTCAAAGATCAGCTCCAGTTTCGTCAACCCGTTTCGCTCACATTGAGATCCCGGTTCATTCTTCCGGTTTTGGAGCTAAAGCCGGCTATACTCGTGAGCCAGCTGAAGATGCATTCTCCAAATGTGTGGGAGGCTTGCTGAGCGTTGTGGTTCAAGACTTGCGTATTCAGCTTGGATTTGCAAATGGCTCCGATCCAGCCGAGATAACAGCCGTTTATTTATGTAACGTTCGGCCCACGGCTCTGGGCACAGATTGTATTAGGCTTGGCGATCTCTATGCCGAGGAGGAAAAGGAATTCCTCGTAGAAATGAGGGTCCCAGCATCAGCCTTTGGGTCCCACCACGTGCTGTCAGTTAGATGCTCGTACAAGGACCCAGCGACTCAAGAGGTATTCTATGGAAGAGAACAAACATTGTTGGTACCCAGGCCCCAAACCGTTAGATCATCACAACCGAGAATCGAACGTCTGAGAAATCTTTTTATTACTACGCGAGCAATAGCTGAGTCTCGGCGACTAATTGAGCACAGTGAGCTGACCAGCGCCATGCACTTGCTTTCTTCAGCTAGGGCTCTACTTCTGCAGTCTCGATGTGAGTCAGTGGACGATTACGTGAAAGGCTTGGAGGCTGAGCTAGCCGAGGTAAATTGGAGAAGACAATACCAACAACAGTTAATGGAGCAGCAACAAATGATGCAGCGGCGTAAAATGAATGAAAAGGAAGTTGGGTTGCTATTGGACGAGAATGGTGAGCCACTTACGCCATCATCAGCTTGGAGGGCCGCGGAGAAGCTGGCTAAGGTAGCCATAATGAAGAAGTCTATGAACAGAGTCAGTGACTTACACGGCTTTGAAAATGCTAGATTTTGAAAATCTCCATTTTTCATTTTTCATATTTTTTTTTTTTTTTTTTTTTTTTTTTTGTGGGGGTGGGAAAAAAGAATTCTTACTTATCCAGTTATCTGAGAAGCAGAGAAAAAGGGAAATGGGCTAAGTGGCCCACTAGAAAACAAATTAGGGACAGTTGGTACCTGACGGGCCGGACCTTTCTGCAGAGGTCGTCTGAAGTTTGATTGAAAGGCATGTATATGTAATTTCTGTGCCTTAGATATTTCCTACCTATGAAAATACTACTACTTTTTTTTTTTTTTAGATATTTTTTTCTTGAACTCATAAAAATTATCATATAATTGTTAGAGGCATTGGTGAATTTGGTCTCATTGTTTGACAAGTTATATTCTTTTATCTTTTATTTATTTATTTATTTTTTATTTTGTAGTTCTAAACTTTTTTTACTTAAAAAAATTAAAATCCTTCGATTCTGTGAAATTTTTTTAAAATTTAATAGCTTCTGTGATTTATAATTAATTATAAAAAGTTATTTTACATGAAATATCTACAAATTTAGAAAAAAAAAAAGTATGACTCTTATTCACGAAATATTATCAAAAAAGTAAAAAGATATATATATAAATATTTTTCATGTAAAATGACTTAATTACCCTTTCTTTTAATTTAATAAACCATATAGAATTTTTAAAAATTTTGACAAAATTTGTGAAAGATGACTTTATTTTTCTTAGATTAAAAAAGTTTAGGAATTTAAAAGTAAAAAAAATATATATTTTAGGATTAAACTCGCCAAATATAAATTTGTTTAATACCAAATTCTCCAATTACTCTAACAGTTGTCAATTAAATTATTTAATTTTATTGATTTTTAATAATTTAAAAAATTCCCAAAAGCAATAACACAAAGTATAATTTTAAAAAACAGAAAAAGAAAAAGAAAAAGAAAATAAAGGGGGTAATTGATTCAAAAGGCAAAAGCAACTATTTTGACTTTCAAAGGTCAAATAGTGACTGAAATATCTTTAAATCAGCTTTTGCAAATGATTAAAAAGTAACAAAGGCAATCTTCCCACAAAGTGAAACAAAAAAAAAAAAAACTTGACAACTTTTCTCCATGCAGCTTTGCAAATGATACCTTAATTACTTTAATAACATAAGACTTATATATATATATACTTTTCATTATAAAAGATTTCACACTCTTTTAAAAAAAAAATAAATTAAACGGCAAATAAATTAAAAGATAAATTATTTTTAAATTTTTTATAAGGTAAAAAAAAAAAAAAATACCATTATTACCTTGTCATAAAATATAGAGATAGTATTTATTTATAGTTAATGAAGGGAGGGGAAGGGAAGGGAAGGGAAGGGAAGGGAAGGGAATTAATGATACATAAGGTTGACTGGCTATAGCAACATTACTTGTTTATTGACACAATGTTTACTTATTCATTGAACATTTCTTGGTGGGGCAATTTTCCTGTTCAGTCCCTCTTCTCTTCTTGAAAATTGGAATTTCTGCATTTAATATATATATATATATATATATATATATATTATTTTTTTCCCCGCTAATTTTATAGGGTTGACAATAAATGAAAACAGAGAAAAATAGTAGTGAAATGATAGTCATGGTCTTTATGTATTTGTTGAGGTTCTATCATATCAACAGAGTGTGTGCTTCGTGATCTCTCATTGGTTGGGCAGTCTCTATTAGAGATCTTTTTGGTTGGAAAAAAACTTGATCATAATTATTAACCATGCATTTGGACTTATTCTAAACTCCCATAAGTAGTATTAATTGCTTTTATTATATATATATATATATATATATATATATATATATATATATATATATATCACGTGGTGTCTTTAATAGGTTTTAATTATGGGCGATGACACTTTTAATTTATGTTCAAACCAACTCAAGTTTGCTAAACTTAGTCGTCAAGAAGGTGTAGTTCGATTGATAACCACCTCATTTATGACTTAAAAGTCATAAGTTTGATATACACTAGAAAGTTAGGATTCTTAAAAAAAAAAAGGGTTTGCCGACCTTAAAATAATTTTGTTTTTAAAAAAAAAAACAAATTCAAATTCACTAATTTTCTTAAGTTTTTGGCAGTAGTTAGGGACTTCACCTCCAAATGTCATGGTCGGCCCTATTGGGTCCGAAGAGGTTCTCTTTAGCACGTATCACATGTCATAGAAATATATATTTATATATATATATATATACACATTATATATGAGGCTATGTGTTGATCTTACATAATTTCATCGTCCCTACAAAGTACAAAATCCTATTAAGAATATTTGTATTGTGCTGTATTAACAATTTCTGGCTGTAGAAACATGTTTTCTGATTGAACCCAAATGATTGAACAAACAGCAGAACCAGTTTAAGGAATTTTTTTTTTAAAAATAATTAGAAAAAAAAAAAAAAAAAGGATCGCTGCAGGGTGGAAATTCATGGGTGATGGCAACCTAAGATTATGCAAGAAAGAACCCACAGAAAAATGTCCAAAACAAATTTCCTCATTTTCTTCAACTTCTGCCATGTTCTTTTGCAACTTAGGACAAACCCTAGAACAGAAAACAGTTCACACTTAAATTGTCCCTGACAATGAAAATGGTCCACTGATCAGTTAAAGTGACTGATGGAAACTTTTCACCAGGTACAGATGCTATGGCAATCTCCAGCTTAACCTGAGGACAACAATACATTAGTACTACGATATTTTTTTTTTTTCATGTGAATGTAAAAAGGTCCACTTCTCTGAAGAGGACATGATTTCTGGCTCTTAATCCTTGGGTTGAAACCTTTCCACGTCTGCAACATTCCAAACAACTTTTTTTTTTCTTTTTTTTCTTGTTCTACATGGAATTTTTTTTATATATATATATATATATATATATACACATATAAATGCTAGATGATGATTTGGTTCAAGAAGTTGTCTGTGTCAACAGAATTCTAGAGATCAGTGCAGAAATGGTGACGAATTTTAATTAGTTGTTTCTTGTCTTACCTTTTATCTGGAAGGAAATGACACAGACGGTAAAAAACACTGCAAAATTTTCACTGTGTTCTAGATTTGAAGCTATTTTGCCATGGAAGATGAGGAAGAAAAGGGACAGATTCTTACTTGACATCAATGAATCCATAAGGTAAGTGGAGGCAGCCATTTTGGATCAAATCTGGAGTCGAATTGAGACAAATCCTTCTCCAGAGTTCCCAGCACTAATTTCTTCTAACACAAAGCTAAAAGATCCAAAGTCTTGCAAGTGGGTATAATGAGAAACAATTAGGGGTAAAATATATAGATTTCAAAAAGAAGTGAATAACACCAGGTACAGATCTTTTTGTCCAAACTTTATAACTCTGGATTATATTACATATTGTTGAATAGCATGGAAGAAGAAGACTCAGCAGAAATGATAGAGCCGGAATTAGAGGTATAATGCCAAAGCTTTCTACCAGAGTCAATCAATGTGAAAGATCCCTAAAGGGGAACTTTCACAGGTTACCTATTCCAATGAAATTTACAATAGGGCCAGCCAAAACAGTAATCACAATGTGAGGGATATCCTCTTATTTCCATTTGTGACCCTGAAAAACGTGTGAGGAACCAACTTATAGAGAGAGAGAGAGAGCTTATTTTTGAGTTTGCTCAACCTTTGCTCGAATCTTCTGTTCAAGAACAGATATCTCGGTTTCAAGACTGAACATTCTGTTGAGAGCATGCATGTTCTCGAGTGTCTCACTCAAGGTCCGGCTATCGCTGCCATCACATCTTAGGTGTTGCATGGGACCATGGAGGAGCTTGTTAACTATGCCTCTGCTAAGATCATCAACAGCTCTCCTAGTCTTCTTTGGGATATCATCACCCATCTTTGACAAGCATTTCTCCAGTTCTGCTGTTCTAATTCTCTCTGCATAGGCTCGCAGCTTCTTAATGGTTGGAACAGTCTCAAGAGAGTCCCTCCAAGCTTCAAATTGTTTGGATTCCTCAGTAATGATTGCATGAGCTTCCATAGCTTTCCTTAGTCGATCCTCTTTGTTAGCAGCCACAACCTCCTTCAGATCATCCACATTATAAGCTCGAGCAGTCTCAAGCTCGTTGACGCATGAACCCACATTTCTAGGCACAGAAATATCAATGAAAAGCCTCAAACCTCCAACACTTATGTCAGCAGTGGGAAGATCCATCACATTCTCCTTCATAAACAACAGGGCCTCAGATGAGGTACTGGTAAAAACTACATCCGCTTCAGCTGCACAGTTCATCATTTCATCAAGGGGTTTGTAGATTATTTCAATATTCTTCATCTCCTCCTGGATGGCTGCAACCCTATCTTCACTTCTGTTTACCACAACCATCTTAGTGCATCCTTTTGCTACCAAGTGCTTGATTACAAGCTTACCCATCTTTCCTGCTCCAATTACCAACATTCTAGCAGTGGCGTGAGATGATTCAGGAAGCTTCATTAAGGCCAACTCTACAGCAGCTGAACTAACAGATACAGCACCGGCAGCAATATTAGTTTCTGTTCTAACCCTCTTTCCAACCGTAATTGCGTGCTTGAATAGCCCACTGATGTTCCTTCCAAAACCCATGACCCCTTGACCAACTTTTACCACTTGTTTAACTTGAGCAAGAATTTGTCCTTCACCTATCACCAAGGATTCCAGCCCAGCTGATACTTGAAATAGATGCTGAGTGGCATCATTGTTATACAGCAGAAACCGATGCTTACAAATCTCTGAGACAGGGACTCCACTCGTCTGTCAAAGAAAACAAAAACAAATACATGACTATCAACTTATAAACCAAAATATGCATGAATACCATCAGAGGAGCACAGAGAGCATACTGAGTTTTCTGGAAGCACTTTAGATTTTTCAGAATCTTTGGGTCCAGTCTCGAGTCTCAGAAACTTTCTGCTTATCTATTTCTATTCTTTTTTATGGAATGACGAGGGCTGCTGACACACAAGATAGCTAGACACTAACTCTAATATGCCATTTCTAGTGTGTAAAACATTTTCACGAGCTCCCCTCCAAAATAATAACAAAGGAAGGGAAGGAAGAAATGTCATCTGTGTTCACTCTGTTGGTGATGAAGAGACACAAACAGGAAGTTTCACTGGGAAGTTTTAGTTCTGATAAGAAGTTAATGGGAAGCTAGGGAAAAAGATTCCCCAATTGCTTTTGATTGTCACAAGGTTGAGTCAATGCTCAGCATCAGATCAATAGTTGATGCCTTGTTTACAGTTACTTGCAAGTACAATCACTCATACCAACAAAAGAAGATGGAAGATTGGTAGCACAACTAAGCAAAACACTTAAATATGAATAGGTGTTTCAGTGACAGTGATACCATACCTTTGACATCCATTCCGTCACTTCTTTTACACCCCGGTGCTGAGAAAGAGCAACAACATAAATCTCCAACCTGTTACAGGTACTGAGGACAGCAGCTTCTTCAATATGATTTAGACCACACAGCTCTCCAATAGCTCTAGGCCACTCTGCTTCAGGAATGGCAAGTTTTTCACGCACTTCTACAGGTGTAGTATGAATACTGAGACCAATTACTACAATACTGCTCCTCTCTTTCGTATATCCTGAATCAGATTAGGCTTATAATTTCAGAATCTTATAACCCGAAAAAAAAAAACTCAATCCAATTGGAGGTATATGACTGATATAATCCTTCATGAGCATATTACACCAGTTAACTACAGAATAGGATGTCCAAGCAGATTAAAAACATGTAAGCAAATTTAAGAATGCCCTCAGAAAATCACTGGCAGTTATGAGAGAATTGTATTTTCTTATGCAGTGTAGCAAATCATCTTCTTGGCAAGTCAATTTCTTAAACATGTGAATTATTGAAAAAAGGAGTAAAATAATAAATCTACTAGACCAGCGAACAGCTGCAGGTTTAACATGAAGAAGAATCATCTAGGTTTAGCAATATACATCTAATGCACCAGCAGATCATAGACAACTTGCAGAGGAAAAACTTGGTAAAACATGAACTGATGTAAATGATGAAGAATATCAAATGTAAAAAGCTTGGTCTATACAGTACGAAAGTTGAAAATGACAATTAATAACAGTTAGACGCTTTCCAAGGTTCAAAACAAGAATAATTGATGCATTACTTTTTTTAATGTGTGTAAACCTTAATCCCTATTTTTAAGAAGAAGAACATAAGAGCATTAGTTAAGACTGCATATCACTGCAGGGAAACTGTATGCGTTGGCGCCTTTCTTCTTCAAGAGAAGAAAAATTGTAGGGATAGTTTTTGTCCAAATGTTATCCACTTTGAACAACACGATTGCACTTCAACAAAACAAACCCCCATCCCCAACCCCCGGAACAGGACAAAGAATAACGAAAGCAAAAAAATCTATCCCGAGAATTGTTTAGCTGATGGAGAAAAACAAGAAGACAACAAAATTTCGACGAACATTATAATTATATAGAAACTAAATGTTGAATAGAGTCCAAAATGCCTAAATTTGAGCTCACAGGAAAAAACGGAATTATGAATAGAAACAGAGAATTACTGTCAGCAGCAGAAGTCTTGAGTTGCTCAAGAGCGGACAAGCTGGAAGAGGAAGCTGAAGAAGGAGCAGCATTGGTAGCATCCGAAGAAGGGGAAGAAACCTCACACCTGATGGCTGAATAATTCAAACCCAAACCAAAACTCCTCTGAACCTGAAGCGACTTCCTTGCACGACTCAGGTTCCCAAAAAGCCCAAATTGAGCAGGAGAAGTAGCGACGGAGGAGGGGGACGACGCCGCCTTGTTGCTGACCAATAGAGTCTCGAGCTTAGCCCCAGCAAAAGCGGTGGACACAGCCATCTCCAGAAAAAAATGAAGGTCAAGACGTCGTCGTCGTCGTCGCCGCCACAACCGCCCCTTTCGAGCTTCGTCAAAATTGTAGGGAGTGTGGTGGGAATGATACCTCTGAAGAAGAATTTGATGGTTAATGGCTTTGATTCGTTTGTTTGTTTCTTTGACAGTTGATTTTGGAGAGGGAAGGGAAGATCTTGAAATTATTATGTGGGGTGCGGTGTAGGAGCTGCTTTTTTTTTTTTTTTTTTTTTATTATTAAAATAATAATAATAATAAAAAATGCTAGGATTGGATTTCTTTGGGTTTTGATTGGTGGATGGAAACCACGTTCTATCCACACTCGTTAACTCCTAACCACCATTGGAGCGAAACAGAGTTGGAGGAAATTAATTAGATTCCAACTATTCGGATCTTTTAAGAACACAATTCAATTATTTGTGATTTTTTTTTTTATATAAAATAGAAAAAATAAAGAAAGGGACAGAAATGTTATTAATTTTTTAAAAAATATATATATTATATTACCATTTCTAGTAAAATATACATGAAATAATGTAGCAAATAATCATTTATTTATTTATTTTTGTGCAAATGCTTTTTAATTTAAAGTAGAGTGCCTTTTTTTCACTTCTCAAATAATTAGGAAATTGTCTTTCATACCACAAAAAAAAAAGCTATTCCATTCACAAAAGTTAAGGAAAAAGTTGATATTTCTCAAAATAGCTTTGTAACTATTTTTGTAATTTTTTGCTTTTTTTTTATATATATCTTTTGAAAATTTTGTATACCTATTTTTGTATATATTTCAAAAACATCTTGAATTTTTTTTTTTTTTTTTTTTTTTAATGTTAACTCAAATTTAAAATCTTCTAGATCATATGTGAAATTGCTTTTTATATATATATATATATATATATATATATATTCTCGAGGACATTATTTGCATAATTATTTATTTATTTTAAAAAAAAAACTTGATTATATATTAAAAGTAGTTGATTATTAAATTGAATGGCAATGATAAGATAAGATGGTAGTACCCGCCCTCAAAAATGACTTGTGAAGGAGAATGCTTTCCCAGATTTCTTCCTCTTTTTCTGCCACCAATTTCTCTCTGCAAAGATTTCTCTTTTTTTTAAGATATGAAATAACCTACGTGGTTTGGTTTCACACTTCCACTTCTATAAACCAAACTTTACTCTTATCTCTATGATTTTTATGTGCCACTTGCTACCCTCATGTCTATAATATATATCTAATGATCTATATATATTATGTTATGAATTAGGGATTTGAGTTGGCGAAAAGAAATAGAAGTTTCTAGAAAGTACTAGGATATATATAGCTATTTTAGTATTTGTTTTATTAATTTTTTTATGGTTTTCTATTAGTTTTTAAGATAACTATTTTAAACAAATTGTGAATGATAAATATCAACTTCACGGAAAAAAAAAATAATAAAATAATAACGTAATGAATAATATATTATTATTTTATCTCGAATCTTATGTTTCATTTTTCTAATTCAAATCATTAATTCTTAACTTAATACATATATATTATGTTCTTTGAAGATGTAACTTTTATCAAAACAGAATGTCTAACGAATAATAAATTTGACGCAAAACGCATATTAAAATATTATTATTATTATCTTAAACTAAAAACATTGAACTTTCTCAAAGAAGCAAATCTTTAACTTGAAATGTTTCCCATCTCCATTTCTAGTACTCGTAACATTGCAAGCATCTCAAGATGTACTTTTAACAAGTTTTGCGCCATTTCATTTACCAAAATGAACAAAAAATACAAAAAAAGGGCCAAGTTGCAGCATTTTATTATTACTTTCTTGTTTTTTGGGAGTACTTTCTTGCAGCATTCGATGTGTTCAAGAATACCTCCATTTATTATTATTATTATTATTTTTTGTAAATTTTAAAATGTTAAGGACAACTACTTCTTTTTAGACAAAAGTTTAAACTCTTAATCTCTTGACAAGTTAGGAGGGAGAAACTTCTAAACTAATAGCTAGGAGAGATTCGAACTCTCAATTTTTTGGTTGAGGGAGAATATTTACGTTTACTATTTTTTTTTTTTTTTTTTTGCTTAAACATCCGGTCTCCGAACCCACACGGGCCGACTAATCCGGGTCGGGGGCGCTGGGTCCACTGTCCAACTCTTACTCGAGGCTGAGAGCCCCGAGCTTTTTAACGTGACACTAACCACCTCAAGGGATTCGAACCCTCAACCATCCGCCCTAAGGAGAAGCTTTAGGAGTTCGCTTACCAACTCTCCCAAGTTGTTGGGTTACGTTTACTATTGAATTGTACTTACTTGTAAGTTACTTTATATTTGATGTAAGATAAATTCACTTTTGTATCTATTAAACAATGTTTCAATGACTACACATATGAAATTTAAATTCTATTTACTAATTGTGTAGATGAATAAATATAATTTAATAGACTTGTAGTAAAGTCTTAACTAAAATTGGTAATAAATTATAATTTTTTTTAAACAATTTAATATTCAATTTGTATTTAGCTCCATATATTTTGCCTCTTGTTTGTGAGAAGATTTTACATCGATTTTTATATAACGTTTAGAATTGATATAATTATAACCATAGGTATGTGGTGGAGCGGTAGGGGCTCCTCATCCATTAATCAATGATCCAGGTTTTAAATCCCGGCTTGGGAGGTGCCTACAAATCAGCGAGCGTGATTAGTTTGGACGTGAAATAACTTGAAGGTGCTGCCCCTCGGTGACGGACCCACCCAAGACACCAAAAAAAAAAATGGATATAATTATATTAATTGGAGGGTTTTAATTTGGTAATATTTAATTATGTAAGCATATTTCTTTGGTAGTGGACCATTATGGACTTGTCACATAATTTTGGGCCTAAGTATATATAGGGGAGCGTATCAAAAGAAAAAAAAAGAAACCGATTGGGATGAGAGGGTGGCAATAAAGTAATGGGCTCCTCAATTCTTGGGTTTTCATTCAGCTTTCCTCTAACTTCTTTTTTTTTTTTTAAAGCCAGTTGGAAACCATTAAAGTCAGAAAAGGGAATACAATCGGGAAACGGAAAAAGGAAACAACAACACCTAACAACTAAACAACACAACAGACAGAATCGAAGGAAACAACAACCAAGAACAAAGAACAAAGCAACAACAACAAAATCCTCAAACGAAAATCTAACCAAAACAGCCTTCTGGTAAGTAGAACTCCGGAAGGTGATTGTCCACAAACCCATCAAAGTTGGAATGAAAAGCCCATTTTGCCGGATGATGGGCACAAGCATTTCCATTCCTAGGGACATATTTCAGAAACCAGTGACGATGAGCTTGAAAGGTGATACATCCTTCTTGGATCGGCTTCTTGGCTCGCCAGTCAACAAACCGAGACATACCATGCAAAGCCAAAATCACGAACAGAGCGTCCTCTTCGAAAATAACTTCACCCAGATTAAGCTCCACTCCAATTTTGAAAGCTTGGGTCACCGCTTCAGCCTCCGCACAGAAGGAGTTATCATGACTAAAGTGGTGAACCCAAGCTCCCTTAATTTCCCCATGACAGTTACGAAGGATAGCACTCGTAGTGGTTCGGCCATCTTTATGTGCAACATCAAAATTAAATTTCAGTTCTCCAGAGAAAGGAGGGTTCCATCTGTTCAAAAGTTCGGAATACTCCGCCATTGGCTTCCTCCCTATATGAAGTTTCCTCCTTGAATTTCGTAAAGCAGTTGCATTAACTGTCTTAGAAAAATCATTCCAGTTTGGAACCTCTTTCCCTTTCCAAATATTATTACGAGCCATCCATAAGAGTTCAGCCATAGTCACCATAAAGATCAGCATTTTCCGCCTCGTTCTTGGGTCCACTGGAATGCTTGAATTATTTTCTAAAAATAATCCGATCCAATCCTTAACTTCCAAATGCTGAAAATTATCCAATCTCGGATTCCAAACTGAATTCCACCATAAAAGCTTACTTATCGGGCACTTAAGGAGAAGATGATGGACTGATTCCTGATGACCCCCACAACAATAGCAATTCCCTTAAGGGATTTGAAAAAACCGTTGCAGTTTGTCCAGGGTGGGGAATATGTCTTGTGCTAGTTTCCAAAGGAATAGGGAATGTCGTCCGTGCAATCTCGCTCCCCAAATCGGTTTTCATAGCGAGTCTTGACCATGTTGGACGAAAGTACTTTCCTTAATGATCAAATGATAAGTGGATTTGACGGTGAATTTCCCTGTCACAGAGGGAGACCAAATCAATCCTTCTTGCTCCAAATTTACAATTGGGGTATTAACTATGTAGTTACTGATATGAGGAGGAAAGAGAGATCTAATTAAATTCAAATTCCAAGTGCGTCCTTCATCTACCATCAAGTCTTTGATATCTTGATACTGCTCAGGAATCCTCATTTCTTGCGGAATTCTGAAGCCTTCTAAGTTGTGAATCCATGGAGTATTCCTTAAAGGAACTTTCGAATTCACTCCAACCTGAAAGAAAGCCCCCTTCTGTAGAATCTTTGAGCACACCTTCAGACCGCCCAAAAACCATGAGCCATTGCAAGTCAACCTATGCACTTCCAACAAATTCGCTCCTTTAAGATACTTAGCTCCGATCGGTTGAGCCCACGGTTTTCCATTAGGAATAGTGAGATTCCAAACCATCTTAGTCACTAAGGCCTTGTTAACATCCACCATCCGTCTTGTACCGAGACCTCCGCCTCTCTTAGGGGAGCAAATATAGCTCCACGATTTCAAAAAAAGATGATGTATCGAGGAATCTTTGAAGCCCCAATAAAAATCACGAATAAGACTATCCATTTTGATAAGCATCTGCTTCGGAAGCATTATAGTTTGCATCACAAAACTAGGGACTGCTTGAGCCACTGCCTTAATTAACACCAAACGCCCGACTGTAGATAAGTTCTTTTGCTTCCACCCCGAGAGCTTATTCGCTAATTTCTCCATAACAGTCTTATAAGACTCTGTCTTTGAGGAGAAATCACAGAATGGATGCCCGAGATAGGATCCCCGATGGTTACATTCAGTAATCCCCATTGCAACACAGATGTTGTTCCTGTCCTCCCGTGTCACATTACGACTAAAATGAACCGAGGATTTATTCCAGTTCACTTCCTGACCTGACCAACCACAGTACGTACTGATACAATCTCTAACGGCGGTAGCTTCCTTCATATTAGCTGTGCAGTACACAACAAGATCGTCCGCATACATAAGGTGTGAAATACGAGGGCTATGACGAGACACTTTAATACCTGTGAATTGTTGTTGCTCGGTAGCTCGAGCAAGGATCCGAGAAAGGAGATCCGAGAGGATGGTAAATAAAGCCGGGGATATTGGATCACCTTGCCGCAAACCCCGTTCCGCCTTGAAAAATCCAAAAGGGGACCCATTTAGAAGGACCGAAAAATGTGCTTGTCCGAATACATTCCGAAATCAAGTTGATTAGATGCTCCCCAAAACCAAACTTCTCCAAAATGTGGCATAACACTTTCCACTCGACTTTATCATAGGCCTTTGCAAGGTCTAATTTAACCGCCATGTACCCTTTCTTCCCTTTCTTCTTGTTCAAGTAGAACATAATCTCGTGGTTGATGATTATGTTGTCGTTGATAGATCTGTTAGGAATGAAAGCTGACTGACAAGGATGAATGATGGATTCCAGAGTTGGTTGGAGACGGCAAGACAAGATTTTGGTGATGAACTTGAAAAAGACGTTGCATAAGGCTATCGGTCGAAATTTGTCAACTTGAGTCGCATTATTTGCCTTCGGGATAAGCGCCAGAAATGTGTGGTTGTGAGCTAAATTTAGCTTGCCAGTAACAAAGAAGGTCTGAATTTCAGAGATTACAGCATCCTTCACAATATTCCAGTAGGTTTTATAAAACAACACTGTCATACCATCTGGGCCTAGACTCTTATGATTGCCCATAGAGAAAACAATTCTTTGAATCTCATCGGCTTCCGGGACTTCAACGAGTCTCCGATTAACCGCTTCAGAAATCTTAGGCTCAATAAGGCCCCGGAGATCACTTGGAAAGAGTGGGTTTGTTGAGTTTAAAAGGTTAAGAAAGTAAGACTGGAAAGCAGTACCTATATCATGACTGGTATGGGCCCAACTACCGTTAGACAGCTGAATGTTGTTGATAGAATTGTATCTCCTGTGAATGAGAGTAGTTAGGTGGAAAAATCTTGTATTGGCATCACCCTCATCTAACCACCTTGATTTCGCTTTATCACGCCACAAATTCTCTTCCCGTTTGAGCAAAATATCAAGATCAATTTGTGCAGCCGCTTCCGCATTAATTATGGATTGATCTTGAGGGAGTGCTTGGAGTTGTTGGACTGTCTCCCGAAGTACCTTGATGCGAACAGTCAAATTACCGAAAACTTCCTTATTCCATACTTTGAGTGAGCATTTGGTATTCTTCAATTTAGATAGAAAAGCCCGTTTTGTATTCCATGCTTCCTGAATAACATAGCTAGTGTCCGGGTGACCAACCCACATCGATTCAAACTTGAAAGGCTTAGGAAGATTGTCTCTCAATGGGTTTAACTGCAGCAGAAGAGGCTTGTGGTCAGATTGAAGAGCCGGTAAATGTGTAATGGACGCATTAGGATATAGGAGCTTCCAATCGAATTGGCAAAACACCTATCTAACCTTTCTTGAATGTTTGCTAGCCCACCACGTTTGTTATTCCACGTGAAAGCATGACCAACAAAGCCCAAATCAATTAAATCGTGATCATTAATAACTTTCCTCAAACCACCCCTACTGGAACTAGCAACTGGCTTCCCTCCAATCTTATCCTCACTGTTCAAAACCACATTAAAGTCGCCAAGAACACACCAAGGCCCCGAATATGTGCTGCCAATATCATCAAGTTGTTCCCAAAATTGTCTTCTCAATGCATACGATGGAGGGCCATAAACAAAAGTGATTTGCCAAGGAGAGGACAAATTATCGAAAAAAACTAAAGCATTGATAAAATGAGCGGAAGAAATAATAATCCGAAAGTTACAAGGAGGCTTCCAGAATAACAAAAGACCTCCTGATTTGCCAACAGAAGGGACAAAATCAAAAGAAACAAAACCAAGACTAAAAATAAAATGCTGAATTTTAACTACATCGGAACACTTCACTTCCGAAAGAAACACAAAAGAGGGCTTCCGCATCTTAATCGGATGCTTCGGACTTCTAACCGCCAACGATTGCCCAATTCCCCGACAGTTCCATATAACGCCAATCATGATGACTTTGTGGGTGTGCTTAGGCCCGCCTCCTCGACCGATACTCTTGGAGAAGCAGTGAGGGAAGAATCACTCACAATATCTTCGAACCTGATTGAATTGGGATTTGGCATGTGCGGAGCCATACGTGCCAGTCTCTTAATATGAATAAACCGACGACGAACAATCAAAACTCTTTCTACAAAGCAACTACAGTGTTTAAAGATTCTGACATAGAAGAATCGTCTTGTTGAGCTGACCGGGACTCTGGATGTAGTTGGAGTTGGGCAAGAGACAAACTCATGTGATCCTCACAAGAAGACTTCAGTCTTTTAATTGGTTGGACAGGGCTAGGAACCTTTCTTTTATTACGGAAGACTAGATGTGGAGATTGTTGAACGTCCATGAAGGACACAAAGGGGTTCTCTGGGCTGGGCCCAAAGGTTTTGGTAGGACTACAAATAGATGGGCTTGGGGATAAAGGGTCCATGTCCACTTTCTTTGAGAATGAAATAATTTTGGGCGGGAGAGTGGGAATATTTTGGAGGGGGATTTTCAAACCAGGCAGAGAGATCGAGGATTCAAATTTTTGCAACAGATTTTTCGGGCCAGCAAACGAAGGAAGACCTGTTTGTGCGTCTCGAAGTGTATTGGGTTCCGGATTCTTCGAATTCTGTGCAGCTATAAGGGGGTTGCCACCGTCGGACCTAGGTTTTCCGGGTGGCGAGGTGGGAACGCTCTTGGACCGAGTACGCATCCATGGACCATACATGGGATATTCATCATGATTGTTCGGCCATGACTCCTTTTCTTCTTCACAAGCCGCCTCAGTATGAGACAGCTTCCCACGGACGTAGCAAAAGTCGGACAGACGTTCATACTTAAAGCTAATCCAAGTGTTTTACTCCGGATTCCCGAGTAATAAAGCGGCTCGGAGACAACTTGACTCGGGTATCTACGTCAACTTGAATGCGGACGAATTTGTGGAGAGTACGGGTATAGTTTTCACCATCTGTTTTCTTGAAAGTGCCAATCAAGTTACCGATCTTAAATATATTTGACTCATTCCTTCTGTTCGGAGGAAGATTGTGTATTTGAACCCAAAACAGACAGTGGCTGAAACCGACTTCTTCCAGTGATAACTCGGGGGACCACCTCTTTAAGTTTAAAAGTGCACCTTTGACAGACCATGGACCCGCTTCTTCAATTCTGTCTCTGTCGGTGACTCTCTTGAAAGTGCAAGACACTAAATTATTATCAATGGACTTAATGGTAACATTACTCCCCAAATTCCAAGTGGACTGCAGGACTGCAATAATGGCCTTCTGGTTGATTATCTTAGAAGTGATCGGATGTCCAACCAAGGAGAAGTTGGTAAGTTCATTTAAATCGGGCTCATTGAAAGATAGATCTAAACTTGGGGGACTATTCGCCATTACTCCACCGAGACTTTACACAAACAATACAAAAGGAAATAAAAAAAGAACTATGAAGAAAATGAAAAAGATTTGGAATCAGCACGAAGCTGCAGGGAGAACTAGGTTGAAAACCTAAAAAGAGACATCTCTAGAGAGAAGGGAGAGAGTTTCACTTCTAGAGAGAGAAGAAAACTTGGCAGCTTTCCTCTAACTTCTAAATTATCCGAAAAAAGCAATAATCTTAAAATTTTAACTAACAAATTGTAAGTATATAATTAAAAGGTCCAACTTGATATTATAAAAAAGTATATTATAAATATTATACGAGGTATACGAGGTTACGAGTGCAATACTCGTTGTAAATACTATATAAGAGTTATAGTAAGATTTTTATTCGAGTAAGAGTTAGACATTTGAATCGAATCCAAGTTAGTCGAATTAGTGACTTTGAATAAAAGATGATCAAACTAAAAATATATGAGTGTGTAGAGAATTTTGCGTTATTTGGTTGATATCTTCCTTTACTGAAATACTTTCACCTGTTTTGGCGATTCATCTTAATTATGACTTAGTGTCACATTTTTGTGTGCTAGTTTAGAAGTAGTTTTCTTATGAATCACTCCCAAATTAATAAATGTGATAACTGAATTACTAAAATTTAAAAAAGGAGGATATTGATATGCAATATTCTTGTGCCACATTTCAAGAACTTCAAGGCACGTTGAGTCGATAAGAGGCTATCTCAGCTTAAGTAATGTTGTGAGTTTAAACCACACTTATATATACAGTTGTTTAAAAATTTGGAGTTAGAACTTACTTCATGCAAAAAATCAACGTATCCAACTTGAATTAATATATTATTTTTGGCATTTATAGATGTAAACATTATTAATTTGTATAAAAGTATAAGAATATATAAAATAAATAAATAAGTAATACGTATGTCACCGGGAATTTGAGTTATGAGACTATTTAACACTTTTTCCATTAGGAAAAGTATTTTCCAGAAGTGATGATGATGTAGTTTCTCCTTCTTTGAATGCTGATTTGGCAGGAAGATGAGCTTTCTTTTTCATTTCATAATTATATATATATATATATATATATATATATATATATATGTATATACACACAAAATAAATAAATGCAATAATAATGTTAAGACAAATCCTAGCCACACCATCCCACCTCAGCTGCATACACCCCATACTTAGTGGTTAAATATCTTCTTTTCAAAAAGGGAACACAATAAAAGAAAAAAACATATCATTCGTATTTTAACAATGTTCAAATAATTAATCAAACAAATTTAAATATCTCAAGTTCAATTAAGTTCAGATTGACCAATTAATCAAATTAAATTCAAATATATGATGTTTGGTTCAGTTCAATTTAATTAGTTTGATTGATAGTGATTTAACCTAATTAATAAAAAAAAAAACAATCATAAATTTAAATGGTGTAAATTTATTTTTAGGGGAGGAAAAAGGAAAATAAATAAATAAATAAATTGACACTTCATGGACTATCTTGAACACTTACTAATAATAATTCTGGTATTAGTTAATTAGTAAGAAAGCTGTTTTGGAAACCTTCTGTAACTAAACATGCATCATACTTATACATCAATATCATGACAACAACCGGGTAGCTTGGGGAATTGGTAAGCGGACTCCTAATGCTTCCTCCTCGACAGATGGTCGAGGGTTCGAATCCTCTGGGGTGGTTAGCGTCATGTTAAAAGCTCTGGGCCAGACTCTAACCCTCGAGTAAGAGTTGAACTCTGCGAGCGCTCCGCAGGCCGAGTCCGGATTAATCTCACCGAAAAGGTGGAGACATCGGGCGCCCCAAGTGGGGACAAAAAAAAAAAAAAATATATATATATATATATATATATATATATATCATGACAACAACAACAATAATAATAATAATAATAATATGGAAACAAAGACTTGAAAGAATGCCAAGAATGTGGAGTGTTCCATTTCCCCCATCTCCAACACTAATCCTCCCTTCGTCTTGTACCATCAATACAGCGCTCCCAATACTTTACACACAAATATATATATATATATATATTGTGTGTGTGTGTATATTTACAAGACAAACAATATTTTATATATATATATATATATATATATATATATATATATATATGTGATCGGGGAACTCCTCTCGATCCATCCACGCGTGTTCGGTGGGCCTATTTCCTACTGACATGTCCTGCAAAAAGGCCAAGCGTCGGGAGGTGTGTTCCCGACGTTGGCTCTCCAACAGTTAAATCAGTCACAAATATAAGTAAATGGGTGTCGGGTGGTCGGTCGGAATATGGGCTTTGATAGGCCTAATTGAGCACGAGTGTATTAGTGTATTTGAACATTTAGTGTATATTCCGTGTATCGGACTTTCATTAGGTTTGTGTGTGAGTGTGTAACCGTTTTATGGAGATGGGTAGCCAATCGGGAAGTGACACCTCGAGTGGTTCTTTCTAGATAGTTCTAAAATGGTGGCTCTAAACAGTATCTATCGGGTCATGTGCATTTAATATGGAATTAGTGAAAATCTCCTTATCATATATCATGTCTTTAGCGTGTGTGCTCTAATCGCCAGTTAAATCTCGGAGGAGTCCTATTCAGGACCACATGAGTCTTTCATGGAGTCTATCTTAAACAACCCAACCTACGTGGATTTTGATTACTATAAATATGTTTAAAAAAAAAAAAAAAAAAAAACATTACATCAGGAAAATAGAACACGATATTCCGAGAGTTGGGAAGTGTGCCCTTTAAGAGGTCAAGAGAGTCGATAAGAAAAAGTCACTCATCTGCACGTGTCTCTTGCTCTGTTCCTTTGCCGCCGTTGATGGGCCGCCGTCGGCTTCTCCTTTATCCTAACCCTTTCCACTCCCTCCGTTATCCTCTCTCTCTATTCATATTTTTTTTTTATCTCTCTCTAGGTGTCAAAATTATAACCTTATATTATTTATTTATTTATACTATTATGATAAAATAATAAATGAAATTCAATTGATAATTCGTAAAAATTATGATATGTTAAAAACTTGAAATTTTTTTTTAAAAAATCATTTTTATCAATATATAACTTTTAGAATTAGTGGAAAAGTTAAGAAAATCAATAATGGTATCGCCAAAAGAAATAAGAAGAAGTTGCTAGTCTTTGTCCAAATAATAAATAAATTGCAAATTGACTTTTTGAACTTTATTCATTTTCAACGTATATCTTTTTTTTTTTTTGGATATTTTCAACCTATATCTAAACCACATCATGACCTTCATATAAATAGATATAAAAGTCAAACATATTTGTGCAATTGTGTCACGGCTGTACTTTTATTTAATGTTCCATGGCTTTTTTTTTTTCTTTTAGTATCCGATATTTAAATTTATATGGGCCAATTAATCTAGATTTGACTTGGGGTACACTAGCAGAATTCAACTCTTACTCGAGAGTGAGGGCCTGACCCAGAGTTTTTTAACGTGACACTAATCACCTTAGGGGAATCGAACCCTCGACTATCCGCTCTGAGGAGAAGTTTTAGGAGTTCACTTACTTTCTTCAATACTAGGATTGTATTTATTGAGTTATCATCTTGTTATTTTGGGTAATTTTAATATGGTATTTACACAAACATTCGGTAAGATACTAATAATTTCATATTTTTTATTTCCTTCAATTGTTCTTATTCAAATTTCTCATTGAATATCATAGAAAATTGTAAATATCTAAAGTCATTTAGGCTTTATTTAAAAATATTTTTGATAATTATATAAAAGGTTCTTACAATTTACTTGAATCAATTTATAAACTTCTTTAATTGCATACAAGTATATATTGGCTTATAAATAAGGTTATACACCAAACAAATTTTATCTACTAATCATAGATAAAATCAATTAACAATTAAATAATATATACACACACAAAAATACCTTCTAAGAATAAAAAAAAGAATAAAAAAAAAAAAAAAAAAAAAGACTATAAAAGGAAAGTGAGTGGATGGTATGTATGCAGCATTAACATTCACAAACTATTTTTTGTGAACGAGATTTTAAAAATTATATATTTATATACCTAAAAATCTATGTAGAATAATTATACTTACAATTTAAGCCACTTATATACTGTGAGATTCCAGAATCTGTAGAACGGGACAGCTCAAAGGTTTTAGTGGCCATGACGTTAAACCCTATACTCTCCATATAATTCCAATCATGGAATATTCACTCTATGAGAACTAAATCCATGCTCCCATTAGCATCAAAGATTCAAAACATATATATATATATATATATATATATATATGAAAATATTAGAATAAATACATGACTTTATATATATATATTGAAGTTTTTGAAGTTTTTGAATCTCAGGTATTTAGTTGAATTTATAATCTTTTTACTTATAAATGAAACTGCTATATATTTTTGTCAATTTTTACGGTATGAAATATTTTAAAATTTCATTCAAGATATTATCTATGAGTTAAGGTAAGGCTTTCGCCGAGTAATAGTTGAACCAAACAAGTCAATTCGGGCTGAATTTAGATTAGTCATGACTCCGAAAATTAGATGGTCCGATATAACAAAAAAAAAAATTATATATTGTCTAAAATATCAATAAAAATATTAGTTAAATTAACCCGAAAAATTAATCATATTATGTTCCGTTCACTCAATATCTATACTTTTATTATTTTTTAAAAAATATAATTTTTTATCCCTTCAATTATTTTTAATACTTTTATAATTTTTATTTTTAAAAAATAAAAATTATAAATATTTATTTAATTAAACATAAAAATATTAATTTTTAGGTTAGTTTAACTAATATGACTGACAAGTCTTTAAGTAGGTTTCCGACACTCTCACTAACAACTATAGCTTTTAGTCGAATTGGTATCGGAGTCAAACTTAAATCTTTGTGCCTCGTAAGACTCGAGTTCGACTCCCGACTCCTGCGAAAGGATAGTTGGGTTTTCGAACGCGGGAGCGTAGTGACACTATGGGGGTCTTTAAGTAGGTTTCCGACACTCTCATTTTAGAGAATATCTAATATATATTTATTTTTATAGTTAAATATTAAAAATATGGCTAAAATTTAATTTCATCCTTTCAGTAAAATTAATTTTTTTTGTCAACCGTTAGTCAAAAAAAAAATAATCCAAATCTATAAAAGTTTTTAAATAAATAATATAAAAATTAATTTTTCAAGGGTAAAAATGTCATTTTATCTGTTTAAAAAAAAAAAAACCCAAAACCCCCAATTTTCCATATCCCCTCCTCCATCTTCCATCGATCAAATTCTCAAATTCCGGAAATCAAACATAAGCTTCCAACGTCTCCCAACCATCTTCATCATCCCTACTCTTCTCCACCATCTCCAACCATCTTCCACATCCCTCTTCCTCCAAAATGTTTATATAAGTTTTTTTTTTTCACATTCAGTATAAGTTCGGATAAGAAATTAATAGAGTATTTTACATTGATAGCTGAATCGATGCAGTCCACAACTGTTGGAACGAGTGTCCGAACCTCTTCAACCGACCTCCCATCCATCAATGCATTGTAATAATCGTTACCTCCAATTCCTCCCATTATAATTAGACAACTCCGAAGATATTCCTTGCAGTTTTCTGACCATAACGAACATAATCACATAATCGAAAAAAAACGCACCGTGCCTTTGTTTTTTAAAAAAAAAAAAAAATTGTTCTTCTACTGCAGTATTCTTCTTCTTCTTCTTTTTTTTTTTTTTTAATAAAAAAATGAATCAATTACCTAAGGATGGCTGCAGAACGACACCAGCATTTCTTTGAACCACTGCAATTCGGTATCCAAAGAAACATTCGTGAATCCAAAATAAATTTCCCTTTCTCTGTAAAAGGAAACATTGAGTGATGTAGCTCCCACTACTGCGAAATTCACACCTTCACCGAATTCTTTCCTCCTTTCATCTTCTCCCTCAACGTACGGTGGGACTAACGGAAGCCCAAGACTTTTCAGCTACAATTTACAAACCCCCCAAAAATAAAAATGAAAAAGGAGAATCAAGAATTCGTCCAAAAATAACGGTGAAAGCTTATGTTTGATTTCTGAAATTTGAGAATTGGATCGATGGAAGATGGAGGAGGGGATATGGAATTGGGGGGTTTTGGGTTTTTTTTTTTAAACAAGTAAAATGACATTTTTACCCCTGAGAAATTAATTTTTTTAAAATATAACAGTTGACTAACGGTTGACAAAAAAAAATTAACGGAAAGGATGAAATTGGCCAAAATTTATAATATAAGGGATGAAATTTTCCAAAAAAAAAGAAAAGGGATGAAATCGCAAAAAAATTATAATGTAAGGGACCTTTTTGGCCAATTTGCCTATATATATATATATACTTTGAACATTTGATGTAGCGCTTCGCCGGCCGAGTCCGGATTAGTTTTAAAGTGGGGACACCGAGCACCCCAAATGGGTTAAAAAAAATTAATAATATAATTGACATGCTCAAAAAAATTTAAAAAAAAAAAAAAAAAGGAAGTTAAGAACCTCGTTATTTTCTCAAAACCAAGAAACAGCCCGATCAAAACCCAAAAAACAAAATATGTTTCACACAATCGGAAATTAATACTAAATATATATATATATATATATATATACGTTTAATATTTCAAAATTTTAAATATAAAATAAAAACCTGATGACATCTCAAGTTTATATAAATATATTAATCCAGTTGAATTTGAACATGTTGAGCCCGAATTTTATTGCAGAAGTTGGGGGTAGGTTTAGACCAATTCTTTTCCCCAAATCTTCTTACATTCATTATCTAAATGATTCTTTTGACCTGGATTTAATAGAAGATTACGGCTTTAATTTTTTGATTAATTTATATATATATATATATATATATATATATATATATATATATATGAAGTTCCTCTCCTGACCTAATGGTTTAGGAGTCTCTCCCTCAACCTTTTGGTTGAGAGTTTGAATCTCTTCTGGCCATTGGTCTGGGAATTTCTCCTTTACCTCTTGACTTGTCAAGATGTTAAGAATTTAAACTTCACCCGGGGTTCCACAATTCGAGATATATTCGCGCCTTCCGGGGGGATTAGTCTAGGCCGGAAGAATTTGGGATACCACCTAAAAATAATATATATATATATATATATATATATATATATATATATATATATATATATATATATTAATATCTTAAAAAGTCTCATATTATAAAATATTCACAATATTGTCACATTAAAGACTTCATAAATACATAAAATTAATTATTTAACTGATAGTAAAAGAGCTATTTTTAAAAATTCTTTCAAATGTTTAGATGAATATTTTAAGCTTTTGAGAGCTAAAATTAAAATTTGAAAATGAGTGACATATTTTGTAATAAATATATTTATATTTTTCAAAGAATTTTCTCTAAATATTTTTGCATGACTAACCAATTTTGAAAAGAAAAAACCAGAGGCATGTGGTAGAGCGGTAGAGGCTCCTCCTCCCTTAACCAATGATCCAGGTTTCAAGTCCCGACTTGAGTATGGAAAAATGTTAAATTCTCTAGTCAGCTGTCTCACACAATTAGGTGTCTACAAATCAACGAACGAGATTAGTCTGGTCGTGGAATGACTTGAATGTGCAGTTCCTCAATGACGGGACCTACCCGGGTTTCAAATACTGGTTTGAGTATGAAAAAATGTTAAATCCTCTAGTCAGCTGTCTCACGCAATGAGGTGTCTACAAATCGGCGAGCATGATTAGTCTGGTCGTAGAATGACTTGAAGGTGCAGTCCCTCGGTGACGGGACCTACCCAAGACACCCGTGCGATAAGAAAAAAAAAAATTGAAAAGAAAAGAATAAAAAAGGTTCAATGATATAAGATATAGGGAAATTAGGGAAAATTTGGCGTTAAAAAAAGGTTTTAGTCAATTTATTGGCCTAACTTCGTAAAAGAGAAATTAGGTAAAAATAACAAAAATTATTTTTTAATTAATTATGACAGAAACTATTTTTTATTAATTACTCACATTACACATAATTTTTTTTTTTTTTTTTGTTATATAGAAACATATATATTGGTGTGAACAATTAAATTTTTCTTCTCGATTATTATCATCGGCAAAATAAATAATAATCAACAATATATAGGTCACAAGACAATATATATTTTGATGTTGGGCTCGAATCTTTATATTTCTCCGTCGATTCTTTTCGTCGTGGATCCGAGGGCATTTTGGGCTTGTCTCGATCCAATGGATTTTGATTTCTTCCGAGGGGCGTTTTGGACTGGATCTCGGAATGGATTTGAACTTCGAGGGCTTTTGAGCTTGATCTCGAAGGGATGGTGCGCCAGAAACTATGGACGATCCCCGAAGGGAATCGTCGGAGTTTCCTTTCTTCTCTGCCACCACCGATTTTACCTCCGATTTCCACCTTTTATTTTCACCTTTATTTCCATTTTTTCCGAATGCTTCTCTTCGTCTCTATTTATAGATGAAGAAAATGACAACCAATGACTATTAGTTTGTCATGTGTCACTCATCACAGGAGTAAAATCTTTCAATATCTTCAATATTTATTTAAATATATAAATAAAATTTCAGTGTCTACAATTGGATACTAAATATTATAATTAGTCAAATAATAAATAAATAAATAAATAAATAAACCGTAGAAATCCTTAAAATAGTGGAAATCGACACAGAGCTGACGGAGCAAAAAAACCATACGTAAAGAATGTCAACTAATTCTTTATTAGATGATGACGTGTACATCTTACCCATATGCTATATGCCTGCCACCCAATCCTTTTTTTTTTCTCCTTTTTCTTTAACTCCCATTTAATTTAATTATCAATTCCACGAGAAACCACTTTAATTATTTTTTAATTATAAATAAATAAATAAATAAATACTCCCTCCTTATTTTCATTAATCGTCTAAGAAAATTTAAAAATTTTATGTATTTTCAATTTTAAAAAATTATTCTCTATTTTTTATATACATAAATTCTATTAAATGAGGGAATTAATTTCAGATGGATAGAGTAATAAAAAAGGTAGGATAGAAAAGATATTTTGAGCAAGTAAAGTACGAGTATATATATATATATATATCTATATTCGAAACGGAAAAAAAAATGAATATTGTTAAAATTGGTACGAAAAAATCAATATAAAAAAAAATGTAATTCTTTCCAAATATATACATATGCATGTCAACCCAATTATACCCTAAGGTGCATTTTGCTAGTTAGTTTTTGTAATATATATGTATAATTTTACCCTAGAAAAATGACAAAATATTTTTATTAAATTGTTTTAGTTTTTTTTTTTTTGAGAAATTCTAACATCTAGCGTGTCTCGAATTCATGATCTCTAGGGTCATAAGTGAGGCTGCTACCAACTGAGTTACACCTTCTTGACAAATTGTTTTAGTTGTATCTATGTATTTTGTATGAAAAATTAAATTATTTTTAAATTTTATTTCTTATAATAAAAATTCATAATATATATTAATTATAAGAATATTAATATATTTATATATATATATATTGTAATTTATCCATGTTCGGAAGTCATTTTGAACTTCAACTAAACCATATTTGAGTTGTGTTGGACCCTATTGGGGAAGCTTCTCCCTACAGTTGTCTACAACATTTTAACTTGAGATGGAAACCAAACTTATTCTACTTTGACCAACTTGATTAATATATATATATATATTGATGAATGAAATATTATATTGCATTAGGCTCCACAACCTCATCAAAAATAGAGGTACCACCCCTGTCACACAAGCACACAAAAAGTTACATCTAACTGACCACAAAAAGAATTGTTCCTTGCCCATTTAGCTAGTCTATGAGCACACAAATTCCAGTTACGATTAGCAAAATTAATAGACCAACGAGAATAATTAAGCAACAACTTCCTTCCTTTATCTCGCATTGCGTCGTGCTCGCCAATCCAGAAATTGGTCCAGTCCGTGCAAAGTTAGGACAACTTGGAGAGCATGACCTTCAAACATAGCTTCTTCCATCCTCGTGTCTTTCGCGATCTCGAAATCTTGGATAGCCGCTTCCATCTCCTCACAAAACGAATTACTAGAGAAAAGCGGTTGACCCAAGCTCCAAGTACACAACCAGAATGATTTCTAAGAATAATAGCAGAAATATCGGAAATAGCGGAATTGTCAAATAAAAAAACATCAAAATTAAACTTATAGCATCCAAGGGGAGGGGGTGCCCAATTCGACGGTATAGCTATCTTTCGGCGACTCTTCATTCTCTGGTTCCCAGCAGCTCAATATTGAAGACTAATTCGGTTCACTGAATTAGCAAATTCATCCCAATTCGGAACATCCTCCCCCAATCTCACTTTTTTTCTAATCAACCACATTTGTTCAACCAATACAATCCCAAAATGAAGCATTTTATGGTTCTCCTCCACCTCAATAGGAAACCGATTACCATCATCAAGCAATATGAACAGCCATTTAATCCAACCAACTGATACAAATTGGGCTATACGTACCTGCCAGGCATAATTCATCCAACAAATAGTCGTAATAGGACAATTAAATAGCAAATGATCCAAAGATTCAGCCTCTGAATTGCACAAGAAGCAAGAGTAGTCGGACATAGGAATGAAATTTTTGATTCGGTCTTTAGTTGGGATTACTCCACTGAGCATCTTCTACACCGGAACCTTATGTCGTTCATGTAAAGAAGACTTCCACAACAAATTCCAGATCTGTTTATCAAGTCTTGAAGAAGTACTAAATCTCTCTCTATTGTTTGTTCTATACGAAGATCGTACAGTGAAGCACCCTATCGTGGAGGGGCACCAAACATAGGAGTCATGTTCCTTGTTAGCAATAGGAATACTTAGAATTAGCTTACTTAAGCTTTGCGGGAATACAACCTTCACAATTCCGATATTCCAGCTTCTCTTATCATCAAGCATCGGATCACTAACAGTATACAACTCATCCTGGGATACTCACATTATCGGGAATCAAAGGGGGGGGAGGTCGGGGATCCATGGATCCTCTCGGATCCTAACAAAGACCCCCGCCCCCATTCGTAGCATAATCCTCTATCAAGAGACTCCTTGCACCCTCCGATTCCTCTCCATACCCAAGAGGACGCCCTTGCAGTCCGTCTACCCCTCAAATATTTTGAGCGGATCGGTTTAACCCACAGTCGATTGGGTTCCGTACACAATTTCCAACCCAATTTAATAATGTAAGCCTTGTTCATGTCTCGAGCTCTCCGAATACCCAATCCTCCAGCCTGCTTTGGGGTACAAATACTATCCCATGATTTGAGAGCAAGGAATCTCTTTCCCTCTTCACTAGCTCCCCACAAAAACCTTCTACACATTTTGTCCAGCTTGTCACACGGACTAACCGGAAGTAGAAACACTTGCATAATGAAATTTGGAATTGTAAGAAGAGTAGATTTGACTAAAGTATTTCTTCCCGCAAAGGAAAGATGCTTCTTCCAACCTGTTAGTCTAGCCGCCAATCTATCAAGCAATAGAGCTAAACACCTCAAATTTCTTTGTGAATTTACAAAATGGATTCCCCAAGTACTTTCCAGAATGAGTACATTCCCTCATTGCCAACACACTACATAGCTCGGTCTTCTCCAATCTAGACACATTCGAGCTAAAGTGAATATTTGATTTTTGCCAATTGATTCTCTGTCCAGTCAAGGCGCAGTATAAATCAAGACATTCCTTAACAGCTGCAGCTCCATCCCTATCGGCTTTGCAATAAATGAGTAGATCATCCACATACTTGAGATGAGTAATACGGGAACTGGTTCTAGAAATTTTAACACCACTAATTCTTCCCTCATTTTCAGCCTTCGAAAGAATCCTTGATAGCAAATCCGAGAGGATTGTGAATAGAGCGGGTGAGATAGGATCACCCTGTCGTATACCTCGAGACCCAGGAAAAAACCCATACGGAGATCCATTGACCAATACAGAATAGTGCGCAAATGAGATACAACAGTGAATCAAATTTGAAACTTCTTCATCAAAACCATGAGCAAGCATAAGAGCCTTACGGATATCCTATTCAACCATATCATAGGTTTTCGTCATATCCACTTTCACCGCCATGAACCCTTTCCTTCCTTTTTTTGCATTAAGATAGGTCATAACCTCATGGTTAATGATAACATTATCAAGAATTGACCTCCCGGGTATAAAAGCAGTATGTGCGGGGTGAATAATAAGATCAAAATAAGGCTTCAAACGAGAGGCAAGTATCTTTGAGATAACTTTGTAGATGACATTACACAGCGCAATGGGTCGGAACTGCTCCACCTTATTAGCCCCAGTCCGTTTGGGGATGAGAGAGAGAAATGTGTGACTCACGGCGTGGTTGATAGCTCCCCCACTGAAATAATCCTTCACTGCACTCACTACATCATTTTCGATTGTCCTCCAAAAATGCTTAAAGAACTTAGGACTCATAACATCGGGGTCGGGGCTTTTATTCCCATGCATGGAAAACACAGCCCTCTTAATCTCATCCGAACTCGGGATAGTTGAAATCTATCTATTTAAATCTCCATCCATTGTCGGTGTGATCGGTCCCAACAAATCCTGCAGAAAGTCATGAGGGCCACTCTGAAACAGATTCATATAAAACTCCACAAAAATCTGGCCAATCTCATCTTGATCAGATATACGCACCCCTGAATCACTGAAAATATGACAAATATGGTAATGCCTTCGTTGAGAGATCGTAGATACATGGAAAAAATGTGTGTTTGCATCCCCTTCACAAGCCAACTCTCTTTAGCCTTTTCCTTCCACATGATTTGTTCCCTAACCAGAATTTCATCTAGCTTCCTATAGGCCTCCTCTTCAAGTTCTAATGTACAACTAGATTGAGGAAGATATTGTAAACTGTCAATCAGTTTTTTCATCTCGGAGATCCGAGTTTGGACATGCCCAAAATGTTTCTTATTCCACACCTTCAAAGCAACTTTAGTATATTTAATTTTAGTCATGATTTGTACCAATGTAGGTGAATCAACCCCCTTCCTCCAAGCATGAGATACAACAAGTCCAACTGAAGGATCCCGAATCCACATCCCTTCAAACAGAAACGGCTTAGGCCTGCTGGCCAAAGACGGAGTAGTATTGAGCAAAATAGACTTGTGGTCCGAACAGAAAGCAGCCGGATGAGTTATAGCAGCTTGTGGGAAAATCAATCTCCATTCGGAATTTCCAAGACCTCTGTCAAGCCTTTCTTGAATATTAGCTCTTCCCGCTCTCATATTATTCCAAGTAAATGGATTTCCCGAAAAAAACCCAAGTCCAAAAGACCTATATCATCAACCAATTTGCGGAATCGACACACACTCCCCGAGGAGAAAGGTCTTCCTCCAAATTTTTCTTTATGATCTAGTATTGTGTTAAAGTCTCCAAGCAGTACACCAAGGCCCCGAAAAGGAATTTCCAATACAAACAAGACTGCTCCAAAAATCGGGTTTGAGCACCGGGTTTGTGGGACCATACACACCCGTTAGCAACCAAGGATTCGACATCGGATCATTTAAAACCATAGCAGAAATATAATGAACAGAAGAAGAAACAATTTGGATATTTAAGGAATTATTCCGGATTAACACAATTCCACCAATAAATCGGAAGAGGGGACCATAAAAAAATCACCAAACCCAAGAGAAGAGACAATATTATGTATTCTATCACAACATCTAATCTTCACTGCAAATAAAAACAACACCACGGGCTTATGGGATGTACAATACTCCCTAAGAGCTCTGACTGTCGAGGCTTGCTCCAATCCTCGACAGTTCCAAAACATCGGATTCATTTAGACATTGGGGGCGGTACAAGGCCCGCCACCCCAGCCAAATTAGATGATTGAGAAGAAACAGTAGTATTCAAGCACTCGGAATGAGAAGATTATTGTTTAGTATGCACTGCCTGAGCCTCCATTTTCACATGTATAAAACGCTTTCTAACAATAACACTAGAATTCACGGAAGGGGATTCATGCATTTCATTCTGTTCAACTGAAATAGTGCTCTGGACTGGGAAACACATACCTCGGTTTCGAATTGCTAAAGTTTCTTGTTGCATATGGATGCTAAGGCTACTACAAATGTCATCAGTATCCATACCACACAAATCAACATTCGACCCAAGCACCATTCAGTCGGATCTTCTTCGCAAACCCAAAATAACCAGGGGATTGTCTTTTGACCCCAGCTACTCGAGACTCAGCAAGCTCACACAAGTCATTATCCGTCATCAAACTGGGCTCAACAATTTCAGGCAGGATACGTAAAGGGCTATCCAGCTTTGCCAAGGGCTTGGGCTCAAGTGGGATCGAGAGGATGTAAATTAGGAATAAGTTGTGGTTGAGTAATAGCAGTCAACTTAGGCCCAGCAAGATTCAAAATGGGCTTCACTGTAGCTGGATGTGGCTTATTAAAATTTGAAATATCGGAGAGATGGTTTCTATGGGGCGCTATCGGAGATAGGGGAGTATCTCGAGATGAGAGCCCCCCTCCGAATGGTGCAAATTGCTTCCCGCCACTTCTACCAAATTTCCAGATTCACCATTTCCATCCGCCTCAGAGGAACATGATTTCAAATCAGATTTAGTTGCTGAAGCTGAAGGTTGCCCCTGTGAATCAGTAAATTTGTTCCCTTTAGGTCTCATCCACGCTCCAAAGGCAAATTGAGGGTCCAATGGTCCCCCACAGAGGGTAATTTTGACTGGCATCCAACAAGAACATGCCCCAACTTTCCGCAAGAGAAACAAAAATTCGAAAGTCTCTCATATTTAAAAGCTAGTCATGGAGTACTACCATCATCAACTTGATTAATATATATATATATATATATATATATATATATTTATATTTTTTTTTTTGTAAGCAACTTGATTAATATATTTATAAATATATATATCTTACTTTTTAATATGACAAAAAAAAAAAAAAAGAAAGAAAGAAAGGAAGAGAATAATAATAATAAGAAGTTGCTAATTTAACCCCCGGAATAATGTAAAAAAATCTGACAATAAACAAACTTTGCACTTTTATAGTCAAAAGAATCTCTTTTACTTTTACTTTTTCCACTTCTAGTTATTGTTGTTCATTGTTTATCATTTTATTTGTCTAAATACATTTGATAATTTTGACAAAAAGAAAAAAAATATATTTTTTTTATCTCAAATTTTTTAAAAAAATACATAAAAAATAAGAAAACATAAAAAAATGAAATGTTTCAACAGTTTAATTTAAAAGAATGAGCATTTTTTTACTAAAAAAAAAAAAAAAAGTAAAAGCTTAAACAAAATTATTTTAAAATGTTATATTTTGTTGTTATTTTTTTCAAACTAAAACTATATTTAAATTACAATTTACTAATATAAAACTTAATTTAAACAAAGTTATTTAACTTTCTTCAAATATATACATAAAATATTAATTATAAAAAATATAAAAAATATATATATATATATATATATATATATATAGTTTAGGGAATCGATATGGCTCAAATCTTTTGCGGACCAATCTCGTAGCTTGGGGAGTTGGTACGCGAACTCTCAATGCTTTTTTCTAAGGTGAATAGTCGATGTTTCGAATCCCCTGTGGTGGTTAGCGTCATGCTCTGGGTCCGACCATCACCTCGAGTAAGAGTTGAACTCTGCGAGCGTTCCGCAGTCCGCCCCCAAGTGGGTATAAAAAATAAAAATAAAAATAAAGCCTTTTGCGGACCAGCTCAAAATCGAGATAACTCGGACAATATTTTTAAATATAAGAGGTCAGATATTATACGTATGAAATCGACAACTTGTCTATTCCCCAAATTGCAAACGGTTACAGACTTTAATCCCACAATATCGAAACAAATATTTTCAATATTTATAAATAAATAATTGGAAAAAAGAAAAAATCTTATCACGAATAGTAACTATGGTTAAATCCTAAACCGTGATTAAAATGATGCACTTAGTAGGCCTTACCTGGTGCAGGTTCTGTGACAACTATAAATGGCGGAAAGCTATGAGTTTATGTTCTCATCCTTCCCATTATTTGTCTTGATATCATAAAAAAAAACAATTACTCGAATGATTCAAGCCTTCCAATCCATTTCCGATTTCGTTCTTCTCTAATTTTATTTTTATCAGTTTCTCATCACCTTCTAGCTCCGTTTAATTTTCCGGTCAGCACCAAAATTTCCTTTTCTTTTTTTTTTTTTTTTTTTTTTTTTGTGGTTTTGGTTTATTTTGATTGATCTATTATTGCTGATTTTTATGATTAAGGATTTGGGGGTACATGGCTGTGCAATGATCATTGTGTTTTCTTTTTTGCAGAAGAAGCTGCAGTAATGGCGGAGGCACCGAATGGTGAATTCAGTTTCGCTACCAGTAACGCTGCGAAAGGGCGAAATGGTCTGCCGAAGATTCAAACCGCTAAGAAGAAGGAAGATGAGATCTGCCATGACGATAGCGTTCCACCTGTAAAAGCTCAGACCGTTGATGAATTGCATTCTCTTCAGAAAAAGAAATCAGCTCCTACTACCCCAATCAAGAGCCCTCACGCTACTTTTTCTGCTACCATTTCTGATGAGGAACGACAGATACAGCAGCTCCAATCAATTAGGTAAAAATTCATATTACAATTTTGATTTTATTTGATTATTATTATATTATTAAATTTTTGGGATTGTAGATAAGACCCCGTTCTTGTGATTTGGGACAAAAGAATCAGTCTTATCATTATTTTATTGATTCTTTCCTAAATTTGTTTGATCGTGATTATTTTATTTGGGATTGATTGATTCACTTTTTTAATTTTTGGGTGATAAAATTAGTGCTTCGTTAGCGTCTCTGACGAGAGAAACAGGGCCAAAGGTGGTGAAAGGAGATCCGGCGAGAGGTACAGAGACGCCGAGGGTGTCTGCGGTGACCCCCCGCCACTACACTCCGACTCTCGCCACCAGTGACAGTTCTCTCAAGTTTACCCATATTCTTTACAACCTCTCACCCGCCGGTAAACATTTTGCCATTCTTTCCCCTGAAATTTATACGTATATTCAATTCTGAATTTTTTTTTATTAATAACGTGATTCGATTTTTTTCTTTTTTAAAAAGAAATATAAATAAAGTTGGGGAATTTCTTAAAAGCGTAAAAACATTACCCAATTTATTATTTCATTCAGCTTTATAGAAACTTCTGTTCAGTTTGGAAAAAAAACAATTTGTCGTACGGAGTAAAATTAAATTTTGAACAATTATATATATAAAAGAAGTAATTAGTGGGCCCACTAATTCATGCGTGTATGAATCAATAAGGAAAATTAGCGGCGGACTTATATTAGTTTTTTATATTTTTTGTCCATATATTAGTTTGTAGGGTTTTTTACAACCAATTTTTACCTAAAATTTTTAATTTAATTAAAATTAGTTGAAATATGATAAAAAAAAAAAAGATTAAAATAATTAATTTTCGAAGTTGGAAGCCACCACACCCCCCAATAAAGGAAAAAAAAAGGATTTTACTGTTCTTTCTTATGATGCTCAAAAAGTCATTTCATGACTTAAAGGATCTTCCTAGGAAGTTTCCGACGTGGCCTTTTTTTTACTGAGAGATTAAAAAAATACTACTATTTATAGGTTTTGTTCTGCACTCCTTTTTCCCTTTTTTTTTTTCAAAAAAAAAAAAAAAAAAAAAACACGAATATGCATTATGAGGAGGGAAAATCAAAAGTAAGAACAGAATCCAGATTACTAATATGACCGAAAGAAACAATATTTAACCATGGATATATACTTTTATAATGACAAATAGAGTTGGTTTAAAATAGTATTTGTTCATGCAAAATGCAGAGCTTTACGAGCAGGCCATAAAGTATGAGAAGGGATCATTCATAACGTCAACGGGAGCACTAGCAACTCTTTCAGGGGCAAAAACGGGTCGTTCTCCAAGGGATAAGCGGGTTGTGAGGGATGAAACAACTGAGGATGATCTTTGGTGGGGAAAGTAAGTATCGTTTTTGTCTTTTCCCATAATTCCTGAATAAAATAATATGAGGATTTATCTTCTTTTTTTTTGTTTGTAGGGGATCTCCCAACATTGAAATGGACGAGCACACTTTCCTGGTCAATAGAGAAAGGGCTGTGGATTATTTGTGTTCATTGGAAAAGGTAAATGTAGCACTCACACCTCTCTCTAAACAATTCATTTATATATGGAGTTATCTAATTTCTATCACCCAAGAAAAGAGAATAATAATAATACTAGCTCAGATAAACCTCCCTCCTCAATAGTTGTTGCTGCAGCTCAGTGATTAAATAATATTTACTTTCTTTGTAGACAAAGACAGGAATTCAAAGCACTAATAGTACCCACTTGCTTGCAATACCAAGATATTCACAAAGACTCTCTTTATTATTTAATTAATACTAGTCTTGATTTGAAAATCTCGAATGGTACAATTTAGCAGTCTTGATTTTATTTTATTTTTCTTTCCCACTTCCACGTATGCTGGTAGAACCTAGGTCATTATACTAAAGGTGCAAGAAATAACTCTTGTGGTGACCATTTTCTTATTAATATACCAAATACGAGGAAACTTGTATTAAGACTTGGTTGAGTACTTGTTCAATCCCAAGCATTAAAATTGGTTATAAAAAATGGAAATGCATTTTTTGTCCATTAAAATGGGTAAAGCAAATGAAAAATCATCATTTACTTGGTTACCTTTATGTTAGGTTTATTTGCAAATGGGGACACTATCATCTCTATTATTGATGTCATTTTCCTATTTATGATGGCAAGGGGGACTAATTTTCATGTGGTCCTGCCTTTTATGTGATTAGCCCTTTTTTAAATGATGGGGAGTCTGTTTCATCACTCTCCATTTGTGCTTTGTCCTTGGATGGGGAGCTAGAAAAAAGCCTTGATTGTCTATAGCTCAATGTCATTGTGTAACTCTACTAATTATGTATGTCACCTAAAATCTCTGGGTCCCATAAAATGAGCAAAGAATCCAAAATATCCTTTGGGGTAGTAACTATTGCAAGTAGCAATAATATGTGTGCCGACAATTGTATGGGCTAGGAATGAGAGAGATCTATTTCAACACCCTTATCATCTGCTGTTGTTTGCCAACTTCTTTGATAATGACTTTTCTACTTTCCATGAGAAGTATATAACTCTTAGAAATTACAATTAATAAGCCAGCTATGTACACTTGTGCAAGAAAGCTAGAGCAATTTCTAACCACTTAAGAAACAAATAAACTATTTATGGATTGTTAATGATCTAGAATCAAAATCCAGCAACTTGCAGCTTTGGTTGCACATGTGGGTTGTGGTTTCCAAAACATACTCTTAACCTCGAATCATTAGTTTTGTTGAAATAAGATTTGTCTTCTGTTATTATTTGAATTGACAATTACTTGAGATGTATGTCCACATGTTTCTTCACCTGACAAATGGCTTGCTTTTCTTTTGATTTTTTGTTGTTAAGCTGCTAATAATTTTCATTCAATATCAATTTCAGGTTTATGTAAATGACCAGTTTCTCAATTGGGATCCTAATCATCGTATCAAAGTCAGGATTGTCTCTGCTAGAGCCTATCACTCACTATTCATGCATAATATGTAAGTGAAAAATGATATTGGTGAAGATTTTTGTTCTATTGCTGCTTGCTATGTTACGGTTTCACATAATTCAATAATGATCTTCATATTCTGTCGTGTGAATGAATAACTCAGTTATTAAGAATTTCTCTTTGATATTTAAGGAATAATTTGCTTAGAAAGTGGAAAGATATATGAGGGGAAATAAACTGTATGAGTGAAATAACTATTGAGCTTAGAGCATACAAATAACTGGGTGGTGGCAGGTGTATCCGTCCCACTCCTGAAGAGCTGGAGAACTATGGTACTCCGGACTTCACAATATACAATGCTGGGCAATTCCCATGTAATCGCTACACACATTATATGACTTCCTCCACTAGCATAGACATGAACCTTGCTAGGAGAGAAATGGTTATCCTTGGCACTCAGTATGCTGGGGAAATGAAGAAAGGTTTATTCAGTTTAATGCACTATCTCATGCCTAAGCGCGGAATCCTCTCCCTACACTCTGGTTGCAATGTTGGTAAACAAGGAGATGTAGCCCTCTTCTTTGGACTATCAGGTATAGTGGGGGTCATCATCCCTCAGGCAGCCACTGTGTGCCCTTATACACTTGACTTCTGTGGTCTTTAGGGGTAACATCCTCTTTTTGGTTTTTCAACAATCCTCTTTGGGTTTTCCATTTACACGTGTTTTTTCCATTTTGTTCCTTTTCTTTTTGTATTTTAGGTACTGGAAAGACTACCCTATCTACAGACCATAATAGATATTTAATTGGAGATGACGAGCATTGCTGGAGTGAAAATGGTGTGTCAAACATTGAAGGCGGTTGCTATGCAAAGTGCATTGACCTGTCAGGGGAAAAGGAGCCTGATATATGGAATGCCATAAAGTTCGGCACTGGTATTTCTTTCATTCTCCCTATTGTAAAGCAAGCTTGTAATTCCATTGCTAATGATCTACTGTATCTGAACTAAGTTTTTCTTTTTCTCTAAATTTTCTTTGCAGTTCTGGAAAATATTGTTTTTGATGAGCATACTCGAGAAGTGGACTACTGTGATAATTCCGTGACAGGTAAATATATATATATGCGTATACAAAGAGGCATGGGGACAAAGTGCTCGTTAACATTCATAATGTCGTATGGCTAAATTTTTAAGTGGCAAACTCTTATTTCTCAACATTTTGCCACTGCAGAAAACACACGAGCAGCTTATCCAATAGAATACATCCCGAATGCTAAGATACCTTGTGTTGGTCCTCATCCAAAGAATGTCATTCTGCTGGCCTGCGATGCATTTGGTGTGCTCCCTCCCGTCAGCAAACTGAACTTGGCTCAGACCATGTACCACTTCATCAGTGGCTACACAGCGCTGGTAACTACCTACCTACCTACCACTAATAAAACCTAATTTTCTACATCATCATGTTTTCTTAAGCTAACTGGAAGAAACATGTGTATTGTTATGAAACAGGTAGCCGGAACCGAAGATGGCATAAAAGAGCCTACGGCAACATTCTCAGCATGTTTCGGTGCAGCATTTATAATGCTCCACCCTACCAAGTATGCAGCCATGCTGGCTGAGAAAATGAAGAAGCACGGAGCAACTGGATGGCTTGTGAATACTGGATGGTCAGGAGGAAGGTATAAATCTGAATTCCCCACCTGTAAATACACGACTGGACCAAGTGATAAAATTCTAAGCCTTTCTTTTTTGAATGCAGCTATGGATCAGGGAAACGTATCAAATTAGCTTACACCAGAAAAATCATAGATGCCATTCACTCTGGGGAGCTTTTGGAAGCAAATTACACCAAGACTGAAGTGTTTGGTCTGGAGATTCCAACTGCAATTGAGGGAGTACCTTCAGAGATTCTTGATCCAGTGAACACAGTAAGTGCCCTGCCCTATTGTGGAATTTTTTCTTTTCGTGTTAGTCAACTATCATACTCCTCTGGCACAAGTACTGTTCAATTTAACCAATGCTGCTGCTCTGTGTCTTGATAAATTCTAGTGGCCCAATAAGAACGCATACAACGACACTCTCCTGAAGTTGGGAGGCCTATTCAAGAAGAATTTTGAGGTATTCCAGAATTATAAGATTGGAACAGAAGGTAAGCTGACTGAGGAGATCCTGGCAGCTGGTCCAAATTTCTGAGTTGGATAAGAATCACAGAATTGCTCCCCCACCAGTGTCTTTAAGGAAATAAAGGAGGTCTACTTTACCAGTTTAAATGCTAATTTATCTCATTTTTAAAAGTTTTTTGTATTCCTATGCCAAGAAAAATTGTGCATTCCCTCCCATACCCTTCAGGAGGGTTTGTAGTTGCGAGCTGTATCTATATCTTAATTTTCTCTAGTATGATAATGTGGTTTTCCCTAGTAATGATGATGATGATGACGAAAATCTAGTTTTCAGAAACACTGTAATCTTATGCCTTGTAATGGTGATGATTATGATGAAAATCTAGTTGAGCAACAATCTATACTTGTTTGCCAGAAAAGGACTAAGATCCCTTCGAATTTTTACCATTTTCCAAAAAAAAAGAAAACCTGCAAAATTTGTCAGCTCTTCGTTAAATGAATTGTCCAGATCTTTGGTCCCTTTCCGAGGGGACTGCTGCAAGTTATCTATCACATTGGAAATCCTGGTGATCCGCAAGCTATCCAAAACTCACAGAATTACCTATAACATATTTACTTACCTTTACTCACTGATTGCCAATGTATAAATAACCAGAAAGTTTGCAGCATGTCGGTGCTTTCCTTCTTTAAAGATTGCCCCTGGTCATAATCGTGTGCCGTGAGGGTGGTGAAGACTTACACGCTTAAGACTATCTGAAATTTGTTTGCTGCTATTTTTACCACTAAGTAAAACATCTACCTCTAGCAATACCTATTATTTCTTACTACAATATACACACATACAAGCGGATTTTCTTTAGAGAGGGAAAGTCAAGACCCGAAGAGAAGAAGAACAAAAACAAACAAAAACCCCTAGCTCATTGATTGTCTAATCGTTGAGATTTGCATTTACATTTGTGGATACTTTCATTCATTTACAATATTACATTTAACAAAAGATGGTCGAGATTTCGAATCTCTCTAGAGTGGTTAGCTCCGCAAACTAAGTTCGAATTAGTCTCACCAAATAAGGTGAAGACACCGGGTGCCCCAAGTGGGTATAAAAAAAAAAAAAAAAAACAAACTTCTGTTCCGTCCCACATACCTCCCATGCAAAAGAAAAGTGACTACTTTTCCGCAAGGACACCTTATTTTAAAGATTTCATTTAACCCTTAGCATTTAAAGATCACTTGTAGTGAATGTCAAAACCTGTAATGCTGTGTGCACAAGTATATGAGGTCAAATAATTAATGATGATTTGTACTACTAAAATGTGTCAGTGGGTGAAGAAGCTTTGTAGTAAAGAGTTTCGCAATTGGTCCACCAAATATATGGAAAAGGCCTTCGGTTAAATCATTTTATAGGAACAGTGAATTAAATGTGCTCCAACATCAACAAGGCCTACTAAAAAACATTCTACAAAGGCCCATTAGACACCCATCCATGTTAACACTAAACAAGGTATCTTTAATAAAAATATATTTTGCAAAAAAAAAATGTTTCAGCTTTCAACCATGGGTTCAGGACTGGATGACTCTCCTTGGGATTTGTTGGATTGCCGGACAGTGTTAAAAAGAATGTCCTTGATGACCTGAAAAAATGGGCACAAAATTGCTGTTAAGAGTCACAACATATGCTTGAGAAGAGACTGAGAATGCTGGCAGAATAATATCCTGGGGAGGGGTATACTACCTGGGACATTAAACCATGAACTTGTTCGGCTGTTATTTTTGCACTATCACGAGTAATCTTGTTCAGTTGAGATTCTTCCTGAACCTCCAAAAATTGCAGCACCCAACAAGAAATAGTTAGGTTACATGGGAAGGAGTAATAAAGGGTACAGTACAAGTAAGCTTAAATGTTGCATACACTGACACCTCATCAACATTAATAAAATGAACAACGATGCTATGACATAAGGATATTATAGCTCCCTGATAAACACGTTTACTCTAGGAAAACCTATGTTCTTTGCAGAATAGCAACGTGTTTCCTACCTCCAGAACAAAGCAATAATCACAATCAATTTGAGGCAAGTGATACCACATCAAACAAGACACAGAAAAGAAAATGAAGAGGGAAGGAAAGATGACAATAAAAAACTCAAAATAATATGAAAACAAAAAGTTACATTAGAAAAAAGAATCTTATTGCCTCTCCAGTAAAGTAGAATATGAAGGAAACAGAAAATTAACCAAACACCAGGAAGCAGAGGGCTATAGGACAAAGAATGAAACAAACTCAACATATATTAGAGACTAATGTTATCAGTCTTACTTATGGATTGCATCATGGGTTGATTAACAAGCTCACCTTCCTTTCAAATAATTTGTTCCTGTTATTATTTTTCCCTCTTTGTGAGGAACCTATGGTCACTAAAAGATTGAGGCTCTTAAAAGGAGAACTCACCTAGAAGCTCAAGAAGAAGGGGCTTTTAACACCTCAAGAAGAATAGACGAGTTAGAAAATAAATCTTCTTTTTCCTTCCCTTTATTATTCAAAAACAGCAGCTTAAATAGGCCTCAAAGGATAACAAACCCTAACCCTCAGCTAAAGTAGAAAAGAACACGCCTAAATCTAAACATAATATTCCAAAACTAATATAAAAAGTGCCTAAAGCTTCAAGAATTCTGTTTGAAAAGTGCCTAATATGGATCCCTAAATGCTAATAGATCACAGTCCCTACAACCAGCAGATGTAGCCAACTTGAGTATTTCAGTTTGTAAAGAAAAAAGAACCTCAAAAGGCTTGTTTAACTTAACTCAATAATTGCTTAATCATATACAGTTAAATGCAAACCAAAAGCCACAAGATAACAAATGAAACCTCAGAATCACAGACATATGATTAGAGCATCAGCACAAAGAAAAGCTCCTGACCTCTTTCTTCCTTTGTGGGGGTGCCAATAAAGATCCAAATCGGGAATGAGCAAACTGGTTTTCAGCTTGTTCAAGTTTTTCAGCTGCACAGATATGCTCAAAAGATTATTCATCTAACTGAATTTCTAGGTACAGCCCATGGCTGAAGAAACCGGTTACTAATCAATGCAGCAATTACTGATAAAACATAGTAAAATATGACCTACCTAAATCAGATATTTGTCCGGCAACATAATCTCCATTTCCAAGCAAGGGAGAAGAAGACAGGGTGTTTACCCAATACTTGTTCCAAAGGAGATCCAACAGATGAGAATCAAGAGATGACTTAAAATATGTTATGTCTAACGCATAATACTGCATAAAAAGCAAGGAAAAGCTTAAGGTCAGATTTGTGAGAAAATAAAAGGCAGGAAAATATGCCACCATAGATGTTCCTCAAGCCAAATACCTGTTTACAATGCACACCAAAGTCTTCAATTTTGTTCAAAGGGATTGTCTGGTACTCAGAAACTGGTTCATCTGGAGGTTTATATCCTTCTGGATATGTCCTGAAAGCACCAATATCAACTTTGCCAGCAGAAACAGTCCTTGTAGGATCAATGACAACTGCCAGAAAAGGTTCTTGATATTGCTGGTTAAGCATTTGTGTTGAAACATCAATTCCCGAAAGCCAGCATCCATAACCAGGATGTGAATGGTACCATCCAACAACATTCTCTAGGCGACCAGCCTAAACCATGAGTAACAATTTTCTAAGACATGATAATTATTTTCTCATGGCACATAGTGCAGGATTCTTTACAAAACATTCTAGACAATAGCAATCAAGGCCAGATAGACAGAGTAATTAAGGGAAAACAATCTGTTAAATTCCTCAGACAAGACTTACTGAAATACAACAAATTAGCAATTGTGATGGTAATATTTATTCACCTTGATCATCCAAGGTCCAACGACACTTTGGCCTCAATGATTTCTCTTGAAACTTTATTTCAGAGCACTGTTACTTTGTTCTTGATGATATGAAGCAGGAAAAATTTTATGTGCAGAGATTACAGATCAAACTAAGCTATTTAACATTCTCTTTCAGCCCCATATACTAAAGAGAAGCTTATGGATTCTCTTCCAATCATGGTGCTTTTTCTAATGGGTTCCCTGAGAAGTGTAATTTCTTTCTCAGCACAATCTAAAAAATATGGTCAACTAAAAAGAAGGTCAATATTTTATGATTTCCATGGTCAAACTAGATAAGGCCACATCTATATATCATCAGTATTTAGGTATGGGCAATTAAGGTTTTATGCTTTGTCAAGATCCCAAAGGTTCGACTACCAGAAATGGATTTGAACTCTTTAACATTGACCAAAAAAAGGGATCACATCAAATACCCCATCAGGATATTCTACTTAAGACGTCAATTCTTTTCTGTTTATATACAAAAATTACTTCTTTTTTTTTCCCCTTCCCTTCGCAAAAGGGATTCTACATGGGGAATTCCATCGGCAAAAGGAAAGAACTAATTAAATAGGACTGTATTCAAGCGCAAAAGAAAAATTGGGGAAAAAAAGTACTGTACAGGAACTGAGAATTACCTGCTTGTTTGTTTGTGAATATTCTACCATATACTCATAGGCATCAGCCTGGGCATTGACACGAGTCTCAGTACCCTCAACAGGGAGTGCAAAAGCATCCATAACAATAATAGCGTCACCGTCAGTCTTGCCCTGCATGAGACCCATGACTTCGATGGTGCCACCCGAACGGGCATGGACAACCATCTTGAGGAGCGCGAGGGCAGAGATTTTCACGCGCTTGAAGTAGTGAGGATCCTGTGTCCATGGCTTCTCCTGCTGGAACTTGGTTTGAGCAGCGTCATCGTAGTAAAAGATTTGGTCGGACGATGCATCCACTGGTGAAGAAGATGAAGACGATGGCGAAGACGATGAGCCTAGGGTTTCCATTGACAGTAATTGATGCTCCCAATAAATCTCCGGGATGAGAGACTTCCCCTCCAAGAAGGCGATTCTCCGGCGAGACCGATCCTTGGATTTCCGAACAGTAAATAGCCAGAAAGGAGGACTAGGGCTCTACTATATTCGTGGAGATAGCGTGTCAGCAACGTACTCGCCTGCGAGTGATAGAAAAAATGTTGGGCCAGGAAAGTTTTGGGCTGGAGAATTGGTCTTATGGCAATATAGAAATATTTTGGTTGCATTTGGATCAATTTTCTTTCTTTTCTTTCTCTAAAAAAATTATTATTATTATTTTGAATAATGAGTGAGTTTGTTCTCAAAAAATTTTGTCTTTAACAAATTCAGTTTTAAAATATTTTTTTAAAATTTTTAAAGTACCAAATTTTTTTTATTAGGGAAAAATAAAATCTCCCTCATGAATTCTATTAAAAGTCAATAAAAGTGAGAAGAATGAAAAAATAAAATAAAACAGAGAAAGAAGAAACGACGACAATGACAGAAGAAAGAAGAAAAAATCTTGAGAAGGATTTGGGAAAATTCAAACCCTTGATCCATAGAAAGAATTGGGGACGAGAAGGTTCGTGAACAAAGCTCAGATGGTTGGAATGATGAGAGATTTAGGCTTTGAACTCTTGCTCATTCATGCAACGTTCTGCTTGGAAGTCATGGCGCTGGCGCTGGTGTAATGGTGCAAATAGATTTTTTTTGGATTGGAATGGGGTTCGGCACACTTATATGGAATCCTTTTTATATATATGGATGAAATCGCACAGTAATAACAGACTCTGATTCCATCTTTGCTAAGGGATACCAAATTGGTCGAGCTGTGTACTTAGATCAACAAAACATGAAGCTGAATCTAGTTATATTAATGGAGACACTCTTTGAAGCACTCAGACTTTCTTTGTTCGTATTCTTCGACAACAGTGATGTTGAAGCTCCATGGTTGAAATTTGTTTGGCAAATCGAAGCTGTCTTAGGATTTTATTTTAATTTTCAGAGTTGTGGGGGTCTTAACAATTCTAGTTACAGTAATGTACCCAAATCTTCATATGGATTAAGGGTTTGAATTTTCCCAAATCTTTCTCAAGATTTTTTCTTCTCATTTGTAGTCGTTTCTTCTTCTTCTGTCTTTTTTTTTATTATTATTATTCTTCTCACTTGTATTGATGTTTTTACAATTTTCTTTAATTAAGTAATGTAAATTGTTAAATTTTTAAGTTTTTTGACAAAATTCGTTGACAAGAATCTTATTTTTCTCTAATAAAAAAGTTTGAGACTTTAAAAGTTAAAAAATATATTTTGGAACTGAACTTACCAAAATCAAATTTATTTGAACCAAATTAACCAATTATTCTTATTATTTATATCAATAAAAAAAATTATTTTAAAAAATTTTAGACAAAATTTTTATTTATTTAAAATTAAAATTTCAAGTTTATGAATTAAATATTTAACAGTTAATTATAGAAATTAATAATTTGAGCTTAATTTTTCAGCTTAAATGAGATTGCAGATGTTTCTAGAACTCACCCAAATTATAAAATCTGTGAAAAAAATATTTAAGAAAAATTTATATATTAAAATGTACTATTCATACAAATAGTACGAATTTGAAAGTGTTATTTATTATCACTTTCTGTTTTTTTGGTAATATTGTCTTATTACGGTCAACCCTTCTTCTTTTTTTTTTTTTTTTTTTTTTTTAAATTTGAACTCATCTGAGTAGCTAACTTCTAGAATGACTATGATTTGACAAAGGTAAAAGAGAACCCTTTCCTAACCATGGTCAGCAATTTTGAGAAACAAATTGTAAGATCATCTGCAATGTATATAGAATTATTACTTGACTTGATCCAAGTAAGAAGAGATTTTTCAACTCTTTACTCATGTCCTTTCAACTGTTTTGTACCAAAAGCAGCTGAATCAATTCTTCCAGTAGTGTTCCTCCACTGAAGAACCAAATGGTATTTCAGTCCTTGAAAACAAACCATCAACTCCGTAGCAGGCAGTATAGAAAGAGATTTGGTTACAATTCGGAATGAACAATACATTCATAAGTTTCCCAAAGCCTAAGAGGCTATGCTATGGCTTCCAATGCATATGGGGACAAATAAAACTCTACCAGCACCAGTTAACGAGCTGTTGAAGTCTTAAAGCATGCCACAGGCAACACTTAAATAAAGCGCAAAGCATATTTCATTCATGCTTCTTGTTCATTACAATTTGTATTGTCCTTCCAATGTTTCTTCAAGGAGGATAAGAAGAAATAGTGGAGAGGTGGATTCAAACATGCTTATTTCAAAATCAGCAATTTGAACTACTACGATAAACATGAATCACCAACAATGATCATAAAATCAGATGGAAATTTGCAGGGAATTACCAAATATGAACAGAATTTGCAAGACCAGTTGTCAGCTTTGGCAGCCAAGAGGGACCAACACATGAATATTTCTGAAAATCTGAATATTGATTCATTTAAGTATTGTTATGGCTCTGAAGCTACTTCTAACATTGCATATAATTGGCTTCGCATTTATTTTATTTGGCCCAAGGTAGAAACTTTAGCACTTGAGCTAAAAAAAGGTTTACAGACTCTACATCGCAAAGCAGAACTAAACTTCACTAGAAGAGGCTGCATCATCTTTGTGCTTAACCATACCAGAATCCACAAGAATTGGAATCTCAGCTGCCAGCCATGGTGCAAGACCCAAACATAGAGCATGTGCAATCCCGAATCTAGGACTGCCATAATATAACAGTAGTGTTAAAATATAAACTTAGTTATATCAAGCAAATTACAAAATAGTTTCCCTGGATAAGGGGCAAAGAGAAGACATTTTTATAAAACTATAAATATACCCACAGGTAGTAACCGCGCAGATCCAAATTGAATAATCTCCGCATGATAAAAACAAAACTATTGCTGATCAAGCAAGTACCCTTCGCTTAATTTAAACTTTTTTCAACTACATTTTTCGCAAGTACCTACAATTAATTCAAATCTGCTTCTATCTGAAATAACTTTTCTCAATTTTACATCAACCACTAAATTGACTAGTAAACTACATAAATATACCCTCGTTACAAGGAATTAAGCAATATTTAGATATCAACATCCAAAAAGAAAAAGGAGGGGAAAAAATTGCATATACTTGAACTTACCAATTCTTCGCCCAAAGAGGCTTGAAATGCACCGTTAGGCATATCTTTCCTCCTCTATACATCTACACTTTCCATAAATGAAAAATAAATTAGAGTTATTTTCTATCCAAAATTGATGATAATTAAAGGGGGAGGGATTAAAACCAAATGCGGCACCTTGTGCGTTTTGCCATCGAGCTGAGGCAATTCGATTTCAGGAGCAGTTGCAGGGTAAGTGACAGGTATATCGAACTGGAGGTCAAATTCGTACTTGAGAAGGTTGTGAACGTACCAACACTTACCAGTCCAGCGGGTACCTTCGGGGTTATCGGCGGAGATCCGGAACCAATCGTTGTCGTTGGACTTGTTCATGGCTGTATATGTTATCAAACCCTTGTACTCCTCCTTCAGGCGCTGCGTCCATTTCGCTCCGTCGCGCGGGCCGGCTTTTGTGGTTAACAGAGGTATCTGCGTTAGGGTTGATTTCGTCGTCGGATCCCAACCCTCCATTCTCGATCAAATTCTCTTCTCTTCTCTTCTCCCCGAAGTCTTCCAAGTTTCTGAGCCCAGAGTGCTTTAGCTTCAGATGCCTGTTCGTAAAATAAACGCTAATCTATATATACATAAGGAACTAATTTCACTTTCATCCTTGGAAATATGAGATGGTCTCAAGGAAGTCCCTTACAAAAAGGTTTTTTAACATTTTTTATTTTATATATATATATATATATATATATATATATATATCACAAACTAAAATAACGTTCCTAAAAATTAATTAATTAATTTAATATATACTTGAAATTCTTCAATTCAAAATCTATATAATTGAATTTTTTTTGTAAAATAATTATTTTGATCTCCAAGACTCATTTAATTATGAAACCATACAATCAAATTTTTCCTCATTTAATTGAATTTGATCTCTTGTATTATTTCTCATTTAGTCTACTTTATTTTAATTATATATTATTAATTTCATTCTTAAACTATATATTTATGTTTTAATTTGATCATTTTATAAGTTTCTAAAAATGTAATTTAAAATTATTTTGAAAGGAGAAAAGAAAAATTAAAAATAAAATTTAAATGAGTTTTTTTAATAAGTAAATATTAATTAAAATAAAATATTACACAAATAAATAAATGATTAAAACCATTTGATATATTATAACAAAATACGAACCTAAAACATACTCAACCTAAAGAATGTAAGTGAGTCAAAGGAAGTTTTTTTATGTGGTATCTCAGGTCCTTTCGGCCTAGACTAATCCACCCGGGAAGACCCAACGGTGCGGAGAAACTTCAAGTCAAAGAAAGTTAAACAAATACAAAAGTACGTAAAAAAAAAAAAAAAAAAACAAATATCCAATTGTTAGTTCCAAAAATAAAACAATAACAAAAGGGCTAAAATCTAGTTTTGATTTAACAAATCTAAATATAAGTTGAAAGGTTTGCATATGAAAAGTATGTAGCAATAATACGAAACAAATAAATAGAAAAAAAAAATAAATAAAAAAAAACATTTCGGCCAAAATAAGCTTTTAACCAAAACTAAATTTAGCAAAATAAAAATAATACATTATAAATATTATATGAAATTGCGACACTTATTTAGAAAAAAGTGTAACAACCAAAAAGATAAATACTAAACCACCCAAAAAATCACTTAAAAAAAATACCTTAAAAATTGTTTACCTTAATATTTTTCATCGTTGAATATGATATTTATAAAAAAGATTAAATCAAGATATTCACACATGTTTTTCCAAAAAAAAAAAGAAGATATTAATACATATGTTAACAATAAAATTTTTTTTTTCGATTATTATCATCTATAAAATAAATAATCAAAAATATATATATATATCACAAGATAATAATATGTATTTGATATTGAGCTCGAATCTTTGTATTTTTCTATCGATTCTTTTCGTCGTGGATCCGAAGGCCTTTTTAGGCTTGATCTCGATCCATCTGTAGTTGATTTGATTTCTCCGATGGTCTTTGGACTTGATCTCGGAATGGATTTGACTTATCGAGAGCCTTGAGGCTTGATCTCGAATGAAGGATGCGCCATAAACTATGGACGATATTCGAAGGGAATCGTCGGAGTTTCCTTTCTTCTCTCGCCACCACCGATTTTACCTCCGATTTCCACCTTACCTTATGAAGAGAGTGACAATCAATGACTATTAGTTTGTCATGTATCACCCATCGCATGAACAAAATCTTTCAATATTTTAAATATATATTTAAATATATAAATAAAATTTCAGTGTCTACAACATAATTCAAAGATTAAATTAATAAAAATTTTAAAACGAGAATTAAACAAGATATGTAGGAGATTGTATGGCGGAGTGACAAGAGGCCACCCCCCAACCGCTCCTTCGGGGGTGGGACACCCAAGTCCCCCTCCCCATGTATAAAAAAGAAAAAGCTAAACAAAAAAGAATTGGCTTAACAAAATTTCAATTTTAAATATTTTTTATCTTTTTATTATGTAAAAACAGAAATATATATATTTCCTTATTTCCGGTAAAAAAAAAAAAAAGGAAAAAGAACAGAAAATGGCCCAAATTCACGTGACCAAATATAATCCCACAGCAAATCCCGGCTCGTCCCTCCAAAGTCCCAAAATTTTTTCCTCTTCGCCATTTTTCGAAATCCCCCGATTTGCTGTTTCAATTCTACTTAGCCTCGCCTTTGAAGACACAGTGCAGTCTTGGTGTTCTTGCGTCTTCTTGCTCTCCTTCTACACAGAATTATCCAAATTCATGAATTTGTTCCCCTATTGAAAGCCCTAGAAGACCTTGTTCAATTATTCTTAGCCATGGCGGCACAACCGCCGCGGGAGCAAGCCTTCGATTTGCTAGCCGCTGCCAACAACCACGGTGATTTGGCCGTGAAGCTATCTTCGTTAAAGCAGGCCAAAGACATTTTATTATCCGCTGAACCGTCTCAAGCAGCTGAGCTGTTCCCTTTTCTGGTTGAACTTCAGTCATCGCCTGAAAGTCTTGTGAGGAAAACCCTCATCGAGTGAGTTTTGCAATCTTGAAGAAAAATATTTTACTTTTTAGGTTTCTAATATTCGTGTTTGCCTTGGTGTATTTATATAAATATGATTATTTATTTCTATTTTTTAGCATAACACATTTTGATGTTCTGATTTTGCTCAAGTGAAGAGGGTTGTATGCCTTTGTTTTCTTAACTAAACTGTGAAAGTTTAGAAATTGGATATGATTCTCGTGTCTTGATGGGACTCTTGTCTATAAGAAAATTTCATTAACACCAATATTAAAACAATGCTCGATAAATTCTTATGAAACCTTACTTTTATTTGGCACCCTATTATTTCTTCTATTTCGACCTATTTATTTCCATAAAAAAGTGGCATGCCAGTTCTTTACTTGGAGCAGTGTTTTTTTCCCCTAGAAATCTAGCAAAATACAGACATATGTGGAATGTTAAAAAAAAAATGAAAAAAAAAGAAAAGAAAAGAGTAAACCATGAGGAAAGTCCAATACTTGCTGCTTGACTTATTTCACATGAAGGCCTGTTTTGCTTGGTATTTTCTTGCTAAATTTCACGTGAATCTGATTTGTCTGATACCCAGGGGATTGAAAGTGGTTGTTTTCCTATTGAACTAGAGTTTTATTTCTGATGGATAGTATCATTCTGTTCAATAGCTATAGGTTTTTTTTTTTTTGTGAATTGAAGCTCTAGCCTCTAACTATGGTGTAAACATTGAAGTGAATTGAGCTAAACCATCAGTTCTTCTCACATGATGGGCTTAACTAGCATGGAGAAACTGACTTGCAGACCCAAGCAGTTATAAATACTTGAGTTACACTGCTACAATGTTTTGTCTTCTGAATTTCCTTTTGGTTCCAAATTAATTATCATTCTGAGAAGGGTACTTCTGATGTTAACCTTGTACAAATTCATTTCAGGTCTGTTTATATGATAAACTTGTTTCTCTCTCTAACTAAAACATACATGATTTGCAGTGTAATTCAGGAGATTGGTTTAAAAGCATTGGAACATTCTCGTATCCTAATGCCAGTTCTTTTAACTCTTCTAAAAGATGAAAACCCTCTAGTCGCAAAGCAATCCATCATTGCAGTCACAAATTTTTTCTGTAGCACGTTGGAAGAGCTGGCGTTGCAGGTTTGTCTCCACCATTGAACTGGGATGTTAGCCAAGGAGAGCTTTGACAATTCTAGCAGACAAATCTTTTCTTGCCTTTTTGATTGCCAGTCCCATGATTATTTTCCACTTTTTGGTCTTTGTTTGCAGTTCCTGGCATGCTTATTGCTTTGTCCATAAGAGTCTTTTGGGTCACATTTTGGCTGTCCAAGGATTACATGAAGGATATGTATTTCCAAATCCTGTAATTAATAGTCTTTGTGCCACATTTTAGCTGCCCAAAGTTTATACGAACTGAAGTTTGATGATGTATTAAATGCTTTTTTGCTCTTTCTAAAGTAAATTATTTATTATTATTCTTTTTTGTATTTCAACAAAGTCCAATAGAAAGTGGTGTAATGTAGTTCTCCTTTCCCTTTCTTCCCCTTGGATTTAGGATGTTTTAGGGTTTACAACTCTTAGAGGCCATGGAGAAGTAATATTCATATAGTTTGGATAAGATAAAAAACATTATCATTACTATATGGGTGTTGTTTATTTCCTTTTGAAGCAGATTAAATGCGCTGGATTATTGATGATTCCCATACTATTTCATTTCTTCTGACAACTGTTATTAGTGACTAAACCCTAGGCAATAATGAAGTTACTTGTTTTATGCCTAAGCCTTTCGTAGAGTTTGCTTACTTTTGCATCTTACAATTTTAATTCTAGACTTTTTTCATGACTTGAGATTAATTTTGATGTCCAAACTTATTTTCTAACTTTTGTTTTACCTCTTTTATTTTGGGGATAATTAGCTCTATTCTTTTTCAATGAATAAGTATGTTGAAATATACCTTGAAATTTGTAGTTTCACCGGTGTGGTATGGTTGAAGCATGGCATGGTGAACTATGGTCGTGGATGATCAAGTTCAAAGATTCTATCCTTGGCACGCTTTTTGAGGTACGATCAAACTTCTTTGTGCAATTTTGTTCCATAAGGTGGTTACATGTAATTCTGTGTCGACTGTTTCTGCTTCTGCTTCATGAATATTCATGCTTCTGTTTCCAAGCATTTTACTCTCCAAAGGATCCAACCTGACAAATATTTTTGAAATTGACTAGTATATATTATGTACAATAATGAAGGATTTTGTATACTATCTAGAAGTGGTTACAATTTTGTACCATAAGAGATTCAGACATCAAATCTATATCATTTTGGATTTGCACCAGCTGGTTTCCTCTTTCTTAACCCCAGGAGAATGGGAGGGGGATTACTTTGGGCTCATGCATCAATGATTACCAACTTTTCATGGCCATTAACCAGATCATATTGCTCCTGGACTCAAATGAATGACTCTATTTTTTATTAGGGACATTCTTTTGAAGGCCAATATCCTAGGAGCTTTTAGAGTTTGACGAGGTGAAGACAAATAAATCAAACATGTATTGGTTAAAAATATTAAATCGCTGGAGTTATAATTAAAATGAAGGAAGATGGAAAGAGACAATTCTAGAAAAGGTTTTCTAGAAGGTTATTTCTATTTTGTGTTGGTTGGAATGCTTACTTATTTTTCTAAGTATATGTTCTGAAACTTGGTTATGGTTTTGCAGGTTGCTCCTCTTGGTATAAAGTTGCTGGCCATAAAGTTCCTTGAATTGCATGTCTTACTTTTAACTTCTGATAGAAATGATTCTGAACGACTCCCAGCAGAAGGTATTGCATACTTGATCCTTAACGATTTGAATCCCCTATCCTTTTTAATCTGCTATTTGATGACAAGTAATTTATTGATGTGCTCTTGGTGTTGTTTTGCCTATAGCTGAGCGTCATTTCAATATCTCATGGCTAGTTAGTCATCACCCTGTTCTAGATCCAGTCACACTTTCATCAGATGCAAATAGATCTCTTGGCATTCTGTTGGAGTTTCTGCAATCAGCCAAAAACCTACCGGGTTTATTGACAATTTCTATTGTTAATAGGTGATGTTATACCTCCTGTTTTTTTATTTTTGCTTGTTTATTTTTTCTTTTCCTTTTTCTTTTTGTCTGGGCTTATAATTTTTATATGTTGCATAGATTGTTGAAATATCTGAAAGAGGAATTCCTAGTGTAAATCAGAATCACGATTAAAATCAATTTAATGGAAGTTCACATTAAAAATTGCACAAAATATTTGGACCGAGACTCTAGTAATGTTGCAATATGATTATATCTGGCAATCATTTTTTTCTTTTCTGGATACATATGAGGTTTGGTGAATAATCTGACTTCAGTTTTTGTGAAACTAATGTGTTGGGTGGGGATAAATATGTTCTCAGTCTATCGTAATGTTAAAATACTGGATTGTTCGTTATTCCTTCTAATAAAGGATATGCATGCTCTTGCATAGACTGGTTTGGAGGCTTAATTTTTGTATTTTTCAGCAAAAGATAATGTCAATTATGAATAAGCAATCTCACAAATTGTTGTGCTATGGGTGTAGGCATGTGTGTATAAGCATCTAACCTCGTGAGCTGTTGCTATTTATTTGCACATAAAAGCTGTTCGATCTTTCTTCTGTTTCTCATCGGAACTGTTTAAGTTAAATGTCTTGAGCTTTATTTGGAGCTTAAATAAAGTGGGTTAGAATTTCCTTGTTTACTGTCTGATGCATGCCTTTCCTCATGTATATTTGTGGGATAAACTTTGTTGATCTGCATGTATTTCAATGTTCTCTTGCGCTGTGCCTTGTTTATTTGAATCCAATGTGTCGTATAGTTTAAAATTTAATTGGAGGACAAAGTCTCTTTTTTGTTAGGGGTGGTATGATCAAAGATCCATGTTTTAAGGACTCTTGAGATGTTTTACTACAAATTTCTTGGTATTCTTTACTGGCTCAACAAGGGATGTTCAGATCGGGTTGCATCTTTTTTTTCTTTTTCTTCCCACAATGAGCTGACTAATTTGTTATTTTGTGGATTCTTGGATTTGGTTTGACAGTTTTCCTTTCTGGGTTCTGGTGGTAGTGGAAGATTTCTACTTCAAATGGATTTATGATGTTCTTTTAACTGCTTTAGTTCTTTTAGTTACCATTTGTAGGATGTTGTATTTATCTTACATCGGATTGTGTGATATTTTTGGCATTACAAAGAAGTCAGACATGCTGCACTCTGGAGGCAAATTTTTGCTGTAAAATTGTGATTGTTGATATTCCTTTGTATTACAAGGTTGAACTATGGCTTATTGCTTTCTATCTTTGCACGGTGAAATGAATGTTTGAACTTGTCTTGTGGTGCAAGGTGGAATTTTTTGAGGGTGCAGTTCTTATATATTAAGTGCTCCTGGTTTGTGTTGAAGGTTTTTTTTTTTTTTTTTGGTGAGATTGTGCCAAACTTGTGCTTTGTTCCCTCTCTCTAAGTATATGTTTGGTTTATCCCTTTGCTTGAATTTGAAAATGATATGTTCTATCTCATGTGGTAATTTGGTAGGTATCTCGACCTTGTATCCCACTTCAAAGTTTAAAAAGAATTTGTTAAGGCTCTAATTTGTAATTGCACTTAATAATTAGTTTATTTTCTTGAAATTTTTGAGGTAAGCTTGGAAACAGGTTGTAGTACACATTCGACTACTTGTTCTGTTATTATTGCAGCAAGGTGTTCAGCTTTTTAACGAGGAGTTAAATGGCATTTTGCTTGGGACTGCTGAACTGGTGGTTCAGATGACAGAAGTAGGGGTTTGCTGATGTCAACAACATTGGCGGGCATATGACTGTCTTAGGCGATGGATAAAATGGTCATCTCCATTTGCTTTGATAATGTTTTGAGTTTTTTGAAAAAGCAATTAATTGGCCCAATGTAAATTTTTCAAGAGCACGATAGTGAATGTTTTGTCTTCTCATCCTGTATATGGGTACAGTTTCAGAGTGTGATGCTCTGACTGCTGTTCATGGATGTATCGTTATTTTACTTACGAGTGATACACATGAAATAACCATAATAATGAATATTTTTAGAGGGTGTTGGCAATATATGCTTTTCTTTTTTCATTCAGATTAAGTTTGGTTTTCTATGCTTTTCTTATTTTTAATGTTTAATCGCATAATTTAGATGTCTATGCCATTTTTTGGTTAACTCAAATGGAATATTATCATCTAGCTGTTGATTAACTGTCTCAATACACCATCCACTATTTCTAAGGCAGGTTATCATAGTTTTCTTTGGTAAGCTTCTGCACAAGTAGTGGTTCATGGCATCAGCCTTGATCTTAGAATTTTAGTGTGATGAATGCCATACGTTCCATGTACATTTAGGCTGGTAAGATATATGTTCAGGAAAATAACAATGCAGTCTATCGCCAGAAAACATGAGTTTTATCTTTGTGCTAGAGCATTCTCAAGTATATTTTTAAAATTCATTATGTCTCTGTACCTACAACTCTCTAAGGGGCACATACTAGGGTATCTCAATGTAAGACACAAGAGGGAAGCTGAATCTTGCAAGTAGTAGTGTCTATTCCCTTTTAATATGAAAAAAATGATAATGACTAGTTTTCTCCATGGATTAAACTTATTCATGCTGCGTTGGACTGGAAATTGTTTTACCTATATGCAGCTAGTAATTATATTGCTTCCATGAATGTAGACATCTGATAAAGCTGAGAAAGTAAGAGTGGCACCTGTGGACAAATGATGGGAGGTGGTGTATTTAGGTAATGCAATTGCAGATGTCTAGTCCTGGTTAAAAGCATTGTGAAGAACATTCTAGATGGCTATAAAGCCAAGGAAACAGGGACTCCATGAAGTATGGAGGATACTACCTTGAGAAAGTTCTAAATGGTGGCAAATTGTTTTTTGTAACACATGAAACAGGTAAACATGGGGTTGAGTCCATTTGCTGTGGTTTATTTATGAAGCATAAGTACTATCTAGAAGCACTCATTAAGGAAAGATAGAAATATGGTGAAGGACATTAGAAAGGTGCACTGAAACAGCTGAACAATGTGAGAAACTTCAGCAGGTTCCTGGAATTGAAGAGTGTAAGTGAATTTATGAAGTTACATGTAGCTTCATTTGTTTACAAGTGCAGTTAAACTTATCCTGGGCTGTATTTTACAGAAATAAGGTCTTATGCACTATGTCTTTTTTAGGAGTTGTCTGGCATTTATTAATAACTTTATATAGACCCTTTTTACAGTCTTTAGAAATATAGATGCATGGGAATAGGTCCTTGAAGAGTTCTTTATGTTCTCCAGAATAGGAATGAATATTGTGATGAATGCTTTTGATTTTAACAAATGCTATTGTCTTGATTTAGAAGGCTCAATGAGCAATTCTTTTGCATAAAATTTGGATCTACCTGAGCATTTCTTGCATATTGCTCTGTAATAGTTGTTTGTTCTGTCTGGTGATTAGTACTTTCATGTGTATAGAGCATTCTGATAATAAATAGCTGAGTGAATCTTGCCAACTGCCAAGTTCTTGATGCAAGATTACACATTCAGCAAATTAATTAAAACGGGGTGAACTTAGTTTGTTAAGGCTGATAGTCGCTGACCTGGGACGTGAAATCATATTAATGGTATGTCATGATGATAAATTAAAATATTAAGTTAAGTAAGCTTAAATGCGTAGATTCTTTCAGCGTTGCATTTCACATTGGAGGAAGTAGTTTCAGTATCTCGTACTCAGTTGGATTGCCTAGTTCAAGTAGTTTTAAAATTTAAGTGTATGCTTATTCTTGTTAATCTTCTCAGAATTGTACTGAAAACATGTTGAATTATACTTGGCTAGGGAGTTTATGGTATTTGCACACATATTTTACTTTTCTCTTGTGCATTATTATATATACAACATGTATCTGGAAGGGCTGATTTAAATGCTCATGGGTTGGAGGAAGGATGATAAGAATTCTCATTCTCAAGGAGTTTAAAATATGAATAGGAGGTTCTTATTGAAATGATTCTCTTTACGAACACAATGCTGATATTGGGGAATATACATTGTGCAACTTCCGGTGGGTATATTACCTTTGTGGTGTCTGAACATTATTAGCGAGACTCTGTACACAACTGTGAAATGGGTGGTGTGTCAGGAGGTTGTGTTGCATTAATCAGTGAGTCAAAGGTATCTAATTGCAGCCTGCAAAGCAGTTACCTGAATTTATGCTCCTGGCTTTTCATGTTGATATGGTCCACATGGCTTCTAAATTCGCACAGATTTATTCCTCTAAACACTTGTGGCCATGTTAGAACTGGTTACTGTTCTTCCAATATATAGAGAAGAGACTCATCAGATCATTTTTTTTTGTTTCTTGCACATTGTTGTTCAATTTCATCATTCTGGTGTTGAGAATTTTGCTTTTGATCATGGAATAATTTTACTGTTTATATTATCAGAATTTGACTTCTTAATGTTAGACTCTTATCTATCTCTTATGTCTGTTTCACTCAGTTACGACATTTGTCAGTGCTGTGGTTTATGCAGCATGACAAGGGTAGGTATAGTTGGCTTTGGTGAGCTTTTTTGGTTTCTGGAAACAGGTATCAAATTTTCACAGACTACTTAGGGCAGTTGCTTATTTTAGTGACCTCTTTAGTTGTGTGTAATGTGTAAGAATAGGTGGTGGCATATGCAATAAAGTTGCTCTTATGTAGCACCTCATGATTAGAACTTTATATACTAGTTAATTTTGTGTCTCAGGTCTCCTTGAGGCTCTTTTTGTACCCTAATTGAAAGTGATTGTTTATGCATCCTCTTTTAGGGTGAAATGATACAGTTACTTGTCTGGTCTTTGGCTATGACTTCAGGTAGAAGGTTTGGGTCATGATATGATGAGTGGTTTTATTGTGTAAGAAAAACACTATTGAGTCTGAATTGATGTGTTGGCCTCATGACGAGGCACGATCTAGTTTTAGGGATAACTAGTTAACTTCTTATGGCAAACAAAGAAGTCTTGAAAATCATACAACAGTACTCATTCTTAATTTCATGATACCAGAATTTGTTTGGGTTATTTTGTATAATTTGGATTACTACAGGTATAAAATTTTTGCATTGACAAGCTTGATTACTAGTGGCCCTCTGATTCATCCTCACCCTTATAAGTTCACTATGGTTTGCATTTACACGGTGCCTATGCTAATGTGTGAAGGAAAGTTTGGTGGTATGACGAGTAGAGGGGAAAGAAAGAAATTTATAGGTTGTGAGCTTCAGTTGTATTGACTATCCAATTATCCTCTTGGATAATGCAGAAAGGACGGATGGTTAACTGGTGATTGAACAAAATACTAGTATCTAATTTGGGTAGGACAATATTATGGGATGCATCATTTCTGAAGGATCATCATAATCATTATCCAATAGTATTTTCCATTGTTGCTGCCTTTGCTATAAAGCCTTCTGTAAAGATTGTTCTTACCCTACCCTTGTAAAAAAGAATTAGAGACTTACTGACTACTACATATGTGATACTGAACGCCCTCCTCCATCCCCTACTTATGGAGTTTTTCCTCTGTTTTTTTCCTTTCAGCTGAAGCTGATATTTTTACTGAGTTATATTTTATTCTTCTCACAGCCACCTCCTCTTTTTTTATATATTTTTTTTTCTTTTTCCCCGTACTTTCATGTTGATTGTGTCTTTAGTTGCTAATATATATATATATATATATATATATATGTAACTATATGTTTGTGTGTGCCTGTGCTTGGAAATCGTGCTGTCATTACATGTAAGATACCTTCATTTCTTGTGTTTGCCTTCCATTTCATTTCCTCCGGATAGTTTCCTTTTCTTGTTGGTAGTTGTCCCTCTAGTAGGTAAACAATTGCTTGCAGTTGGATCTTTGGTCTGCTTGTAGTTGGGGCATCTGGCATGAGACTTTTTCACTTTCTGCTAGTTATCTATCTTGTCATTTGTCTCTCTCTTCTATTCAGTTGTTTATTCAATTGCTTTGCTTTGGTGGATGTTGCTTTCATTTATTATCTGGTTATCAATTTGGATTAGGATTCTCTCAAGTATGGTATTCAAAATGTTTGGGATGAAGAAAAACAAAAGGGTTTTACTATTAGATTTTTGTCTGCAATATAGTGTTTCAGATTTGTACTATTGGAGAGGGAATACAAAACACATCTTTGTACCTATTTGGTTACCCTGTCAACAGATCTCATGTAAAAGTGTCAAGTTAGGTAAAAGCTTGGAGTGGTTCCACAGTATAATTGATTTTAAGTTGGTCAAGTTCTTCGATGACAACAAAGTTGTTTCAGCCAACTGATTTGCTTGTCGTGTGTACCTTGTTTTGCATTTGGATTTTGAAATATATACATGGGCTAAAAATTCTCTCTTTTCTTTTGCAGTCTTGCAGCCATAGCAAGGAGAAGGCTTATCCATTATAATACAATTCTTTCAGCGTTGCTTGATTTTGATCCTTACTTTGAGATGGCCAAGGGGGCCCATACAGCCAGTGTTCAGTATTCCATAAGGACTGCCCTTCTGGGATTTCTTAGGTGTACACACCCAGTCGTTATGGAGGTATCTTACAGTGTGTAATAGGGTCTATTGGCTCTTTCATCACCATTGCTATATTATTTGTCATTTTAATTTATTTACCAATTAACTTTGCACTTTGATTTTTTAGGGTGTATTTGGACTTTATTGAAAGAAAAAATTATATTTTAAATTTTGGTGGAATCTGAATATTTGGATTTGAAATTTTCATACCTTTTTTTGGAGGGGGTGGAGGGGTGGGGGAGAATATTAGAAATTTTCGTAGTTAAATATTAGAAATATAATTACTTAAAATAAAGTAAAAAGTTGGTCATACTTTAGAACAAATTTAACATTTTTGACTAAAAGTTGGTGTCCAAATGGACTTGTTTCTTTTTCTTCCCTATCTACTCTTGGCAAGGGCGCACATATAAAAAAATGAAAAGTATGGAAGAGAGAGAACACAACCAAAGGGGAAAAAATGGATTGTAGTGTTTTCCAAAAATATTATGCCAAAAGAAAAAAAGTTGTGATGGAGGTGGCAGCTGAAATGTCAATTTCCTATTTTATTACTGCTACACTAATTTCATTCTTCAGTCTTGGTTGTTTTCTTGGTAACTTTTTATGCTGTTACCTCTTATGCATGATTTTAAGTGTACTATTTTCGTATATGGTATTTAACTTGTGCAATGTTTCTTGAGGGACAGCCTTTTCCTTGAAATGCCATATTTATTTTGTTCCCTTAGTGTATTGCCAACTCAAATGTGCTCCACAACTAAGATGTGGTGAAAATTTAAGTTGAATATGCTATCTTGTTACTACTAGTCACTACTAGTCACTTGAGCATAGCTAAGCAAGTTGTTGGCTAATACACCTTGTTTACACATTATCCCGTCAACCAGGTCTACATGTAGCAATAGGCCGTTTCTTTAGAACTGGCTCTACAATTTATGTTGACAAGTTTCAATTGATTCTCTTATTCTAGTACTTGGTTGGAGGGACATTTATTGTCAATGCTAAAAGGTAATCATGTAAATGTATATGATAAAAGCTAAGAGGGGTGAAGAATAAGCTCTTTGTGCATTGTCTTTAAGCGGCCTTTCTCTTTCAGTGGTTTGCTTATTGTTTAGATATGCTATCCAGTCCAAAAGAGATGGTTCAAATAATTTTATTTTAGGCCGCCAAATTATTTGACTTTGAGCCACTGAGTTCGTATCCTTGCTGGCTCCAGTGAATCCTCTTTTTTTTTTTTTTTTTTTTTGGCATGATATGATTACTATGTTATGTTTTCTCATCTTTTCAGACAAGAGAGAAATTGATTAAGGCTTTGCGAACAATGAATGCCGGGGATGCTGCTGATCAAGTGGTTAGACAAGTTGAGAAAATGATGAGAAGCAACGAACGTGCTTCTCGTGAGGCCAGGTTGAGCAAGGTATATGGAAATTTTTAACAAGCTTGACCATTTCATAGTCCAGTTTGTTCATTTGGAGGATTATCTAAGTTGTGTGCGTGATTCAACTTCTATTAGGATGAGCAACCTTCAAGTCACCTTCCTGCTTCAGGGGATCAGGGAAGGAAAAGGTCCACACCTTCTGATAATGAAGATCCAAATAATGATAATGATATAATTCCTAAAAGAGTTCGTTATGTCCCCAACAATTATGCAGCTCAAACTGCTGATAAAGGTGACTTGGGGCAAGAGAATATAAATGGGATGTCTCCAAAGGGCCCCTTATTAGATAGTAATATGACACCTGTTGAACAAATGATTGCCATGATTGGTGCTTTGATTGCAGAGGGAGAAAGGGGTGTTGAATCCCTTGAACTTCTAGTTTCTAACATTCATCCTGATTTACTCGCTGATATAGTCATAACCAATATGAGGCACTTGCCAAAAAATCCTTCTCCATTGACAAGAGTCTCCACTTCTCAGCAAGGTGATTATATAGGATCGCAGGGTGCTATACCATTTGGGTCCACTAATTTGGCAACACAGGATATTGGTGCTCAAGGGCCTGTCTGTTCATCAAATGTCACTAGCTCTTCTTTCCTTGATGTGTCTGCTTCAAATAATCTCCCTTCTGATTCAAAACGTGATCCACGAAGAGTAAGCTTAATTTTCCTATATTACTGCCTTATATTTTGTTTTCTCTGCACTTGGAGACTTTAAGGTATTCTAATCAATCGGAGAGGTTTACAGGATCCCCGTCGTCTTGATCCAAGGAGGATGGCTTCTGCTGGTCTTCCTGTAACTCCTGCAGAGGATAATGCAAATGCACAAACTAGTGCAGTTACTACTGATGCTCCTACTTCTTTCAGTGCTCCCTTCTCATTGCCTGTAATCTCTAGTTCTGATGATGTACTCATTCCTCTGATGCCTAAATCTGAAGCTGGTTCTACCATTTTAGAAAATTCATTTGTATCTGTTGCTGATCCAAAAATTGCTAAAGAAGATGCCAAGAAACAGGAACCTGAGGAAATTGTTACTGATATGGAAGAAAAAGTTTCTTCAGAAGTTCCCCACTCTTCTGTTTGTCAAGCTGAGCAAGACTCAATTACTCAAAGATCATTGGGTGTTTCTCCAATTGATGAGGCATATTCTCCTCCTTCAGAAGAAACTGATGAACTTTCTCCAATTATTTCCAACACAGAAATCCCAGAAGATTCTTCTGTAGAGTTGCCTGTGCTTCCTTCCTTTGTTGACTTGTCAGAAGAACAGAAAAGAAATGTGAGAACATTGGCAATTCGACGGGTTTTTGACTCATATAAGATTTTACAAGGGTCAGATGGCAACAAAATGCGCCTAGCATTACTTGCACGATTAGTTGCACAGGTGGGGTTGATTTTTATCTGGTCCATTGCATATTGAGTCTTTCTTCTGTTTTCTTGTATAGGCTTCCTAGTATCCATTCATATGCATGGCTATAAACATGGTGATACTGTCCTTAGTAGTTCTCTATCAATTTTGTTGCTTTGATAAGTTGCAGTTTTTGCACAGCCCTGATAATGTATAGATTATTCCATGATAAAGTTAGCAGTCAGGCTTTCTATTATTTATGATGATATTCAATGGTTTTAGTTACTACAATGTCTAATTTTCAAACTCTGAAATGATTACAAAACTACTTGATCAATGATGAAATCTAGTGCCTGAAATTTTTGCTTATCAATGTGTATTTGTAATCTTAATTTTATTTTAATTCCCTCAGTATCTGTTGGTTCTTTTTTAATATGGAAAGTGTTTTCTTTTCAAAAACTCAAAGTTAACCATTTATTCAAGAGAGGAAAAGAAAGAGAAGAAAAAGGTCTTAAGATGTTGCTGATGTTATTGTTACTTCAAAGGGATTTTGCATGGAATGTTCCAAGAATTTTCTTAGAAGTTGATGATGAATTGGTATCATGGTGATCTTTGCTGAGTGAGCAGAAAGAAATGTTTCTATTTATAAGGCCTACTCTTGTTTACAATTAGATGATTGTAGGTTAATTTTAATCTTATCATCTAAAGTTTTCATTTATTTTACTCTCAATGAAGTTAATGTTTTAAAAGCAAGATTGGTGATTCTAAAAATTGCTTTTTTGCTTATGAGAAATTTTAGGATCGAAGAACACTCAATTTTAACTTTAGCACTAGTCACCTCTGTGTGACTTTAGCATGAATACAGACACGTACTAATACTCGTCTATGCCATAGGAGATGCTTGAAAGAAGAAACAGGTAAAGTGGATTAGTTCAGCTTTTTAGATGATAGGCATACCTGGTGAAGCTTCCTAAACTGGTGAACACCAAACTGGGAATTTTTATCTCCCTAATTGTAATTCTAGGTTGAGATACAAAGTTGTTTCTCATGACCACTACCATCTATTTAAACCAATGTAAAGTCTTACCTTTTCCAGTGTTTGAGCAGTCTGCATGTTTTTAGAAATGTTGACTGTTTAAAGTTGTTTTAGCATAGGGTGAGAAAACCTAGATAGTAGTGGTGCTCAAGTTGCAATATTTTCCCTGTTGACTCAACATTTTCTTCAATTTTTTTCTCATGTCGAACTGTGAGGCTTCCATTAATGAATTGAAACTTATTACTGTATAACAATACTTTCAGTCATTCCAAGCAAGCTATTTGGGTTTTGTTTGTAGGGGGAAAGATCCATCTTGGACTCATTTCTTTTTCACCATGTAGAGAGTTTAAATATCAGAATAGTTGGTTGAGATAATCTTGGTTTCTTTTTTGGCGGTGGTTGGGTTTGTTGTTCTTCTCTGAAATTTACAAAATTAGGAGTTGCTCTGTAGTTGATATGGACAGCTTTGAATGGCTGGAACAATTGCGTGAAAAACCATTGTGGCCTGGATTGGCTCAGGACAGCTTGAAAAAGTCTGATGCTGGGGCACTATGAAGTTCTTTAACATTGTTCTTGGATTATTCTGACCCTGAGTTAAAATGGGCTTGATTGCAGCTTTAAAGTATTTTTTATTGCACTTTAATGTATTTAGTTTATGGATGTTGCTTATGTGCTACCAGAGTCACGAAGTAATTTTTTAAGCTAAAATTTATTTCTGTGCAGATTGATGCTGATGATGATGTCATTTGCACAATACAAAAACCACTTTTCTTAGATTATCATCAACAAAAGGTATTTACTTCTTAAACTAATTGGTCATATTAATAAATGCTGAATTGCTACCTTTGCTCCCTTTGGAATTAGGTTGTTTTCATGTAGTGTTCATGGATGAGAGATTTCATGTCTTATATTGTTTTGTTGAAAGTATGTCATAAAAGTCTTCTCTATTATAGAGAGTAATATTCGTTACCTGAGTAAGGTGGTAGCTTTAATAGAGAGTATAATGATATGGGAAGAATTGAGTTTGAAAGAAATGAAGCAGAATTTGAGGATTTATATGTTGTGTTCAGAGGAACAGAAGATGGCTTAGCAAAGAATTTGAAAGAACCAGCTGCAATTTGTTCTTCTTGTAGTCTAGCAAACTTCACAGCATCAGCTATTGTAGTGGGATTAAAAGCTCTAACAAAAGGTTTAATTGCAGGTTTCAAACCCCCAATAAAACTTTCCAACACATAATCATCAGGCAACATTCTCCCATTTTGTAACAAAACAGATCTCAAATTTTCAAATTCATCAATATAGTCTTCCAAACATTCACCCTGCTCCAATTTATTAAAGTGTTCTACAACATGCATTCCTTTATCACCTTTAAATCTTGCACACAAGTCAATAATAAAATCATCCTAATCCACATGTTTCCTTACAGCAAGGTAACTGGAAACCCAATTTTCAGCCTTCCCAATCATATACAATGATGCCAAATTAACTCTACATTCATTAGCAATGTTACAAATACAAAATATCTACTGCACTTCTTCACCCAATTTCTAGGATTTGTCCCATCAAATGTAGGAAACTGTAGTTTAGGTATCATACCTTGAGGTCTTGCGGGATTGGCTCCATTAGAAGATGTTTTTGCAGATTCGGAGTTGCCACTGCCTGACCCACTTCCATCTTTAATCTCCTTGATCATCTGCATCATCAGTTGCATATTACTTGCTTGTTCTGCCAACTTCAGTTCTAGAGCTCTCACTTGCTCCTCCATATCCGAGAATTTCTGTGTAATTGCTTAAGAAATAGGAGCAAGAATTTTCGAATACTTCTCTCAATTTTAACAAATATCGGAATGTGGACTGATCAGAGTAAGGCAACAGAAATGGCTCTAATACCAATGTTGCAGGCTGATAAGCTCTGAAGTAATTTTCTTAACAAATACCCAAAATGAATTGAGCAATTGAACAAATGAAATGAAAGAGGGAAGAAGGAAGGAAGAAATCAGAAAGAGAAGAGAAGTAGAGGAAGAGAAGAAGAGATATTTTCATTCATAAAATGTGATTAAGTGCCCAAACTATTATTTATAGAAGTTAACAATTAAGAGAAAGTAGTTAGTTATAACTTTTCCTCCAAGAAAAATATCAACTCAATTCTTCCCATATCAAATAAGAACTGCATTTGATAGTTTAGGAGTATGTTCCCATTTTTGTCAAGGAATTTCATTAGAAACAAGTTGGTGATTTCAAGAAGGAAACATTTAACACTCCAGGAAAGAAGTGATCTTTCATTTGGTTTGTCTCGGGAGGATTTCAGGTGTTATTCCATTTGAAGATACTTCTAATTGGAAAGTTGTGCTTCCTCTTTCTTGGAACTATAAAAAATTATTTGTCTGTGCAGTTAGATTTTAGTCACTAAGTGTCGCACAAATCAGAGTTGCCAAGGCCTTTTGTTTTGGTAGTAGATGCATCCTTTGCACCTTTAGTATTAGGGCTTGTTACTAATTATCATACTTTTATTTCTTTACCATTGATCAATTGGCACACATGTCATATTCAGAGATGAAATAGAAAAACAGCCACGTAACATGCAAATGGAAGAAACAAGCAGTACTTCACATATTTCTGTATTCCTGGGGTCAAATGTGTTGTTTTATTCAATGTCATTGATTACGAGATGTTTTCACTCTAGAATAGAACTTGTAATGCAGATTCTCAAATAGGATTTACATGGCTGTTAAAATAGAGGTTTTCTGGCTGATAAGTGAATTCTCTTCTTAGTAAATTTTGTTAATAATTAATTGTTGCTTCGGAAAAATCTTGCATCTAAAGCTGTGTGTTAATTAGTCAATTAGAGCTGGACTTCTGAAGAAAGGAAACAACTCTTGCATATAGTGTGGCTATATTTCTCTAGACATACCTTTATTACCTTGACTTATTTATTTTGTGGTCTCAGAAGGTAATTAAAAAGAGTTAACTGCTATTTCTGCTTAGCCTCCAGTGGAAGTTTCACTAGATTCTCTTTATGGACTATTCCCCTCACCCACTCCCGCCCCAAACATCCTCTACTCACAAAATATAAATAAATAATTCTCGTACTTAATGTATTTATGCCTGGTGACTTTCTCAGGGTCATGAGCTTGTAATGCATATCCTATACCATCTACACACGCTTGTTCTATCAGATTCAGAACAAAGCTTGTTATCTGCTTCTGCAATATACGAGAAAATTTTGATGGGGGTGGTAAGAACATCTTTAACTAGCCATTATCCTTTTGTTTTAAGATCACTTATACAAGTTCTTTCATGCAGGCAAAATCCTTGCTAGACACTTTACCATCTACTGACAAGTCATTTAGTCGGCTTCTCACTGAAGCTCCTTTCCTGACTGATTCGGTTATGGGGCTGCTGGATGATCTTTGTAGTGAAACGTATTCTGGGAAGGATGATGGTGATCGTGTCACCCAGGGCCTTGGTGTTGTATGGACCTTGATTTTGATGCGGCCAGTCAATCGTCAAGCCTGCTTAGACATTGCTCTAAAGGTTTGTTTATTATATTAGTTTCTGTATTAACATATCATGTTTTTATTTCTTTTCTTTCCTGGAGGGTGTATTTGGGTTAGTTACAGCTATTGAAACCTACAAATGAGTTTTTCATGAGTTCCTATTTTTTTTGTATTTGGATAAACTTCTTTTCACTTTCAGCAATTCATGGAAAAATGAATGGTATAATAAGATGGGATCATCAAAAAATCATAAAATTTAGAGTATTGACCCTCTTTTCTTTTTCGTTTTCGTGGATGAAGGATTCATTTGCAGGAAATACCTTTACTGATTTTTGAGTAGAATACGATTGTGAAGTATATAATAGAAATACACGAAGAGTTTAAACATGTATGCAGTATTTTCTTTTATTGTGTTGTTTACTGTATTGCTGTTATTTTTGTGGTCGCGCGGGTTGCCTTCTATTATCTATTAAAAGAAAATTTCAAAAAAATCTATATTTGATAGGACTTCTTCCTATACCTATGAATTCCATTGGACCCAGAAATGATATATGTGTTAGTTATGTTGCAAGTCTAAGTTTTTGAAAAAAAAATAGAAGTGATGGGGTCCATCAGGTCTAAACAATCTTGTTTTCACACTTTTGGGATCTATTTGTATGAGAAATTTTCGTAAATTATTATTGGTCCCACTAAGCCACTATGAATACTACAGCATTTATGGTTACAGAAAGCACAGCATACTTACCATCAGTTGAATGAAGCCACCATGTGCCTGAAACTCAAAATGGGAAACCCAAAATTTGCATTCAGTCAGCTGAAATTGGCCTCATCCTTTCATTAAAATCAAACCATGATCCTCACCTTTAGGCTCCTCAGGATTTAAATTATTGAAGGCAGTCTGGAATTGATTGGTAGATGTGATGGTTGCTGTGGCAGCAGGGCCGGGAGTGAAAAGATGGCTTTGAGAAGGTATAAACTGCAGAAAGGAATGAGAGAAGCAGCAGATTGGGGGAGCTTGAGTATGGGGGGCAAGACAGAAGAGAGGAAAGAAGAGTGTGCAGACACCTCTTTTAATTTAACCTCCTCTTTCAGTAAGGATAGAATGTGATATAATATACCCTAGTTAATAAACTTGTCTCTGAAACTAGAACAGCAATTGAAAAAGATTTGGAGAAAGAAGAAGGCCAAACAAAGGGTCCTGGCAGTGATTTGTGGGAAGAGAAGAAGAATTTATTTTTAGTCTTCTCCTAAACATATATGCCATTACTTGTGGGCCTTATTTGGATGATAAAAGGGGATCCTAATCCTTACCTTAATCTAGATGGTACGTAAATGATTCTAAACTAAATAACTGAGAGGTCAATTGACATAGTAGATTTACATCTAACATGGATGAATTAGATTAATTAGTGTACAACAGTATGAAGAAAGGAAACGAAGGATAGGACATTAGGTTGCTTGGCCTAAAGATTTTTGCTTGCATTATTATTGGGGTGTGGGGTTCTTTTTGTTATCAAATTCATCAAAATTTCTTTCTTTTTATCCTATTTGTACTATTTTCTTCTCTTTGTGATGATTCAAGATGGCGAGAAGTAGGCAGTTTTGTTCGAAGTTATACCCTTTATCTTGAACTACCTGCCTTTTATTTTTACTGGCTGATGTGGTATTCTTCCTTTGGTTCTAGTTCGTCTATTCCTCTAATATAATATGTTAATCTGCTTCTTGATTGTTTGTTACTGATATATTTCCATTTGACAGTGTGCAGTTCATCCACAAGATGATATTCGAGTAAAAGCTATCCGCTTGGTATGTTACATCACAAATTTTCTGTAAATTCACATATTATCATATTAAAAGGGGAATTTCTAGTTGATGTGAGGTGTTCTTTTCCTTCTATTTCTTGGATCGATCTTGTTAATTTGGTTGTCTTTGGGAAGAAATACATGCATGGATAACTGAGCATTTGGAAGTAGATTAATAAGATGCTTCCCATCCTCGCTATTGATAGTTTCTGACTCATCTATGCTTCTGGCAGGTGGCAAATAAACTCTTTGTGCTTGACTACATTTCAGAAACTATTGAGCAGTTTGCAACTAGAATGTTCTTGTCAGCTCTGGATCATCATGGTAATGATATGGAATGTTCAGACTCTGGAATCATTGAGAAAAGAACAGAGCAGGAGGTATGGACATTCACTTTCTCGAAAAGCTTTTGTTCATTTGTTGATTATATGCAGTCTAATATTGCATGCTGAAGTATATACTGTTAAGTAATATAAAATGATGTTTCATGTACCTATATGTGTTGTAATCCAACAATTTTCTTTCAGATAGGAAGTGAAGAAACATCTATTAGTGGCTCTCAAGTTTCAGAGCCAGGGGTGTCTGAAAGTGATTTCGCTAAGGGTGGACTGGTTGATATTCAAAGTGAATCTATTGTGACAGTAGCTACTGCTCAACGATATATTTCATTGTTTTTTGCTTTATGCCCAAAGGTGCAGAGATTTGCATTTCTGAATATCCCCCTGCCCCAAGCAGAACAACAGGAAAAGCAACACTCTGCTAGCTTCTTTATCATTTTTTTTTTTGTGCTCATTCATGTTTTCATGCTGTTTGGTTACAGAAACCCAGTCTTCTACAACTTGTGTTCAATAATTATGCACGTGCTCCCAAGGCTGTTAAACAGGTCTTTTCTATTCATAGATTTTACTTATTATGCATATGAACAATCTAATTAACTGAATGTGTTCATTCTCTTGTCATGCTTCTCTAATTGTGTGAAACAAGTTAGTTTTTTGGGTCTCTGAAGAAAATTTCTGAGCCAGCATGAAAATTAATTCAACGGAAGCTATATTGTTAGTCTTAATAGTATTTAGTATCTTCTTTCATTTTCTTTGATATAGAGTCTGAATTCTCAGTGTTGGTCATCCATGCATTCATGAATGCTTGAGGCGAACTTGACCAAGACAAAGATGAGTAGCTTGATAGTAAGGAGGCTTTTGTGACAAAGCAGTGCCTTTTGAGACTAAATACAGATTCATTTTTAGAATATAAAAAGCTGCTAATGTTTAGAGGCATGCTAATAATTCCTTGCCTAAAATAGCTGGAGTTTATATAATCATTCCATCTTGGCTCATTGTATTGAAATTTCTGGCATTGGTGCTAATTCTTCTATATCAATGACTTTCCTTCCCTTTTTCTGGCTTCTTTCCTGTTAAGAATTCTCGTTAACTTTGATTTGTGATTTAAGTCTCTTGCATTATTCTTATAGAAGAAAATTGTTGATATCTTCATTATGGGGGCAATTGCTCATCAGAATTGAGCCAGTGCCAAGTCATGTACTTACATTTTGTCCATCATTTGCTAGTGCAGGCTGTGCATCGCCAGGTGCCTGTTCTGATGAGGGCTCTTGGTACTTCATATTCTGAGCTGCTTGAAATAATATCGGATCCACCTCATGGAAGTGAAAATCTGTTGACACAGGTGTTTTGAGATGCACTTAATCTGTTAGAGCCTGTATAATTTTTCTTCTTGAATTCAATTGCTCAGAACAATAACAAGAGTTTCTATTTAATTAACAGGTGATACATATTCTATCAGAGGGGACCACACCTCCACCAGATTTAGTTTTAACTGTTAAACAGTTATATGAAACTAAAATGAAGGTATTCATTTAGCCTGTTTTTCTTCCACCAATATGGGGTGAGGGTAAGGGGCAGAGAGGTGGGGGGCGGGGTGGAGGGCAGGGGCTGGGACCTCCAGGACACAAGAATATTCCTAGTAATTATTTTATTATTGAGACACAAGGTGTTTTCCATCTTTCTTATTTTTTGCATTTGCAGGATGCTACAATTCTGATTCCAATACTGTCATCATTTACCAAACATGAGGTATAGTTATTTTCCTTTCCAAAATCAGATATGATAAGGAATTATATATTTTGAAGCTCTTTTACCTGGTTTACATATTAACTGTTTGTTTCTCTTTTGTACATGAATTTTATATGTTAGTAAGCTGCTTAGACCTTTATTTGTGAAGAAAATGAAATTTTGTTACTCATTTTGGCAGTTGATGTAGAATAAAATTTTTAATAATACTATTGACTATGATTGTCAATGTAACTCTGTACAGCTACGAATTGAATGTTCAATTCTGATTTTACTACAAAGAGTAAGAAGTGTAGGTAAGTTGCCTTACTAGTCATATTACTAAGGTAGTTTGGTAGGACCCATATTTTGTTAAGGATGTAGACATTCAATTTCAAGGGTAAGAATATGGCTCAATGGGAGCAAAACTGGAGAAGAAATATTGTAGTGGATTGAGCATTACCCCTATGCCTGTATGTGTTATACTTTCGTATGACCAAATAATGCTACATAGAAAAGATTCCAGAGACTTCCAGCTTGTCTACTGGGAGTGTAAGTCATAATCTGTTTATATTACCACGACAACCCTTGACTTTTGGAGCCCATGATGCCTCTTAAACAGAATTCTTGTTTAATATCATCACATTATGACTTAAATTGAAAAACATTGTTCATGACTTGGGCAACTGATTTAGATTCTGCTAAAACAAGAAAGGTTTGAGTTCATTATAGCTTGTATCAGGTGTTCCTTGTAGTTCAGCTATTGATGCTGTTTATATGACATAACCCTATCTTGCCTTCTTGATCTTTTAAAATTGGCTCTATAGAGAAATTAACTTTGTGCATTCTCATGATATCAGGTGTTACCTATTTTCCCTCGGCTTGTAGACCTTCCATCAGATAAGTTTCAGACAGCACTTGCTCATATACTCCAAGTATGTACTGATATTTCCTCTCGATATTTTTCTTCTCTGTCAAGCACAAGTCTTTTCCTTCTAGTACAAAAAGGTTATACTAGTCTATAATGTTTCTTGCTAGGGATCTGCCCATACAGGACCAGCATTGACACCTGCAGAAGTTATGGTGGCAATCCATGATATTAACCCTGAAAGAGATCACATTCCACTTAAAAAGGTATATAATTTTTTCCCTGGACAGATAGCATATACAATGCATTGAATCATTCGGAAAGAGGCAACTTTCATTTTTGAGGAAATTTCTGCAACTAACTAAATTATTGGGGTGAAAATATTCATTACAAGAGATTATTTTTTAGTGCTTTATTTACTTATTTACAGTTATTTGGGATCTTTTAGCATTAGCAATGAATTCTCTTTAATATATATAAGAATATACAAAATGATGATGAAATTTAATATAAACACCTCCCAACCTACACACCCTCCCTCCCCCAAAAAAAAAAAAAAAAAAAGAAAAAAACAAAGGAAAAAAGGTGGAATCTTGTAAATCTTCTGTGGATATGAACTTTACCATTTAGCATAAAATGTTTGCGTATTAAACCTCTGAAGCTAATTTGGTTTCAGATTATGGATGCTTGCTCAGTTTGCTTTGAGCAGCGTACAGTTTTCACGCAGCAGGTCATGGCAAAGGCTCTAAACCAGATGGTATACCAAAATTGAGTACATGAATTGTTGATTGAATTATGGAGTTTTTTTTTTTTTTTTAACTAATGCTGTTTTCTGTTAGGTGGATCAAACTCCTTTACCTCTGCTATTCATGAGAACTGTGATTCAGACAACTGATGCCTTCCCTTCACTGGTAAAAGGCATCCCTGGACTACCTTTTTTAATATGATGCTTGATTGTGGATCTACTTTTCATGTCTAAAAATGATTTCCTAGTGATATATATACACAAATTATTTCCAAAATTACTTCATTAGCAAAATGACATTTCTTGAAAACCACGTCTAGGGGTCTGCGATGGGGAAAATCCTTCTAATGATCCGGTCCCCTCTTAATTACGTACTTCAAAAAATTCTACCTTTCTAGAAGGTAAAAGATATAACTTGTGGTCCATGAAGACCAGTTTCACCTCAGAATTTCCCCTTTTATAGCAAGTAATTTATTTGGTTGAGTTAGTTATGATACAAACCAAAAGAAGGCTGTGGAAAAGGAACAAAAGATAAAATTCCGACTTCACATTTGTCATAAAATTTGGTAATTTTATCTTGACTGGGTATATCAAATTACTTTATGCCATGACCTTGTTATCAGAATTGTTAGATGGTGGACACAATCGGAGACATCATTGATTAGCTCATATGCCCTGTGGTTGGCTATTATGCTTTTACGTGTAGATCTGACTTTTTAAACTGAATATTCTCAATAACTTTATTTGTCAAGCAACAAAATAAACTGACACCTTAGACCTCCAAATCAAGTACCAAAAATTATCCTTATCATAAATGAGCTCACTGTTCAAAAATTAGTTGGACGCATCATATATGTATAAATGATTGAATCACTATGTATCTAGGAGTGTAGTCATATCAGTAATTGGATGATTTTCTTTTATATCCTCAGGTGGACTTTGTTATGGAGATACTATCCAAACTTGTAGGCAGACAGGTATTTGTGCTTTGTGTTCCTTTTCCTATATAGAGTTCAATTACAACAGAAAGTTCTTTAGCAAAAGATGAATGTGGATATGTGTTGTGTGGATACTTACATGTTATGCTTGCTTTGTTGTCTGCAGGTCTGGAGAATGCCAAAATTGTGGGTGGGATTTCTGAAGTGTGTTTCGCAGACACAGCCACATTCATTTCGTGTTTTGTTACAGGTATTATCTTGTCTTACACTTCATAATCTGGTTTCCTTTTCTGCATGTTACCTGATCATGTAAGTTGCTAATCTTTTACATATATCCTTGACTGCAGTTACCATCACCACAGCTTGAAAGTACTCTGAACAAATATGCTCACCTCCGAGGGCCCTTGGCTGCCTACGCAAATCAATCTAATTTAAAAAGTTCACTGCCTGGGTAAGAGTTGTTCTTGAACCCAAGAAAATGCTCTCAAGAAGTTCTTGTAGCTAATTTTTTGTTTGTCTACTAATTGTACAACAATGTTTTGCCTATAAAATTCAGCTTTCACCAAAAGCTTCCTGTTTGTCCTAGAGAGGCGCTTATTTTGAACAATTTTAGGACCATCAAGGTTCAGTTTTACGCCTCTTTTCTATGTTGGTAATACTGAAAATTACTTGTATGCATTCTGGCAGTTCAACATTGGTCCTTCTTGGACTTGGAAATGAATCGCATTTGCAGCAGTCGCATCGGCCGTCATCCATGCACTCTTCAGACAAAAGCTCTACAGTCCATGATGCAATGCCGACATGATAGCATCATGTCTTATGGATCATCAAATATTTTATGGCCGTTGATCTGTTTTGCTTCAAGCTTGATTCAAATTTGCAGAAATGGCACCATTGAGAATCTACCATCCTGATGCTATGAAGCCAGGATTTGCAGGATCACCGATCGGGGCAAAGAATTTGTAGCAAATTTTGTAGGTTTTTTTTTTTTTTTTTTTTTTTTTTGGTTGCTGTTGTTGTGAGTAGAATGTATAATATATTTTCTTATTCCCTTCACTCGTTGAAGTTCAACTGATGGGTCAATAGAAATGTTCAGTTTTCTGAGCACTCCATTAATACGTACACTTTTGATGCCCCTTTCCTTACTGGTTGAGCGATGTCCCTTGTACCTTTCACTTACATTTTGACACTAATATGAACTACTAATTTTTTTTGGTCTGAAACCGGGTTTGAATTCATAAAGAAATCAAGAATGGAGTACACAGAAACTGTACAAGTAGCAACTACCAGCTACAAAACAAGACAGACTCTATGCCCAGATTGAGAGGAGTTCTACAACTCTAAAAAGGCTCTCTTAACAAAAGCATTTGGGTCCTTCAAAAAATGAGGTGAACTATACCTCCTAGTGATTAAACCTTAAGTCATGTACAATTTGCCTAAAGATAACAGGCCAGTAACTACCAAAAGCACTGTTATTAATATGAACTACTAATTTGTTTACCTACAAAGATTTGAAATTTTCTAAAAATGAAAATAGTGATGTTGATCAAGGATTAATCTAAGGCATAAATTAAATTGGAAGGTACCCACAGTTGCCAACTTTTAAATACTTTTTCTTTTTTTATTTTTAAGATTATGTCTCAAATATACTAAGGATTGATTACACCGTAAGTATCTTGTCGTATTTACACATGCCCCAGAAAGAAAAACCACAGCAACAACCAATGGAATACAGCTTATAATTCCACATTTCAAGTCAATTACATTCCTGAACAATATCACAAAGCTGGTTAAGTGTGTTAGCAATTTCCCCAAGGCAATCAATGAGCTTGTCACCCTGGAGTCTAGTAAAGTCAGCTTGGACGCCCTCTGTATTTTTCAAATCGGTTAATTTAAAATCAACATCCTCAGCTAGGTTTCCTTGAAGGATTGTATTAATCAATTCTGTATTTTTTAGCAGTTCTTCGGCCATCATCTTCTCTCTTCCGCCTTCATTGCTGGCCTCAAGCTTCACCTTAAGAGCTATGTCTTCGTCGTTGTTGTCTCTTGGGACCTCCGGCATTTCATTCAAGCTGGATGGTTCCTGTTTTATATTTGTGCTCACGCTTGTTCTCCAAGGTTGGAAACTTTCAAAAATTTTGCGTTTGCGTGTCACCATCTTTCTCCTTTGTTTCTTGGGTCCTATTGCGTCAAAAAAAAAAAAGACATGAAGATGGAACTTGTTGTAAATGAAAAGTTAAAACAGGAACTCTTAGATTTTGAAGACTTCAAGTGATCAATACATTTAGGGAGATGCACTTGACTTTCCTTTTCTCAAGACATCAGGGAAAACTTAATTCTTGGTAAAATTTGCATTTAAAAACTCCATGAAAGGTCAACAGCTCCAGAAGAAAAAGTTAAGGACTTGCTCACTATCGCTTGATGATTAAGCATTACATAATATCATATAACAACCAAAGAAATGAACATTTACAAGAATTTACTCTTCACTCAAAATAGTTACCTACAAATCCTATAAAACCATAGGAAGCATATTGCCTAAAAGAATATACTCAATTTCTGAAAATTATAGTAAAAGATGCATTTTATTCAAATGCATTTCAGCTAGTTTGGGAGTTTAGGAGAGAGAAGAAAAGAAGTTTTAAGTTGGAAGAGAAGAGAAAAGAAAGGGACAAAAAGTAAAAATAGTTGTTTGGCAGATTTCCCTCCTTAAAAGAGCTCCCATACAAATAAAACTTATGTTTATCTCTCCCTTTCTTTACTTTTCTTTCCATATCCTTCCTCCCAAACTAGATGTTAGAGCTCACATATGCTGTCTTATTACAACATCAACCACCTTGAAAAGATATTATCAAATGAAGTGTATAGCATGTGATCATGTGGCTTAAAATTGAAGGTTCTAATTTTGAGATTACAAATGGATTCCATTAACATATAAATCCACCAAGACTTAATTACTTACAGATTAACTTTATGAGCAAAGAACTCCCCATATGACTATATGAGTCCTTATTCAGCAGTATAGCTTACAACAGATAACAACTTTGTCTGAGAAAAACAAACTGTCAATCTATGCTACTAGAATATCTTGAAACTCTTTGGAATTCTATCCTTTATATAGCAACCAATATGACCAACACTTTTCACTCACATCATATTCATTACATCTATTTTCAGTTATAAACTATAGCCAAAATCATTAACAAAAGTATCATTCTGAAAATCCTAGATTTGAAACACAAAAGCCATTAAGCATTACAAATTAGTATAATTAAATTCATGTAGTCATGCTCCAATTCAAATTCTTTCACCTAACAAATGAATAGTCAAGGGAGAACAAAATTAAAATCTAAGTAGAGAATTTATCCCCCGGAGTTAAAAGAGACAGACAAGAACTTCTCATACCAGTTTGCAAAAAGAACTTGTTAGTATTGGCCTGGTGTTCATGGTCACTATCAGGATCTGTTTCAGGTCCCTCAGCATTACCCTCAGTTCCTTTTTTCTTAAAATACCTATCAATAGCCTTGAACAATTCGCAATCAAATTCTTCAGGTATCCCAAACTCCCTCTTCTTCTTAGTACTGAACGACCAATAATTCTCTTTCCATGGCTTCACCTTTCTGTACAGAGACCGAAGCTCGTCCCACTTCTTCTTGCACTGATTAAGGCTCCTGTTAACTTCTAAGGCGTTGCAATTCTCTACCACCAGCTGCCACTTCTGGAACGACGCGAGCGTTTGTCGCCACTCTCCTTCAATCGCGCTGATCTCGTTAATTAATGTCATACACTCCCTAACACTCCAATCTGGTGCCGCCTGCGATCGCGTGCAACGCAATCCCCTTTCCATTTCCGAAACTTAAACGCTTGTTAACATCTGCTTAATTCCGGTTATAACATGAGGAAGATTAAAAATGGTATAGCATTGGCGAGGTCCGTGGAGCTTGCTATGTTTCAGAGCAGTAAAAGCCCCAATTCGTTGAGTTTTGGTCTGTAATTTGGAGATAGGTCTTAAAAGGTCGGCGTCGCCGGTGTTTGTTTTACCACCGGTGAAGTTGGGTTTGTAAGGGATAAGGGAACGTGTATTTTAAGAAAGGGTAAACTATGACACCCCTTAAATGCCAAAATCCGGGTTTAACACTTCAATTTTTTTTTTTAATAAAGTATCATCCAAGATTAAAAAAGTTACACAACATGCCCTTCCGTCAAATTTGACCCTTAGTCAACCATTTTCATTGTTTTGGGCAGAGACATTTTTGTCAATTAATAAAAAAATAAATTATAATTTTTATGAAGTGTAATTTTGTAATTTTAACTAAAATAAATCCTAAAAACCCTAATTTTCTCTCCCTCCCTTCTTCTTCTTCTCAATATCAATGGCAGTTGCTGCCGCCTATGATAACGGCGGCAGCCGACAATAGCAGCGATGACGGCTTTTTTTTAAAGAGAATATCATCGGTGATTTCCTTATAAAACTATACGTAATAATAGTCTTTTGTCCGGGGCATTGATTTGGGTTGTGTATCTGGTAATCATGGCTGCAACGAGCTATCCTCCTCCCTTTGCGGCGGTAGCAGCACAACAGCATTATTAAGGGAGAAAGTTTAGGACTGTAGTGGAAATAGTTAGGTGGAAGAAGAAAGAGGTAATTTATTAATTACTCATCCTCACAATTAGCAACTTTCGTATGTGGAATTGGAACTAAAATAGAAATAGACTAAACAAACTCAATTAATATATATAATTGTGTGTATCCAACTTTCTAGATGATTCTTATGAAATTAGAATGCAGATACCTTATGGGCGAATGAACTGGAGAACAATAGATTGAGATTTTATTTTTTTAAAAAAAATTTTAATTTTTTGTTGTTGTTTGTGTTAGTAATTTTCGAGAAATGTGATGGGAGAAATTTGATGATTGTTGAATGTTCTGTGATGAGAATTGGGTAGTTAATTAGGGCTTGACTACTCTTCTTCTTCTTCCTCTTTAGCGCTGACATGAATTTCACCAGGGAACGTGCATCGGCTGCTTGGATGTGGCATTCACCGACACTTGTTGCTTTTACGGTTGTGCCACTCTCGTTGTGTTGTCGTTGGTGTATCGTTGCCATGCTTTGCTATGCCACTGGCCATCGTTGTTGTGCCACTGTCACCCGCCATGGGTGAAAGAAGAAAAAGAATAGGAGAGAAAAAATTAGGGTTTTTAGGATTTATTTGAAAATTACAAAATTACCCTTCATAAAAATTATATTTTTTTATTAATTGACAAAAATGCCCCTGCCCAAAACAGTGAAAATGGTTGACTAACGGTCAAAAATCTGACCTAACGGTCAAACTTGACGGAAGGGCATGTTGTGAAACGTTTTAAATCTTGGAGGACACTTTGTTAACAAAAAATTTTTGAGGTGCTAAATCCGGATTTTGACATCTAAGGGGTGTCACTAGGATAGTTTACCCTTTTAAAAAATTAAAATTTGTTTACACTCTTTAGGGAAAAGAAAAAAAAAAAAAATTGGCATCAACCATATATATATATATATTTTTTTTTTGATAATTGAAAATTGGCATCATCTTACTTACACATTTCATTCTAATTATTTTTTGTTTTTGATATGGGTTAAAATTTTATGACTTTGAGTTAAAATTGATTGTGCAATTATATTTAAATGAGTTTTATGTTTTTTTTAATAGAGTACTTAGTCTTCTTCATTAACCAAGGAAACACCTTCATCTAGGTTTCTAAAAGATTCCTCGGTTCTTGATACATAACATAAGGAAGAAGTTGGGCCATCCAGCAAGACTATGGGCAGCAGAGTTACAAGTTCTAGGTACAAATTTAATAGACCATAAAGGCCATCTAAAAACAAAATCTATACCATAGTCAACTAAGGGAGAGGACCTCCAATCTACCCGAGCTTTATCCCCATTTAGCGCAAGCACCACACCTTATACATCACCCTAAAAAATAAGCTTATGAGATTTTAGATCCTCTCCTGCTTGAAAAATTAATAGAAAAGCTTTAAGTTCAGCAGAAACACGTTGCAAAAGGTACTCCTGGAAACCCATGCACCTTGCAATTTGCTAAGGTGATTCCGCGGCACACAAGCCGACCAATCCGAGTCATCCCGAATTGTTGCATCCGTATTAAATTTCCACCAACCAGCAAGAGGGAGTTCCATTTCTCCTTAAAGGAATAAGTAGGGTTTCTTCCTTCTATTAAAGCTAGCATACCAATAAGACCTAGCAGATTGATTTACCCTTTTACACACCTCTTCCTAGTCGGGGGTAACTGCACAAGTCCTCATCTCATTCCTTACCCTCCAAATGTTTTCACAAGCTAGCAACACAAAGTGGATTAATTCTTCAAAATCTACACCTTGCGGGATCTTCCTCGGATGAGGGGAAAGGATATCGATCAGCCATACTTCCAGAGATGGGGATGTTAATCTATCCAACCGTAGTTGCCACTGAGATTTAGCGTAGATGACAGCAGTAAAAGGACACTCCAAAAAATGATGGTGTTATGTCTCCTCAACATTCCCATAGATGATGCATCAAGTATCTAGAAGCTTCGGAATATCTTTAAGCCTATCCTTAGTGGTCAAACAGTTAGACAAGATCTTCCAAAGTAGTAACTTATGTTGAGGACGCAAGGAGGATTTCCAAATAGGCGACTAGTTTGTTTGCGAAATAGAATCACCTCTAACATCCAACATTGAATGGGTAACTTTGTGAGCAGACTTCACAGAGAATTTGTTTGACGAAGAGGCAACCCAAACCAATGAATCATATTCCTCTTGAGGAACACAAATATCGGAAATAACCTTCTGCATATATTCAGGGAAGAGAGCTTGTAGAAGAGGGACATCCCAAGCTTGAGAATTGCAGCACATGAGGTCACGTACCTTTGAAATGGAGATCAGCCAATCATTAGGTTTTGGAGGCTTAAAACCAGAGACCGACATAACCTAGGGATCATCAAAGATATCAAGTTCAAAGTGGCTGCTAATTTTGTAACAAATATTATTAGATAAAATCTATCTCACCTTCAAAATGCCCTGAAGAATCTAAGAAGTGTTGTTGGGTATACTTTGCAAATCCAAAAAACGCTTGCCCCTCAAATACCTTACTCGAATAATCTTGATCCGGATTCGATTATGGGTTGTAATCAATAACCAACCAATTTTGGCAACAAAAGCTTGGTTAACGAAATGGAATTTCCGGAACCATAAACCACCTTCATTCCTTGGCATACACAGACGGGAACAGATATTTTAAATATAGGTGTCGCCCGTCATTTGACTTATAACCCCAAAAAAAGTCTAGAGCCAATTTGTCCAATATGTCAGTAAGACTCTTAGGCCACATAAAAACTTGCATTGAGTGTTGGGGATTAGGAGCAAAAACATATTTGAGCAATGTCAGTCTACCTGTTTGTGAAAGGTGTCGACTTCTCCAGCCACTTAACTTTAGTTTCATCCTTTCCACAATAAGATTGAAAGCCACTTTTTTGGAGGAAGGCTTACAAAACGGATTACTCAAATACAAATTTTGATGGTTACATTCCGACTATGCAATACATCATAGATACGAGCCTTAGCACCCATAGAAACCTCCTTACTAAAATGGATAGGAGATTTACCCCAATTCACGATCTGTCCGGTCCAGTCACAAAAAATATCAATAACATACAAGAGATTGCAAGCTTCCCCTTGATTAGCTCTAATGAAAAATGTAGCATCATCAACATATAATAAATGGGAGATAGAAGGAGTTGAGTGACTGCCTTTAACACCATGAATAGCCCCCTCAAATTCAACTCTACTCATTAACCTAGAAAGGAGGTCAATAAAGATAGTAAACAACGTCGGGGAGAGAGGATCGCCTTGCCTCAATCCTCTAGAAGACTTAAACATCCGAAACGTGCTACCATTAATAAGTAAAGAAAATGAAGCCACAGTAACATAAGCCATGATCAAATTGATAAATTTTGATGGGAACCCGTGATGATGAATGATGGCCTCCAATATTCTCCATTCGACTTTGTCGTAAACCTTAGCCAAATCAATCTTAACCGCCATGAGTTGGAGAACCCCTTTTTCCTATTGATGTGATGTATGATTTCATGACACGTAATGGTACTATCCACCATACTCCTTCACGGGATAAATGCACTTTGGAATGGGAGATAATCTTATCCAAGATAGGCTTCAAACGATTCACAATAATCTTAGTGATGATTTTATACACCACAATACAAAGCGAGATGGGCAAAAAATGCTCCACGACATTGAGGTTTTCTTTCTTAGGTATCAAAGTAACAAAGGTATGATTTAGTGGTTTGATCATATACCCCTCCTTGATGAAAAATTGGAGAGCGAGAAACCACTTTGATTTTCGGGATCTCCCATTAGAATTTAAAGAAGAGAGGCGATAAGCCATAAGGTCCAAGAATCTTCTCATTACTCATTGAGAACACTACCTTTTCAATATCATCAATAGAAGGGATGACATCCAACTCGTAACTCTCCAAATCATAAAGAGGAGACGAGTACATACCCTTAAAATCAACAGGAAAATGAGGGACAGAAGAAGAAAAAACTTCATTGTAATAATTGACAAAGAGTTCCCCAATGCCTTCATACCCCGTCACTTCCTCATTGTTGTGGTTTAGAATAGCCTCAACATGGTTAGATCTCCGTCGAATGATGGTAGAGATATGGAAGAATTTCGAGCTTTGGTCCCCTTCCTCTAGCCAAACCTCCTTAGCTATTTCTCTCCATAGCATTTGTTTCTTCAGAGAAGGTTGTCCAATTCCGTTTGTAAAGCCTTTTCCTTTGAAAGTAACACTTCAATAGTTTCCGAGCATTGAATAGAATTAATACATTCACGTACCTCCTCAATATGAGATTGAACCCTCCCAAACTTTTGCCTATTCCATTTCTTAAGGGCTGCTTTGGTATCTTTCAAACTACCAATAACCTAAAAAAGAGGTGATCTGTTAATATGAATATTCCAAGCAACGCAGACCACATCAACCGAACCCCGATCAAGAGTCATCATTCCTTCGAATCTAAATAGACGGGGTTGGAATGGTCTTATGCCTTTTAGTTTCACCAATAGAGTTTTGTGATAAGATTGAATTGCTAGAAGATGGAAAAGAAAGTCCTCCGAGAATTAGTAATCGCCATTGATCATTAGCCAGTCCACGATCCAATCCGGCTTGTATATTAGTAGACCCTAGCCTCCTGTTACTCCATGTGAAAGGACAACCATTAAACCCCAAGTCAATAAGACCAAATCCAGAGATGATTCAAGATAATCCACCGGAACAAGAGGCGGTGACTGGACAACCACCCACTTTATCATATTGGGCAATAACAAAGTTAAAATCACCAAGGATTAACCAAGGCCCATCAAACGAAGAAGTAACATCACTTAAAGAATCCCAAAATAACCTCCAATGAGATCTCAAAGGCGGGCCATAAACTCCCATAAATTGCCAAGGAGTATTAATAGGATTAGAAAAAACCGGAACATTGATCAAATTCAAGTTAGCCACCAAGACAAGAACATCAATATGAGAATTCCAGAGAAGACCGACACCCCCTACACTACCCACTACAAGAACAAATTCAAACTTAGAGTAACCAATAACTTTAGCAATAACAGAGAATTTAGAGGGAGAAGAGAGTTTAATTTCTGAGAGGAAGATGAGAGAAATTTTATGCACTAAAACAAGAGATTTCACTGTTCTAACCGCCTTAGGCTAGGAAAGCCCTCGACCATTCCAAGCTATGACATTCATTGTGGGGAGGGGGCATGTTAAGGCCTGCCTCCTCAACCAAAGGGGAAACAATAGGGTGAGATAGCTCACTGGAAAAATGAAGAAACTCAACATTATTCAACCGAGAGATGAGGATGTTTTGACGAGCCAAACGTTTGATGTGAATAAACCGATGCCTAGGGAGAGTGGGAATGATATTTGGAGAGTGTGGTGAAACTTGTTTAGGTGGTGCTAGAGGTTCTTCTACAATATATGAAAGAGAAGGAGACACTTCACCGATCGGAGGAGAAAGAGTCAATTGCTTGAAAACAGAGACCATAGAGTAACAAACAACATCAAGTTTAGTCCTCTTAGTCATACACTGATCCATATTCGTAGGGCGTTGGACATTCAATATTTGAACTAGAGCAAAAAATGGGGCAAAAAGAACTGGAGAAGAGGATAAAAATGAATCCTCATCGAAAGAATTAGGGTTACCCACCAAGAAATGAGAGCAATCACTAATTAATTGGGAAGGAGATAGTTAACCGACTTAATTGCGATAGTAGGTTGAGGGATCACTAATGGCACAACAACTTCATTCAATATAGAATTTTGTAAAGACGGCCTACCATTGACATCATGGATAGAAAGGCTCGAATTGATGATTTTCAAATCATTATCATGATAGAGTGACTTCAAGATAGTAAATGGATCATGATTCAAGGAGAGAACATGTGTCACAGTTGTTGGTGGAGTGTTTTATTTGTCATTATGAGCAAAGGAGTGAGACTCTCGAGTTGGTGGAGATCTGGACAAATAGAAGTTGGAGCCCACTTTGAGCTATGGACCATAGGCAACACTAGGATCCTGTGGGCCAACTATTTGAACAATCTAAGAAGAACACATAGATTCCACATGGGCGAGAGATCCGCATTTATAGCAAAAATCCTCCAATCTCTCATACCAAAACTGAATCCAAACCCTCGACTTATTATCACGCTCCAAGAAAAACCCCATGATAATCTTCTAAGAAACAACCATACTCAATCTAATCCGGAGAAATTGAGTGGAGAAACTCCTGTTAGCCGACCCAATATCATATTAGATAAACTTCCTCACAAAAGCCCCAATAAACCCAAGCATTCTCAGCATTAATATTGCAAGATGGTAGATTATGAGCTTGGAACCAGAGATCCACCCCATCAAACTCCAAATCATCAAATACACACTTTGGACTCCATTTTCACAGAATAATTAAACTATCCCAAAAATTCCAAGGACCAGTATGTAAAACATTTTCCAAATCATCCATAGCCAAAAAGTGACAAGAGAACATATTGTTTTGCAGGTTTTCAAAAAGGACTCAATTTTCCAGTTTCCAAGAAGATATCAACACAAATATGAGAACATTGAAGTTGAATTTCTTCTCATGCAGTAGATAACCAATCATCCTAAAGTTGAACTTACTCTATTGTTCCGAGGTAACAGGGGGAAGAGAAAAGGAGTTACCTTTAGCAGCCAATTACTCCATGTCAGCAACCAGAATACAGCAACCCGACCCAAGGAGAATCCCTAGAGAAAGAAACCCACCAATACGTGAACAAAACCAACGAGAAGGAGCTCCGCCAAGATGAAGAAAAATCACTGGAGCATGGTGATTGAAATTAAGCTTCCAGAGAAGTGGGAAAGTGCTCTACTAGAGAGAGCAGGGATGAGTTTGAGTTGTAAGAGATTGGATTTGTGTAACTTTAATTAAATATTTTACTTTTAACTTTTTTTAAAAAAACTATTGATACTTTATAATTTTTATATATGAATATTAGGGAAAAATATTTTGTCAACACCTAAACTATCACATAATCCAAATTTAGCACCTGAACTATTTTTGTCGCCCTAGCGACACTCGAACTTTTAAAATGTCCCACAAACTACCCTTTCGTCCATTCTGGCTATTAGGTCAATAAATTTCCGTTAAAAGCTCTATTTTCACTGTTTGAGTAGCACATTTTTGTCCATTAATTAAAAAAATCTTAATTTTTTATAAGGGTAATTTTGTAATTTTAAATAAAAATTAACCCTAAAAACCCTAATTTCTCACCCTCCATTTTTCTTTCTTCCATCACTGGTGGCGGAACCATCCATTCAGTAAATGGATTATGCTTTCATGGCGGCTTGTTAGTATCATGTTGTTTCAGGGAAGAATGGTTTCTAATTTGAAGAAGGGGTCGACGGTGTGAAGAAAGCCCTCAAGGGCATTTAAGATAGGCCTGGGGCGAAGTATAGGAGGGTACTCGACTGAAGGGATCTTTCATTTAGGACTTTTTTCTTTACTATAAGGTGTGCTTCTGCTTAAGAATGGCTGAACTACCCATTTGAATGAAAGTCGACCAAGGCACAAAAAGATTGGTCCTTCACTTGCTCATCGTATAAAACGACAACGATGACTTTTCGCTACTTAGTAGACTTATTGGTGGGATGCTTCTTGATGGCTCGACATCTAGGTTTCATCGTGTTTAACCTAGGTTTCCTTCCCCTCTCTGTACTTTTTTTTTTTTTTGAGGGTTAATTTTTGTAAGATTTTTTTGATTAAGAATTTAAATATTCATTCTCTAATAGATTTCCGAAGTGAAATTTCATCTATTTGGGCAGCCCGCCATGTGTTTGTAAAAAGTTCTCGATTAGTCTTTTAAGTTATTGTATAGAAATCTATGGCAAATGTTCATTTTCTTTTGCATTTCCATTTTACTTATCCTTTTTTTTAAATATTTCTTTCTTCACTCTCCTCAAAACCCAAGGAGCCCCGGTGATCAGCCAGCTGCCCTCCACCTCCTCTTATTTCTCCCTTTCTATATTTCCTCAATAACCTTCCTCTCTTCTCCTACTTCGAATCAAGATTTAGAAGAAAAAGAAGGGTAAGAAACGAGTTGAATTGCTGCTGAATTTTGCAGTACATCAAGAAGAAAAAATTATGTACATAGAAATTAGGCTAGCAAAATTGACACCGCCATTTCTTGATTTGGGTTCTTAATGGATTGCATACACAAATTCCAAAAACTTGGAAAGATATTTTAGAGACCATGGATTTTATCCACTGAAATTGGACAAAGACACAAATTTTGATTGTAGTTAAAGAGATTTGTTTGAGAGAAGAAATAGAAAATGAATAATAATGAGAGAGGATGATTAGGGTAATCCAGGATTGGACAACGATACAAATTTTGATTGTAGTTGAAAGTAAAGCTGTTCGTGAACCGAGCTGTTCGTGAACAAAGCTCGTTTGAGCTCATTTATATTCGGTTCGAGCTCGTTTGTTTATTAATCGAACCGAACTCGAACAAATTTTTAGGCTCAATTAATTTTCGAGCGTACTCGAACACTGTTCGCGAACATATTATTAATTTTTTTTATTATAATTTTTATATATATTATTTTTTAAAAATATAAAAAAAAAAAAAAAAAAACATCTAGGGTTTGACATTATACTCTCATTTTCCATCATATTTTCTTTCTACATTTTTTGACAAACACCGGCTCCTTTCGTGAAGTTCTTGAAGAGCAAGGATCCCAAATTCCCAATTACATCGGCGGCTCCTTTCGTTAATTTTTCTTCTTCCTCCGATCCTCGCTTCAATTCCGCTTGCAGTGTCTTCTCTTTTTAGTATCCGATAAAATGGATAAATTTCTGTACTTAAATTTGTGAGTAGGGAAGGAAAATTGAAATTCAATGACTTAAAGTAACACCCTTTTGTTTGATGATTGATTACAGAGCATTCACCCAGAAAGAACTCGAAGATCTCAAATCATTGTTCACTTCTCTTGTTGCTCAATCACAGACAGATTCTGATTACATCACTCCTTCTGTTTTCAAGATTACCCTCTTTTGCTTCTTTTGTCTAAAGTAAGTTCTTCTTTTATGGTTTTCACTCCGATATTGCTATTTCTTTTTTGTTTAATGAATCATCAAACTATTCCTAAACATTAGAGATTTATAGTTTCAACTAATATGTGAACCAATGTTATTAGTTGAGGACTTAAGGTGTTTGAATAGTTTCTTATGTTTTTTCCTCTTGATAATCTCTGTAGTGCTTATACTTTTGTATGAAATTATAGGAAACTCCATAAGATATACATGTTAAAGAAAAAAAAGTTCCAGATTGAGGTAGTTGGGTGTTTAGTCAATCTGTAGATTGTAGACTGTGGAAAAAATTATAATTAGTTGCTATAATTATAAAATATTATAATTTTTTTATTAGAAAAAAATTAGTTGCTATCTTATAATATTAATTTAATGGTAACCAAAACAATCTGTAGATTTTTTGTCCTAAAGGAATTGCAGTTTGAGTCAGATCCAATAGTTCCATGTGTTTTTGAATAGGTTAGTCTTCTTTTTTTTTTTTTTTTTTAATTTTTCTTTTCAATAATACGTGTGGAAATCTTTGTTTTTCCCCTCTTAATTATTTCCCTCTTTTTGACAAGTTAATATATATATAATAAATATATATATATATATATATATATTAATATTAATATTTTTATTATTTACTTGTTTTGTTTGAACAGGTATGTCAATATCATTCTCAAGTTCGTTTGAAGAATCTTCTTCATGTCCAGCTATGGATGAAACAAATGAAGTAAGTACTGAACATATTAACTTAGATGAAAATGAAGATAATGACAACATTGAAGAAAATGATGCATTTAAGTGAAAGAAAAGAAAAAAAACAGCAAGTTGTTGGAAAGAAATGGAAGAATGGACAGATGACAAAGGCTGCAAAATGGGAAAGTGTTCTTATTGCAAGGTCTCATGGGCAGTGAATAAATACAGCACTACCACTACATTCAATCGACATTTGAAGTCTTGTTTGCAACGGAAAATAGCTCTTGGTCAAAATCCGTCATTGAAGCAACAAGTTCTTTCATTTACTCAAATTGAATCGGATGAGATAAGTTCTATTAATAACTTTACATATGATCATGCTAAAGTTAGAGAACTTGCTGCACAAATAGTATTAGTTCATGAGTATTCTATTCTGATGATGAAGCATGTTTTGTTCAATAAGTTTATGAAAGTTGTTTCTCCATTTTATCAAAAAATTAGTTGTTATTGTGTGAAACAAGATTGTAAATCAGTTTATGATCAAGAAAGAAAAAAGTTGAAGACCTTATTACACAAGGTTGATAAGATTAACATCACTACTGATTTGTGGAAAAGTGGACAAAATATTCAATACATGGTTGTCACTGGGCATTTTGTTGATTCTAATTGAGTATTACAAAAACGTGTATTGAGTTTTAAAAATGTTCCACCTCCACATACAAGTGTTATTGTTGCTGATGCACTTAGTAAATGTCTTCTTGATTGGGGAATTGAAAAATAAATTAGCTTCCATTACTGTTGATAATGCGTCATACAATGATGTTTGTATTTGGAGATTGAAAGGTGATCTTTTATTGAGGAAAAAATTGCCAATTGATGGAAAGTTATTTCATGTTAGATGTTGTGCTCATATTTTGAATTTGATTGTTCAAGATGGACTTTGTGAAATTGGAAGTATAGTTGATGTTGTTCGGGATGGTATAAAGTATTTAATGAATTCTGAGGCTCGAATTAATGAATTTGCTAAAATTGTGAAACAACTTCAATTGCCTTGTAAAAAGTTGATTTTGGATTGTCCTACTAGATGGAATGGAACATATTTGATGTTGGCAGCTGCTTTAGAAGTTAAGGATGTTTTCTCTCGTTATCATGATATTGATCATGGTTTTTGTTATGTTTCTAATTGTCATGATTGGATGAAAATTGAAGAAGTAACTCAATTTTTGGCTATTTTTCATGAAATTACCAATATGATATCCGGTTCCGGATATCCTACTTCGAATTTGTTTCTTCCGAAACTTTATAGGATCAAGGAAATATTAAATGAGAAATCTTTGGATCATTCTGGTTATATGAGAGTCATGGCTGAAAAAATGGTTGCCAAATTTGATAAGTATTGGGGTGAATGTAACATGTTATTTTCTTTTGGTGCAATTTTGGATCCAAGGTATAAAATGATACTTGTTGAGTTTGTTTTTCCCGTGCTTTATCAAGATGATTCGGATGCAAATATTGAATTGGTTAAGAAGTCATTGTATGAACTTTATGAAAGTTATGCAAGTGCATATAATGAGTGTCAATTGAGGTAAGAACAAAGTTCAGCAATGGCAAGAATGGATAACAGTCAATTGAGTAAGGGTAGTTATGAGGGTCATGGCATTGGAAGAAATGTTATTACTGGAAAAGCTAAATTTGATTCCTTTGTCAGATAATCAAATTTTATTCAGCCTTTAAAATCAGATTTGGATATTTATCTTGAAGAGAATGTATATATATGTGATTATGAAGCTCATTTTGATGCATTAGAATGGTGGAGAGTGAATCAACTCAAGTACAGTAGATTATCTAAAATGACATGTGACATATTATCTATTACAATTACTACTGTAGCTTCGGAATCTATTTTCAGTGCAGGAGGTAGAGTGATTGATAATCGTCGTGCTTCAATGTCGGTTGATACGGTTGAAATGATTTTATGTGCATCCGATTGGGTGTGTAATCTTCACGGACTTAAGAAAGACAAAAAATAGGTTTTTTTTTTTCCTTTTTTCATTTCTCATTTATTTTGTATGCATAAAAATAATATTTAATATGTTTAGGAATAATTTTTATATATTTAATAAATATATCTTCTTCTTTTTTGCAGGTGGATGATGAACATCCATCTTTTGAAGAAATTTCTTTATCCTAGTTTGAAATTTAATGATTTTAGTTATTATATGTAATTTTTGGATATGAATTTATCATGCAGTGTAACTGTGGAAGATTGACTTTTATAATTATTATTTGTGCTTTTAATTTGTATCTTTTATGATTTTTTTTTTTAAAATTTATTATTTCATGGGAATTTTTTATAAGATTTTTAATTTATTGAATGGTTAAATAGTTAAATTATATAAATTCTTGTTATTTTAGAAATTTGAAGCCTTAAAAAATTTAATAATATTATTATTATTATTTTTTAAATATTTGAATAAGTTAAATTCGAATTCAAGCTCGAGTATGCTTGAAAGTTAAACGAGCGAACTCGAACTTTATAAACAAATAATCGAACGAACTCGAACAATATTTTTGGCTCGAATCATTAAATGAGCGAACTCTAACATTGTTCGAAAAATTAAACGAACGAGCTCAAACTTCTGATGTTCGGTTCGGCTCGACTCGTTTACAGCTCTAGTTGAAAGAGATTTGGTTGAGAGAAGAAATAGAAAATGAATAGTAATGAGAGAGGATGATTAGGGTTAGGGGTTTTTCAGAGGTTTTTTATTTTTTTTATTTTTTGAATAATGGACAAAAATATCTCTACCCAAACATTGAAAATGGAAATTTAACGGAATTTTATTGACCTAACAACCAAAATGGACGGAATTTTAGATGCTAAACTTGAATTTTGATATAGTTAAATTGTTGCCAAGATAGTTTACACTAATATTATATATATGTCTATTTATTTTATTGTGAATAACCAATATACATACAATTTTTATTTTTTTTGTTGAGAATGTACATACAATATATTATTACACTTTTTTAAAAAAAATATATATACATTCCCAAATTTATTTATATTCTATATATATATCAATAATTCCCAAATTTTTTTCTACTAATTAAATATATTTTTTAAATTATTATGTACATACATAATATTATTATATATATTCCAAAAAATAAATATTATTATTAAGTATTTGAATTTCCCAATTTATTTCTTTATTAATGTAATAACCGTTCCCGTTTTAATATCATATGTGTATATGTTCATTTTTTTTTTAATTTGAGGCATAGTTTAAGTTATAAATGACACTGTTATATGTTCAAATTGATTTATTATTTTATACATAATCTCAAAAGAAAATTATTATCATTAATGTATGCCTAAATTGATTTTATTCTTTACATGCCCAACCTTTGCTATTATCATTAGCAGAAATCCAATTTTTTTTTTAATATTAATAATATCAATTTTTAAAAATATTAATCATGCCTAAATTTATTTTGTTATTAGCACATGCCCTTATATTTCTTTATATCTACATTATTAATATTATCATTATATGCAACGAAATATTTATAATATTACATGTTATATTATCTATTATGTATATATCTACAAACTACATACATGCCACTTTTTTACTCCATACACGAAGCCGGTAGTAGAGGTCGGGATACTTCTACTTAAGCTCTGCCCAGCCCACCACGCTCCGCATGCGCGTGGCGCCCAATCGAGCCCGAACATCCTTTCGCGGGAGTCGAACCCGGGATCTTACGAGGCAGCAGAGACTTAAGCTTGGCTCGATACCACTTTTACTAAAAGCTATAGCCGGTAGTAGAGGTCGGGATACTTCTACTTAAGCTCTGCCCGGCCCACCACGCTCCGCATGCGCGTGGATAAGAGTCCTTTTACTCATCGTCTTCGCCAAGTCTTTGGTAGTCCCGACAAATCCCTCTGCTCTAAGGATTTTGTCCAAGCTTCACAATTTACCACACACCCCTTACCTGCTACTACTGAAGAACAATATGTCACCCTTCAAGAAGAAGTTTTATGTAAATCTTTCTATATGAAATATACAATGTTTTCGTAAACTCTCTCTTGGGTCCAATCTTGCATTCTTTAAGTAATTTCTTATGAAGTATATGTTATGAGATCTAAGGTCCTACCGGACAACGGACACTGGTGGTTATTGTAACTCCGAAGAGTGCATCTCGGGTACAAGGTTACCGCATTTTATGCACGCCCCATGTAGGAAAAGCTTTAACTACCGACCGCCCGAAGCCTGCGCGCACTTAATGGTATCGGAGCCTACAGTTCATAGAAACTGCTGATGTAAGATGGATCTCTCTCTCTCATCTATATTCTCGGTATGTCTTCTTCTTCTAGCACAATTTCTCTTTCACAACCTCCTGTTTCAAAATCAACCTCTGCTCGGATTCCTAATGTCTACGAAATCGACTATCTTTCCGAAGATAGCAAATATCCTCTCTCCAAATACCCTATTGTAAACCCGTACCGGATATACCAAAAGGATAAGAGTCCTTTTACTCATCGTCTTCGCCAAGTCTTTGGTAGCCCCGACAAATCCCTCCGCTCTAAGGATTTTGTCCAAGCTTCACAATTTACCACACACCCCTTACCCGCTACTACTGAAGAACAATATGTCACCCTTCAAATTCCACCCGAATTTCCGGAAAAATGGCGCAGAGAAGGTTTTACTCATATTCATTTTGGTGCCATTCGTTTGGCCCTAACTCTTCATGCCAAAAAGGTCTTCCCATGGTTTCCCGTATTGCTCTACTCGATTCCGGATTCCCACAATACCAGTATGCGTTATTGGTACTGTGCGGACAACCCTCAATGCCGGAACTATATTTGTCACCCTCTTTCCAAATTTTACCATGTGTCTCGACGATCCATCCTTAAACACTGTTTTTAAGGTTCAAATCCAAATTTCCGGTCCCGAAATACAAAATACCCTCATGGCCACCTTACATCACCGGATGACCTATCGTGTCCAAAACCATGCCCTCGAACTCCCACTTCCCTCTCATTTACAAAATGGTGAAACGGTTTTTCTCTCTCTTGACACTCCCAACACTCCTAGTTGTGTTTTGTGCCAAGACAACTTGCCCGCGAACATCTTGAACAAATGCTCCCTTCCTCATGAGGACCTTAGATCTCATAACCTATACTTCATAAGAAATTACTTCGAATGCAAGATCCGACCCAAGAGAGTTACACAAAACATCGGATATTTCATATAGAAAGATTTACATAAAACTTCTTCTGTCTAAACGAAGGGAGAGGGATCCTTTTATAGGGAGGATTCCTGACTTGAAATAAAATTAAATCAAGCTAAGTAGACAAGAGGTATCTTCTCTTGTTACTTTTACAACGTGGGGGACATAAACGTGCATAAAGCACTTTTCGTAAAGGAAAAGCAATAAAGCAAAAAGCAATAATGCTAAAGGTAGTACAATAATACACACAAAACAACAAAGCAATAATACGACGATTATTGTAAATTGGGACACAAGCGTCGGCGGAATCTTTAGCACTCATCCGGAAAGAGCCTCGGGGGGCCACCGGGGGCCAGTGGTGTTTCGGGCCAGACTATTGATGCCAAAGATCACCGTTGTAGGCACCGGAGTCGAGTGAGGTTTGGGATCAAGGATGTGGTCCCGAGAAGGAGGAGGGTAGTAATCGCTCGCCGGAGCATTCGGCTCGGATACTCAAATCGTTGGGTGGCCATCCGAGTCATAATGATGGTAATGACGTTGTTCATTCATGTAGAGTAGAACTTCACCGCGAAAGGATGTTCATTCCAAAAGATATGGTCAAACGCGGGTCCGACGGTCGAGTAGTCACCTGGCACGGGCCCGAGTAATGAGACCGGGATTCGGGCTTCTGGAATATTATTTTTTAGACACACTTGTTCAAGGATGATAGAAAAGAGTTCGGGTGAACGTGTTGTCACCGCGAGCGGCATAGTTATGTGGAGACCAGTAATGATTTGTTCCAAGGGGAAGTGGTATAGGCAAGACCTTTGAGGGACCAAATTTTGGACCGGCCTATGAAGAGCAATAACAAAGATATTTAGACGAGATCGGGCCGAGGAAACGAATCCAAGAGGTAGGGCTGTGAAACCAGTAAGGAACTTAAAAAATCGAAGGCGGGATTCAGGGAGATCCGTAGCCGTTTGGCAACCCAAATGTAAGACAATAGTTCGAGGAATTAAAACCGAACGCAATGGTACGGGCTTCAAGCAAATACCGTAAATAGCAAAGGGGCTTTTTTGGAAAGGTCCATGTATTACGGTATATGGAAAATGCCGAGGGAATGGATGGCCGGGTCATTGGTGATACCAAAGAAAAGATCCGGCCATACTTTCGGAGGAGGATACGGTGGAAGGTCCGGAAGTCGAGGGTACTTCGTTGAGAGAGTGTGAGATCTAGTACGGTTTCATGAACTTCGGGGGGAAGAGGGGAAAGTTCTAAAACCGCAATAGGGGGAGGCTAGAGGGCTTTTGGTTGGGTCGACCGAGAAAATCATGAGGACATTCTTTTTCCGGAATATGTTTTACCGTGAAATTGTAGCGGAAAACCAATTTTTCCATCTGAGGAGCCGGGGAATCGTGAATCATTCTTCCGCTTGAATTCTAACATCTTGGGGAACGATGTCATATCCATTTCAACGAGGAAGTTGTTGCCGACGAGGTGGAATTCAACTTTTCGATACCACGCTTTGATCAGCTAGGATTTCTTTCAGAGGGGAGTGGTAATGGTTTTTCGTAATCTTTGAACCGGCCCACTTTGGTAACCGCAAACATTTCGAACGCCGTTGATTTCTTCAAGGAGGACCGCACCCCAATGTTCACCTGGGCAGGCGTCTGTCAGGATGGAGGGTTCCATGGTAGGAATTGGTGGAGAGAGATGTTGAGATATGTGCTTTAAAGTTGAACAGCTGCACGTGCTTGGAGGACCACGGAGGGGCCGATTTCTTCAATCCGAGGATAAGATAGAGCGGCCCTCAAAACCCGTGGAATAAAAGTAGATATATAATTTACGAGACCAAGAAACCCTGGGATTTGGGGTGGTAGATCGTAATTCATCGGGGAAGTCGAGCAACTTCTGGGCTATGTGAGGCCGAGGGATATATGTGCCATTGGAGAGTTTCATACCGAGGAAGTCGATTTCGTGGGTTCCAAGAATCATTTTGGATTCGGAGAGCATGATACCATGAGACCGGAACGACGTCATGAAAAGAGTGAAGGAGTTTGAGATGTGCATCGAGGGTATCGGAAAAGAGTAGGAGATCGTCAATATAGATGAGGATCGTGGGTACAGAGGAGCAAAGATAGTGGTCATAGCTTTCGAAAAGAGACGGGGCAACTTTGAGACCAAAGGGCATAACAACCCACCGGTAATGGTGGTTTGGAACGCGAAGGCCGTCTTGTACCTATCTATCGGGGGTGAACTCCTAACCGCCAAAAGCCGCCTTTGAGGTCAAACTTGGAGAAGATTTTCGCGGAGGGAATATACCGGAAAATGTCAAGTTTTCTCGGGAAGAGGAAATTTGTCATCACGCAAGGAATTTGTTGAGGGCTTGGTAGTTGATTACCAATCGCATTTTTCCACGTGAGTTGTTCTGGTTCTCTTATTAACATAGAAAGCTTCAGACGCCCAAGAGGAACGGGTAGGTTCAATGAGTTGTTCTTTCAAAGAATCGATTTAGTTCGGCCCGGGCGAACTCATAGCGAGCAGGGGACATACCACCGTGGCTAGCCTTTGAGGTGTAGTTTCGCTCTGTAGAGACAAAAGGCAAGGTGATAAACCAATCGTGGTTTTTCCATAGCGGGTGTGGACACTTGAGTAGAAAATCACCGTGAGAGAGGGCACACGACTTTTGAATCGGGGTCGGCTAATAGTAGAGAACGGGCCCGGGCCCGGGTTCTATTTGGAACTCGTGCGGGAGGGAGGAGCCATGGGACGAGACGTCCTTTGTAAGTGAGGCCCCGTAGGAGTAAAAGAAAGATGAGAGATTCGACTTAGAAGATCAAAACCAATTATCGATCTTTTTGAGGCAAATATGAACCAAGGACTCGGTGAGCGAGAGTAAGGTCGGGGGAGAAGTTCGACGTGTATAGGTTTGCCGAGCTTATCGATGGTGAAGTCTCGCACTATTGGCACTTCCGAAACCGCGACCGTGAGGGCCGCCGATTCGAGGGGGAGTAAATCCTGACACACGACCGAGGAGGAAGCACCGGATCGATAAGGCTATCACCGGGACGGGCTAGTGGTACGGTGTTTCCTGAAGACCGTGGGTTCGGATTAAAGGGTGAGGGGTATAAGACAAGAGAGACGGAGAAACAAAGGGGGAACATGAGTATTTCATTGGAAGAGAGATCGGAGAGATCATCGGATCGAATCGAATTTGATTCACTGAACCGGATAGAAGCAATGACAGGGAGAGCGCTATCTGGGTCATTATCGAAGTTCGAAGGAGGACTCTATGTCGAAGTATCATCGGGATCGAGACGAGGTTTTATCCTGGAGCATGAACTCGGGTTCTCTTTTTTTGTTCGGGACACCATGGGCAAAGCGACCTTCTTGTTTACAGAGAAAACATGTGGTTCCTTTTAGATCCCGGGTACTGGCTTTTCGTCTCTTCGTAAATTTCCAATTTCGCTTATGGAACTCGCTTTCTTTTCGGGGACTAAGAAACCGTGGTTTGGGTCGTCTAAAAGACGAGGAAGAAGACTTCGCCTTGAAGGCTTGTTCTGGGGCACAAAGGCAATCGTGGGTATCCTTGCACTTGATCTTGAGACGGGATTCTGGAGCAGCTCGACCGAGGGCTTTTTATATTGGACCCGACACCGTTGAAAGAACCGGCTTTGGTTGCAAAGCTTTTCAAGGGCTGGTCGCATCACCGGCCGATTCGCCGAGAGTAATATGAGCCCAACCGAGGTCGAGGCTCGAATTTGGAGCATAGTTTCATTAGCAAGCCTGCCCTGGGACCGAGTTGATAAAGGCATGCTTTGAGATTGACGTCATCGATCCGGTTGATGATAAAAATCGCTTCGACATACGATCGGGAGCGCCGCTCGAGATCTTTGAGTTTGACGGAGCAAAGATCGCATCTTGAGATATTCGGCCAGGGTCGAGAGCGACTTCATGGACGCTTTCACCAAGAAAATCGCGCCTTGAAGTACTTCGACGACTTCTTCAGAGACGTGATCTGAAGGAACCGAAGTTGTCGATACTCACCAAGGGTCGTATAATAATCGCGAAGGCGACCTTCAAAACGGCAACAAATCGCCGGAGGACTTCATTTAACGGATACTCCGGGAGATCCGTTGTTAGCCCTGCATAGAGTGATTGAAACCGAGCGCGCCATTGAGAAGGAGGTAGCTATCAAGGGGGTGAACTTGGCCAGCGATGTTCACGGGACTGACGGGCGACGGGCCTTGAGGAACCTGGAGGGGTAGGTAGATCTTCATCGTGTCCGACTACTTCGGGGTCCATCATGAATAATTTGTCAAAAGAGTCAAACGGGTCAAAAGACTCACGAGGAGGAGGGTGCGGGACGTGCCTGGACGGAGAGAAGGACGAGGGAAGTTTCTCAAGTCGAGATAAGAAGGAAGAGATCGGGGGTTTTGGCCTTCATCAAGGAACATCATTCGGGGAGACCGGAGAAGCTTCTCGTGGGCCGGGCCGGAGGTTCCGTAAGGTAACCGGGAGAGTAGATGAGATGCTTATAGAGGTAGTCCCCGTGGACGAGATGTTTTCCAGGAGGGATAGTGCAGAGAATAGGTACCGGGACTTGGAGCGTGTGAAGGGAAGGAGGAAACAAAGTCCGAGGACGTGGGCCGTGTGGAATATATGTGGGTCGCGTATAGAGAATAAGGAGGATCGTGGGCGTTGATAGATTTGATACCGAGATTCAAGAGATCGGAGCCGTGTTTGCAAGAATTTCTTTTCTTTCAAAAAGAGAGGCCATTCGAGGGGACCATTCCGTAGTATACCTGGACAAGAAAAGAAAGTTGCCGGTGAAGGTTCGAGACCTTAGACTTTAGTTCTCAGCAACGAGGCTCGGATAAATCAAGGCGGGAGGTTAGGTCGGGCTCATTGCTTAGAGAGTCGACCACTTAGAGAAGCTTGGCCCCTAAAAGGCGTTGAGAGCATGATTTCGGGCCGGCAAGATTTTCGGGTCGCCAATTTAAAGTCGCTTCACCCGGGAGACAGATTTCGGCCGACCTTTGTCGCCGAGGGCAAGAGGAGATTTAACCTTCCGCGTACGCTTAGTTTGTTCCTTTTGAAACGAGTCCAAAGGAGGAAAATCAAGATCATAGGAGGAGGAAGGACGACATAAACCGTAAGGGCGGTTCCTAAGAGTCTCTGGGAGAGGAGACGGTTCGTGCACACCCACGGAGCGTCATCAGCGCGCCAATCATCAGTGACGGGGGCCAAGGCGGCCAATCGACAGGAGCACCCGGAAGAAGAAGCATGAGTACCATAAAGGACATAATAGTCAAACTTACCGGGTCGACTCAAGGAGACCAACGTGAGGGTCACCGGAAAGGTATCCCGGCTTTGAGAGCTCTGGCGGTGGAGCTTTAGGTGACTTCTTTCGTGAGGGAGGTTTCCGGCTTCGTCTTGGGAAGAATTCTGTTCATCATCGAATCGGAGGTAGGTGTTAAACAATCGGGCAAGAATAAACATCATACCATACCAATGGGCGGCGGTGGTTGTCCCGCAAGACAGAGCACCATTCTCGCCAAAACCAAGAACGGGAATCGGAATTTCAGGCGTATCCTGGAGCATAGAGAACTCCGTTGGGAAGACCGTAGAAACCGGGGTTCTCCCCGGGGAAACCGATTTCAACCAGCACTGGCCGACTTAGCCTTAAAAGAGGGGTCCGAACTTTGAAGAGGTGTAACCCGAGGTTCGTCGAGCGGTTTCATATTTTGTGAGCCACGAGGAAGGGAGCATTTGTTCAAGATGTTCCAGGCAAGTTGTCTTGGCACAAAAACACAACTAGGAGGTTGGGAGTGTCAAGAGAGAGAAAAACCGTTTCACCATTTTGTAAATGAGAGGGAAGGAGTTCGAGGGCACGGTTTTGGACACGATAGGTCATCCGTGATGTAAGGTGGCCATGAGGGTATTTTGTATTTCAGACCGGAAATTTGGATTTGAACCCTTAAAAAACAGTGTTGAAGGACGGATCGCTCGAGACACATGGTAAAATTTGGAAAGAGGGTGACAAATATAGTTCCAGATCGAGGGTTGTTCCAGACAGCACCAATAACAAAGATACCGGGTATCGGGGGAATCGAATCGAGTAGAGCAATACGGGAAACCATGGGAAGACCTTTTTTCGCATGAAGAGTTAGGGCCAAACGAACGGCACCAAAATGAATATGAGTAAAACCTTCTCTCGCGCATTTTTCCCCGGAAATTCCAGTGGAATTTGAAGGGCGACATATTGTTCTTCCAAGAGTAGCAGGTGGGGCGTGGTGGTAAATCATGAAGCTTGGACAAAATCCTTAGAGCAGAGGGATTTGTCGGGGCTACCAAAGACTTGGCGAAGACGATGAGTAAAAGGACTCTTATCCTTTTCGTATATCCGGGTACGGGTTACAATAGGGTATTTGGAGAGAGGATATTTGCTATCTTCTAAAGATAGTCAATTTCGCAGAGACATTAGGAATCCGAGCGAGAGGTTGATTTTGAACCAGAGGTTGTGAAAGAGAAATCGGGCTAGAAGAAGAAGACATACCGAGAATATAGATGAGAGAGAGATCCAATCTTACTAAAAAAGAGGCTATTCATTATTTCTGGACTATAAAATTGATCTACACGACAAAACAACTTAATAAATATGACTCACTTCTTTTTATTCTTTTAATGTTTAATAATATATAATCCACTCCAAAAAAAAAAAAAAAAAAAAAAAAAAAAAAAAAAAAAAAATGAGGAGGATTTGGATTGCCATCTAAAAATTCCCGATTCCTCTGGAACTCATCCACAATTACTACTATGACATAAATAGATTTTGCAATAACAAGGCACTTTTGCCGTATATTTTCCCAATCTTTGCGTTTTTTGCAGTCTTAAATGACTACACATAAAAAATTAAGTCACGATCATACTACTAACAGTAGCCAAACCCTGTTTCGGTAACCTTTGGATACGGAATGTTCTGAAGCAGTAACATCAGAGCCAAAAGGATACCTCTACAACCAAAAAACAAATCCTAATAAGAATTTCCTACTTTCATACAAAAATGTAGAACCCCCTCAAAATTAGCAAGTAAAGACAAAATTATCTCTATATAATAAACAAACCCGTGGTTTTATCATCAATGTCCACTCTGACATCCACATAAGGCCCCGAACTGCTGCTTCGGCCCAGTTAGCTGACCTTGTGCTGTGATGATTTACAGTTCAATGAGGGTACACTGCCATAAAATCATGGGTCAACAAATATGAATAGACTTTTTTTGGTTGGGTATTTTCAATAAAATTCATATAAAAATTGATACTAGTTATTGAAAATAGCAGGGAAATATCAAATACATGAAAAACTCTTTGCCAGTCATCATTTGTCCATACTGCTTTTCTTTCCTTTTTTTTTGTTTCCCTCGACCAAAGAAATCATGGGCTCAAATATAGATATAGACTACATACCTCTTTTGTAAAACATTGTTAGGCCAATCTTGGATTAATTCCATCACTAAGTTGGAATCACAACATCAAGATTCCTCTGCAGAAGCCAGGATCTAGGATATACAAGTTGATGAGCTTCCAGATGAAGGTGCCAATTCATTATTCTTGAACAACTGTGAGGGATGCCTTCCATTTGGTTTTCATCTTCTACCACTTGTTCTATAAATGTGGTTTCCTGTATCAATATGGGCACACAGGTTAGCCACCTTTTTCTACGATTTAAATTGAGGAACATCCCCCTTCCATAAAATAAATGAAAAAAATACATTAGATAAAAAATCTGTAGATGTACACAATTCATACTTGGAAACCCTCCTTTACTGTGTCTAATTGCCTAATTGGATCTGAAGTTGGTCGCTGACATCTCCTTGGATCCCACAATATGGTACTGTTGAAGGCAAAACCAGACATATCTACATGGAATCTACGAAGTCGTTTGCTTTTCTCATTGGTGTGCCATCCCATCACTTGACTTCCATTGCACACAGGACCTTCCAAAATTGCTTTGTTTTTGCTTTGGGCCAGCATTGCAACAGGCCAGGTACCGAAACGACTATAAACCAAAAATACAGAAAGTTACACAGAGAAAGCAAATGTGCCTGGAATAGGGAGTTTTGAGGGAGAGGGGAACAGATAGGCAGTGAAACATAAACTTACAAGAAATAGCAACGAAGAACAGCCTACATAGATAGAGGATTTTTCAGTTTCTCATTCAACAAATATGGTAAGGATGATTGAACTCAGCTTTAGATGCAAGAAAAATGACTTATCTACCCAAATCCACAGGTAATATACTTATGTACCCATGCCTAATTGCACTTCAAACTCAGACTAATTACCCCCTATTATCCAATTGTCTGTGTTCTGGTCAATATTCAAATGGGAAAGCAATCATCAATGTTCCAAATGATCTAACCAACCAAAACTTGTGTAGAAGTCCTTCAAGAATGCTTGGTGGGGTTAACTAAGAGACAACCATTATACTGTCCAAGAATGCTGCAAATTGGCAAAATTATCAATAATGTAACCACACAGGAAAAGCCCATCAAAGGCTTAAGGTGTCATCAGGCTAATTGCAGGTAGTTCAAAGCATAATTAACCCAAATATTGACAAGGTAAAAACAGTCAAATTATGAACAAAAGTTCCACAAAGAACACCTAAAAGCATTACTTGTATGAAAAACATGCTCAAGAGCTACACAGAATTTTGGTTACTATTACATCAACTTTCTACTCAGTTAACATAAAAACACTTTTTCTTTCTGTCAGTGTCATGAAGGTGGGTGAACAGCCAATATTTGGTCTCGACAAAAGAGAGGGAGAAAGGCAAGTCTATGGACTTAGTATAAAGAGGATGGAGGATGCTAGATGCTCAAACACACAAACAAATTTTCCTAAATGGATGCTCAAACAGACAAACAAATTTCCAAAATGAATTTCCATATTGAAGTAGTAGGAACTAAACGCACCATGTGAAACCTTCTACAAATACCCTGAAGGCAATTAAATTATTCGCTTACCTGTAATTTATTAAAGAGAGATGAGATTTCAATAGGATCCCAATAAATAATACTTTTACTCATGTGCCCAAAGTTGAATGTGTTCAATTTTGATTTACCGCAAAAGTAAGGAGAGCATTTTGGCCATCAGTTACCACCCCACTTATTAATTCAAGTGGATGGTGCTGGGATGAAAGTATTCACATCTCTTAATTTGAAGAGATTTAAAAAGGATACTGATGCACTCCACTGAACATACGTTTTTTTCTGAAAATTAGTCATTTGATTTCCTGAACATTCAATTGTGGGTGGCATAATAATCATATAATACTCAAAACAACACCACCAGATAAGCTGATGAAAACTACAATTTATATTTTGGGACACAGAGAGATATATAGTACCTAGACTCAAGTTGTCAGATCATATGAGGTATATAACAAGTCTTTGACTTGAGCCTCAGTATATTTCCAATTCAGCCAGTTCCTTATTTTGTACAGTGTTCATATAGGCTTGAGTTCGACCATTCTATAGGAAGAAGCACTTTGTGCCTGTGGTCCAAAAGGAATTAATAGACTACATTCAACAGTTTCAGTGCATTGTTTTTTCTTATCAAGTTACTATCCCCACCACCCCTCCCTGGGTGCTAGAACAGATAGAGCGAATAGATGGTTCATTATTAGTTCAATTCATTCATGAAACCATAATGATATGTCTGATAAATTTCTCCTTACTAGATGAACCAAAATCAACAAAATTTGAGATAATATGAACCAAAAGACCAAGAAACAGAAAATAAACTGATTAATCAAGCATCATCAATGTAAGATGGACTCATTAGAGTGAAATGAGTGGATGAGTGAAATGAAAGAATTAACTTTAAAAGAAATGTCATGTGCCCAACACATGTAGAAGTTCACCGTAATAATATGTCAGTTCTCGATAGAAGGACCAACTTAGATAAATTTTATAAGATAAGGGAGAAAGAAGAAAAAGAAAATGATAGGGACAAAAAAGAATAAAAAATTAAAACAACATATATTAATAGGATAAATATCCTTTTATCTTTTTAAAATCAACAATCAAATTCAAGTAAGGTCCAGATCAGATCTCAAATAGAGCATACCAGGTCCATCATAAAGTGGAAAAAAAAGTTTCGAACTAGAAATACCCCCAAACATTAACCAGCCTCCTCCCTCCACCTCCCAGAATAAATAAACAAAGAAGAAGAAGAAGAAAAATGTGCAAAAAGACTACGCAAGAATAAAACTTAAGTTTCAAAGAAATAGAGAAATTTGTATCCATAAAATAAATAGTCAAAGAATATCCTTTAACAAAATGTCAAAGCAACTGGAGAAGAGCCATAAAGTGTTTAAATTTTAGTTCAATCCTCTAGCTTTCTACTTTCCTTCCAAATTCCAATGGGCAACTAGTGGAGCGTTTGTTATACAGCCATTTAAACCAATAGTTCTCTTATAGTTTTGGTTTTTCCGCAACCAACTTATATTGAAATCAAACACTGGCTGAATACTCATACATTAACTACAGAAACAAGTTCCTTAAATGAGTTAGATTACAGAATACCATTGATAGGAAGAATGCAAATATCATGCTTTAAGCTTTTGCTTCTTCATATTTTCTTAATCATTTGAATTTATTACCCTTTCACAGACTACAAATCAAAATACAACAAGATATAGCATTACAAATGTACAAATTATCAGAGTTGCATAACTATCTTTTCAGTTCAAGAAATTGTACATAGTAATAGCATAATATAGCTTACCAAACAATGACACATGCAAAAGGAAATTTAATACATAAATTATAGTCTATTCTTCCTTTTTCCGTTTGAGTTATAATCTATTTGTTAATTATAGTGAATAAAACCATGATCAAGACATAGCAAAATAAAAGATTAAACAATAACCAAGTTAAGATTTTATTTTACTAATATTTACCTGATTTCTCTCATTCTCTCAAACAACTCCAGGGAATAGATGTTATCATCATCAGCAAAATAAACAATCCCATCAAGTTTATGACGTTCAATATGCTCGAGTGCAGTATTCCTCTGATGCACACCCCTGTCCTTTACAATTGTCAAATTCTTCGAACAGACCAAATGTCTGTACATAACACCAGTCTTTCGCAGGATATCTGCAGTTTCTAGTGATGCTGCATTCATCTCCACCACAATCCAAAGGATTGGTGGCGGCACCAGTCTCAAAGTCTGTCCCAACCTATTCAAAAAATAGGCCTGAAGTGCTCTATTGTACGTCGGAGTCACTAAAATCAATTGCTTCCGCGGAACCGAATTAAACCCTTCTTCCCCATATTTCGTATCAACAACTCCCAATTCAACTCTATCTAACCCAATATTTTCAGGAGGCCTTTCCAAGACGGCCACGTCCTTTCTATCCTTGATCTCGACATTTTCCACTGGCCTTGTCACAAACCTATCTTCGAACCCTTTAATATCTTCGACCTCACCAAACGGCGCCATACCTAATAGAAATCCTATACAGAAGAAAATCAAACACCAGAAGAGCGATCTCTTCCACGAATTCACGCCTTTCCGAGAATGCTTCTGGACAAAAACTACAGAAACGAATCTTCGAACGCCAAATCCCAGCGTCAACAGCGGAGATGGAACTTTTCCCTTGTGAGTCGGCGATTCAACAGAAAATAGATTTCCTCCGTTCTGATATGGCCGATCGTTATACGGCGACAACGTTCTCCGAATCGATGCCATTGATACCGATTCAATAACAAGATCATAGAGTTAATCAAACCCTATTGCATGTGTAATCGAAAAACTCTTTCTCTTTTAGATTTCAGCAAAAGTATAAAGGAAATCTCAACTATTCGAATAATATTAATAAAATGCTCAATAAAAAAATCGAGAATTCTTTGAAAACTCCACCCAAATTACTTCAATTCGATCTTCTAAAACGATTTATAGAGCAGATGAAGTGTAAAATTCGCCTGGAAAAAATTGCTAACAGAAAAGCAAAATATCTCAACCCTAACTCAGAAAACAATTTTTGAGGAAAATAAATAAATATCGACAAAAGCTGAGATCCAGCTGAGCTGATTTTAGAAAGAAATTCAGAGATATTTAGCAGTCAATTCTTTTCATCTCAAACGGAAGCAGACATAGGAGAAATTCTGAGATTTCCTTTTTTCTAATTTTGAATTAATTTTTCTCTTTGATTTACCGCGGGGATTTTTGTACGGGTAGAGAGAGAGTGAAGGCTTTAAGTACGCACTGGACTGGAGGGAGGGCGCCAATAGGCAAAAAAATGAGTTGGATGTGACTAAAATGAGCTGGTGAGAAGACCCATTAAGAATGGAACACGTAGAAGTCGTAAAGTGAGAGGTAGCGTTCCCATGGTAATTTTAACATTTGTCCCGTTTCTCATTATCGGGGATGAAACTTCAAGTAAGTCATCATTGTCTTTCTTTACCCAAGTAGGGTAAAAAGTGTAGAAATGGAAATGATTTCCTTCAGTAACACCTGGATTCTTTGCTGTAAAAATTTTCACGTATTTGGACAGTTATTTATTATCTTTGAATAAAATGGCTCAATTTATTTTGAAAATTGTCCATATATAGTAATTTAATTTTTTTTTTTTATTATAAAAAAAAAAGAGGATCTACAGTAATTGAATTTGCACACTTTTTTACATTTACTCATTAAAAAAAATAATCCAACACCTACCTTTATATATATATATATATATATATATATAAATAAAATTTCATTAAAAAAATATTATACAAATAAATTAAAATCATGTGTGGTAATTGAACAAAATACCAATTGAACACAATATGAGTCTAAAATAACAAAACATAAAAAAAATAACAAAAAACAAAAAATATCTTATTTAAATCTTTAATATTTCATCTGTCATTCACAAAACTCATCTATATAGAGGGTTCGATTTCGCCTCTTCGTGCAAGGGCAGCCTAATCCATCTATGACATTTCAAAGATTTCATATAAGACAAAAATCGAATAAAGGCCCAATTTAAATGATTCGATTTAACAAATTTTTCTTCCAAAAAAAATTAATATCTAAATATCAATGAAGATCTAAACATTTGAAATGTGATAGGTAGCAAAAACAACTAAAGAAATAGAAAAGAATAAACAAAAAACCTAAAAAAAAACACCGAGAAAAAAAGAAAAATACAATATATAAGAAAACAAAAAGAAACAGGAAAAAATCCAATCTCGGTCAAAAGAGAGCTCTAGCCGGAGCTAAAACTCTCCCTTGGCCGGAGATGAAACTTGAAACTAAGCAAAGGTGCTAAAAAAGAAGGAGAGGGAAAAACGTGAAACCGAGGACAACGGTCCGAAAAAGAAGAGAACGGAAAATTTTTTAGGATTTTGTATATAGAGAAAGTTTTTATTTGGTTAATAAATATCAATCCCATCACCTACCTACTTGATCATATACTTGTACGAGGTTCAATAATTCAAAACAATCATGATTGAATTGCTACCTCTAGGCAAGATCTATGATCCCTAATAACATATAATGGTCCAAGAGAACTCAACATTTTTTTTTTTTTTTTTGCTAAAAAAAGGGGGGTATATCATTAATCAGCAAAAACGTTACGGAAGAATTACTACAAGAATCAAACTAGCTAACACCTAGGTTAGGCCAGAGGATTAAGGTTCCTCAACAAACTGTACATACTAGCCAAAATCTGCTCAACCAATCTACACGTTGGTTGCAAATTCTGTTGACAAAAGATAATAAGGTTCCTACATCTCCAAATAGTTTGGATCGTTGACAAAAGACATATCTCCAATTAGGGAAGGCTAAAGCACTCCAAAAATGCTGGTCCAGATTATCGGAAACCCACTCACACGGGTTGCTTGTTGCCCAAAAATACTCCCAACATTGCATTGGTACCAACTTGCTCCATACTTCTGCTGCCCACCTGCAGTCCCTAAGGGCATGCATGGTCGATTCCATATCAGCAGAACATATCTCACATACCGGAGAACTAACACAATGTCACCGCCACAGTAAATTTCTCGTCTTCATCCTGTCATGGGCAGTAAGCCAAAGTGTAAGAGCCCCCCGAGGTGGTCCTTTTAACCTTCAAATTGCAGTCCAAGGGGCCGGTTGTGGAGTCATTTCGGTAGGCTGCAGAAGATTGTATGCCGACTTGGACGAGAAGACCCCTTTGGAAGAAGGTTTCCACAGTAGTGTCGGTGCCTCCCAGTCCACTCCTCGCTGAAGCAAGGTGAAGCCCGATTCAATCCCATGCCAGGTCAATGAACATGGCTTCTGCAGTTTGCCTTGTCTCAATTGTTCCACCCCACCATATTTGGACCTCAAGATAGAGCCCCATAGAGTATCCGGCTGTTTCAAGAATAGCCATCCCAGCTTGGCCAATAAAACCAAATTTGTAACCGCCAGTGGCCGAAGTCCCACTCCACCTTCGTTCCGAGGTCGACATACTTGAGTCCAAGCAATCGGATGCACCGAGGATTGGTGTTCCTTTCCTCCCCAAAAGAAGTTACGATTGACCCTTTCCAAGGCCTCAATTATCTTCTTCGGAATAGCACTCGAATGCATGGCGTAAATAGGCACAACAGAGGTAACCGACTGAATCAAGACCATTCATTCCGCCCTTGAAAGTAGTTTCCCTTGCCAACTATTCAACTGTTTCTGGATCTTTTCCACAAGATACTGGAACCGAATCCGCTTTGGAGCCCCCTACGGTAGTGGTACCCCAAGGTAGCTGCCAAGGTCTCGAGAGATAGGTACCTCGAATCTCCTAAGCAACAATCTCCCCACACTTAGGGGAACATTGGGTGTGATCCACATTTTTGACTTACTGACATTCATTTTCTGTCACAACTCGTCGCAGAAGCCTCCAAGGATTCCCTTCATCACCGCTGCTTGGGAAAAGGATGCTTCACCGAAAAGAAGAAGGTCATCCGCAAAGAATAAGTGTGAGAGCTTTGGTCCTTCTTTCGAGATTCTACAAGGCTTCCACCTCCCTTCCTGTACTGCTGCATTTATCTTGTGTCCTAAAACCTCCATACACAAGTACAAACAAATAGGGAGACAGAGGATTTCCCTGTAGAAGTCCCCGTTCCAGCGTGAAATCAACATATTTTGTATCAATATTTATTAGCATGAAATCATGAAATAAGATACAATTCTATAGAGCAATATATTCAAAAAATTTGAATCTCTAGTAAGTTCAACAGGAAGGAAAGCATACCAATGCTTATTGTACTACTCTTGATTATAACATGAGAATAAGCACTTATGTGAATTTTATATGTATTAGAATTATAAACAGTTACTAAAATAATAAATAATTCTAGTTGAATTATATTCATTTTATTAATACTCTTCTTAATTAAGACAAATGGATTATTGGAAACGCAAAAGAATCCTTAAAAAATTATTATGGGATAGATCATCAATTAATTAATTAATTAACTTGCGAAGTTGCATGCATAAAAATTAAGTACAACCTTACAAAGTTTAACATATCTTATATATGTTACAAGTTTGGGTAAACCCTTCAAGTTGCACCTAAACTTTTCCAACTTCTGAAGGTTTGCACCTGTACTTTTTTTTTCCACCCTTTGCACTCCAACTTTAAAAACTCTCTTATTTTGCCCTTCCGTCCAAAAATTCCGTATGTCTTTAATTTCTATCCATTTTTCAGGGGATATTTTTGTCTTTTTAATTAAAAATTATATCTTTTAAAAAAAAATATACGAAAAGAAAAAAAGGAGAGGAACCCATCGATTTCATCAAGGAAAGAACGAAACTTTTCCTACATTCTTGCCCAATTTCAACAAAACTTTTCCTACATTTCCAGTTCTACATTTAATTTCAGAAATTTCTGGAAAGTTTCTTTACAACCCAGAAACTAACTTTTCCCTCCTTTAGCTATCGTTCTCCTCCCAACTCATTCCTCTACTTTTCCTCTAAATTCATGTGCTCAAATAGGAACCCGCAGATGACCTAGGTTTCAAAGGAGCATTCAACCCACTATACTCTTTACATTGGCTACCACTAGTAGCCGCCACCACAACCAAAGGCTTCCTATTCCCACTACGAACATTATTACACGGCACAATATAACATAACCTCGAATCGAAATTCCTTGAGGATGACGACAAAATATTAATCCATGAACGAGAAGATGGAGTTACGCCGGTCTTCACGGGAAAGGCAAAGACTTCAGGTTTGAGGAAGACAACCCAGTAAAAGAAGAAAGGCTTACCTCTTCTTCATTGCAAGTAAGATAGATTTCGATCTATCCATGATGTTCTCATCCGACTAATTTTACCGCAATAACAAGCGGGTAATTGTTGTTCTTACTTACTGGGCATTTTGAATTACATGAAACAAAACAGAAATTTTGAACCAAGCAAGAAAAATTGATAATCGAAGCACAGGAATTTAGAGGAAAAGTAGGAAAAGTTATGTTCTTTCCTTGATGAAATCGATGGGTTCCTCTCCCTTTTTTTCCGTACAGTTTTTTTTAAATATAATTTTTAATTAAAAAGACAAAAATACCCCTGAAAAATGGACGGAATTTTTGGCCGGAAGGGAAAAATAAGAGAGTTTTTAATGTTGGAGTGCAAAGGGTGGGGAAAAAAAATACAGGTGCAAACCTTCGAAGTTGGAAAAGTTTAGGTGCAACTTGGAGGGTTTACCTATAATTTTTAAAGTCTTTTTTTTTTAATTTTTTTTTTAGTTTTTATTGTCTTTTATTTTATTATATATATATATATATATATATATATATATATATATATATATATATATATAATTATATATATATTTAATTTATAATGTTTTTTTATTTAATTGTAATTTATGTTAATTTCTTTAATCTTCTTTCAATTCATTAAATTTTAATTTTATTTAAACTTTTAAATCTTCTCATATTATTAATATTCTAATTTGTTTTCTATAGGTAAAATATTAAAATGACATCTGAACTTTTTTTATTTTGCGTTTTGCACCTGAACAAATTTTTTTCGCTCAAATGACACACTGGACAATTAAAAGTCACTTCTTTTGCCCTTCGGTCAATATTCGGATTTCATCTAAATTTCAGAGGTATTTTCGTTTTTTTCAATTAAAAAAAAAAACATCTTTTTCCCTCTATCATTCACTAATAGTACAGTTGTTCATTCATTCTACATGATTCTTCTCTCTTTCTATCTCTATTCTTTATTTTTAATTAAAAAAAGACGAAAATACCCATCCGAAATTTGGATGGAATCCGAATACTGACGAATTTTTTGACGAAAGAGCAAAAAAAATGAATTTTAATTGTTTAGGTGTCATTTGAGCGAGAAAATTTGTTTAGGTGCAAAACACCGATATAAAAAAAAAAGTTCAAGTGTCATTTTGATACTTCACCCTTTTTCTATTTAATATTTATATACAGTTCCTTGTGTTTATGGTATTATTTTTTTTTTAAACGTCTAATATTGTTAAATATTTGGTATTCTTCTTTTTGTTTATCTAATATTTTATAAGGAGTTAGTTGTATTTTTTTTATTATTTATTAAATTTCAATCTTATCTAAACTTTTGATTTTTTTATTCTACTATTTTCTATGTAATATTCAATTTTTTCGTATATTTCTCAATTATTTTTAAAGTTTTCAATTTTCGAGTTTCATGACAATACTATAATTTTTTATGCAGGATTATTATAATCCTGTTTCATTAATTTTTCTTTTGCTTTTTTCTATTGTTATTGATATATAGTTTTTTAAAATTAAATATCCAAAAGCATACTCTCTATCTTATTAATTTTCATATATTTAAGCAATTTTTTGAGTTTTTAAGTTATGTAAATTTCTTTATACTTTTTGTTTTATGTCTATTTTTTTTTGTATTTATTTGATTGAATTCATCATTATATATATAATTAGAATAATTGTCATTGTTAAAATTTTATTTTCATATTATATTTTATTGTAGATAACAAACATTGTGTTTTTTATTGTTACTTTAGCAAAATTTTTTTTTAAAATTATATATTTAGTTTAAATTATCTTTATGTTGTTTAATAATTATTAATATATATATTTATAATTCATGCTTAAACTTTATTTTGATTAAGAAATATTAAGCTTTTTTTTTCTTGTAAATTTGATTCAAATTATAATTTTCAACTGTCACAAGAGAGATTATTACGAGAGAAATGTTTTATTGTCCTATATATGCTTGAATATTTTTTTTTTATAATTACATATATATTTTTTTTGAAACCCAATATATACTTGAATATATAATATATATATATGTTATAAATCTATTTATTATGTGAATATCAATTGAAGTATCTTATATCTTCTAAACTTCTTTATTATCTTATTTTCTAGTCTAAACTAGAGTTTTATATTCCTACTTTCTCTAGGGTTTTATCCCTATAAATAGAAAAGTCTTGTACAAGAGAAGACGAATCAATAAAATTACTCTCTATTCTTTCTCCCTATATTGTCTCTATTTTGTTCTTATTATCATTAGTTTTATAATAATATATACATAAATATTAATATAAATAATATTTACTTTTTTTAGTCAAAGAAAGTATGATTTTTATTTTTTTGTTCCACTCATTTTTTACAAAATAAAGTTATTAAGTGAATAAAATCTTTATATGAAAAGAAAAGTATTTTTTTTATCATCCTTTTATTTTTTGTATGAAAATGTATTCGAGGATATTGACACAAGTAAAAACAAGCCTATACATTTTTTTTTTTTTTTAGGGGAAAACTGTTAGAAATTTAATTTCTAATTGATTTATATAATTGAAGTAATTAATAATTGCTATTGTTGTACACACGGTGATGATTAGTGTAGTATTGAAGATGCAATTATTGGGTGTAAATCCCTCCGTGCCAATTCGTTAAAATTTAAGTGTTGATGAGTGTTTTTGTATAATAGTAGAAGTTAAGGGGTATTTTGGTAATAGAACAAAATATGAGTTATAAAAGGACATATTTTGTTCATTAGAAGATATACATACATACAAGGGTTTTTCCTTTTCCCTATCTCTTTCTGAAAACACAAGAACTCTCTCCTTTAAGGGTTAAAGATCGAATCTTTAACAAGTCCTTATATCATCAAAGGGCAAATTGAAGTATTACGGATTTGGCATAGGAAAACAGTTGGAGATTGATCAAAGAATAACAGAGAAGACTATGGAATCTTCAAGTTAGTGTTTCTTTATCCTTTATTATTTGTTTATGTCATGGGTTATGATTTGGTTAATTTAATTATCCTATTAAGATCGTTGTTTGTTAATCGCTTCTGCATTTAAGTTAATTGAATTATGATTAATATTTGGTATCAGAGCCTATCTAATAGGAATTAAATTACCAATTTAGGGTTTATGAGAATTTAAGTATTTTCTCAATTGAAGTCAATTATACCAATTTAGGGTTTATGAGAATTTGGGTATTTTCTCAATAGAAGTTAATTAATTAATTATTTTATGGCATAATTAATTGTGGTAATCCATTTAATTTTCTTCAGATTTCTTTAAGTGCCGATTCTTGAATATTAATTTTTGCGCCGCATGCTGGATTATTGTCTTTGTTTAATTGCCATTTATTCGGAATTGCTTGAATTGCTTTCTGGAATTTGCAATTGTTTTAAATATATATATATATATATGTGTGTGTGTGGGGGGGAATGGAATGCAGTTGAAAATATTTGCAATTCAATTTTTAATATAAAATATATATATTCAATCTTCAAGGTTTCGAACCTGGGAACATACTAATGGCAGAATGGGATTTGTCATTAAACTACTGCTGGAATTTGAATAAGTAATCTATATGTTTTTTATTCATATAAACAATTTAAGAATATAGATTATGCATATATATGTTGGAGGTAGTCAAGAGACTGTGGGAGAAATGGGAGAGGTCGAATAGGCTTTTAATGAGCTTTGTTAAGTTTAGTGTGGTGCCTAATGTTAAGCTTTCCCAACCTAAGACTAAAAATGTGAGAGAATTTGTGGCTGAGATAAGGAGGTGTATTATGACAGATATTGTGGTTAAATCTGTTGATGCTACTCTTATTAATGATTTATCTAATAGAGAGTACACTATAACTCAGTCAATAGATGAATATATCACTCACATGGGGAATACATATAATCAACTTAAAGGTTTGGATATGGATCTTGGTGAGATGGTGTTGGTTGAGTTCTTGTTAAAATCATACAAGGGTGGTGATTTTAAGCAATTTAGGAGAACTTACAACCAACTTAAGGAAAAATGGTCTCTTTCGGATACTAAGGCCATGCTCATGAAAGAGGAGGCAAGACAAAGGGAATACCCGAAAGTTAAACTTCCCTAAGTCAACTTTGCCTATCATGATAACTCAAACGTTGTTCTAGTGGCAACAAAACTCCAAGTAAGAAATGGAGGGCATGTTTTGAATAAAGGGAGACATACATTTTGTTTGCGTATGTTTTAAATCAAATTTGATTGAGGTACCTTCTAATACTTGGTGGTTTGATATGTGCAACCACTCATGTTTCTAATGTTATACGGGGTTACCTAAATCTCCAATGAATGTCAGAAAAGTGAAAGCTTTGCTTTCTATTTATGGGAAACATAATGAAAGCTAGAATTGAAAGTGTAGAGACATATAGAATTGTATTAGATACATGCTATTGCTTTGATCTAGAGAAGTATCTATATGTTCCTAATTGCTCTAGAAATCTTGTTTCTGCTTTTAAGTTGGATGTTTTGAGATTGGACATGACTGTTTTTCATTGTATCATGAAACAAACCTTTGTGGTATTGGTTTATTATTGGATACTTTGTATTGTTTCAATCTAAACCTTTGTATTTTAATGTTGATGTTGAATATGCTGTTGGTATTAAAAAGGAATGCACTAAATGAGTTTTCTACTGACTTGTGGAATAAAAGATTTGGTCATATATCCAAAGAAAGGATTTTGAGACTAATTAAAAGTGAAGTTTTTGTCTCACTTGGATTTTATTGATTGGAATAAACTTGGATTTCATTAAGGGTAAGCAAACCAAGTATGTACCAAAACAAGTTGTCACAAGGAGTAGTGGATTACTCAATTTAATACATACAGATATTTGTGGTCCTTTCGATATATCGTCTTGGGACGATGAGAGGTATTTCATCACATTAATTGATGATTACTCTAGATACTATTACCTTTATTTACTGCATGAAAGAACTCAATCAGTTGATGTCATTGAGACATTCATTACGGAGGTTGAGAGGCGGTTAAAAAGAAAGGTTAATGTAATACGTTCTAATAGAGGTGATGAATATTATGGAAAGACATCGGAAGTTGGACAAAGTCAAGGTCCATTTAAGAATCTCCTTGAATTTTAGGGCATTTGTGTGTAGTATACAATGCCCAAATTGCCATAAAAAAATTGGTGTAATGGAAAGGCGTAATCGTACATTAATGAAATGGTGAGGAGTATGGTAAATGATAGTTCTATACCTATTTCATTGTGGATGTATGCATTGAGGATAACTGCATACATATTGAATAGGGTACCTAGTAAAGCAGTTCCTAAGACTTCTTTTAAACTGGGGACATCTAGGAAGCCTAATTTAAGACATCTTGCCGTGTGGGGCTATTAAGCCGATGTGAGGATATATAATCCACATGAAAAGAAGATGGATTTCAGGACCATTATTGGTTATTTTGTTGTATATCCAGAGAGGTCAAAAGGGTATAAATTTTGTTGTCCTAACCATAGTACGAGAATTGTAGAGTTTGGAAATGCTCACTTCATTGAAAATGGCAATAACAGTGGGAGTGTGGGAGCACGTAATGTAGAGATAAGAGAGTCATTGATGGACCAAAGTCTGTCAAGTGATCCATCTCAAGTTGATGTTCCTATTATTGTAGTAAAACCATAAGGCATGAATATGGAATAACAACAAATGGATGCTCCAAACCCAGTTATAGATGTCATTGTTCTAGAAGAGGAGGAAAATGTTCAACTTAATGAACAAGTGCAACCTCATGAAGAAATAGCATTAATGAGGTCTACTAGAGAGAAAAGATCAGCTATTTCAAACGATTATAAAATTTTATGCACTTGAGCATTAATAATGGTTTTGGTGGCTCATTTTATCTTGAGCTTCACCGAATAGATGTTAAAACAGCCTTTTTCACTGGAGATTTAGAAGAGGAGGTATATATAGATCAACCTCAAGGTTTTGAGACCACAAGTGAAGAAAATCTAGTATGTAGGTTGAAGATATCAATCTATGGATTAAACAAACTTCCCTTGAAGTTTAATGATATTGTATTATCATATGAGTTTGTAGAAATGACCGTTAATCGGTGTATCTACATAAAGGTTGTGGGAAGTAAGTTTGTAATTCTTGTATTGTATGTAGATGATGATCTTCTTGCCACTAGTGATCGTGGGTTTTTACACAATGTTAAGGATTGCCTTTCTATCAAATTTGAGATGAAGGATATATGTGAGGCTTCCTATGTGATCGGAATAGAAATATTTTGAGATAGATCACAAGGAATTTTGGTTTTGCCTCAAAAGCCTTACATCAATAAAGTTCTAGAAAGGTTTAAAATGCAAGCATGTACACCTAGTCTAGTTGCCATCCGGAAAGGGGACAATTTCAGTCTATTTCATTAGAGAGCTGCAAAGTAAGTTTTAAGGTACTTACAAGGCACTAAGGATCATATGCTCACATATAGAAGAACGAGTAATATTGAAGTTATTAATTACTTAGAATCGGACTATTATGGATACAAGGATATCCAAGGTCTAAATAGAAGAGTAATAAGTAGTTTGTCATTGCTACTTCCACTATAGAGGCTGAATTTGTAGCATGCTTTGAAGCTACAATTCAATAGTTGTGGCTGCGCAATTTTGTTGATGGTTTAGACATCGTTGGTACCATTGCTAAACAAATAAGGATTTATTGTGATAATGCGACAGCTGTATTCTTCTATTAGAATAATAAATACTCCAAAGGTGTCAAACATATGGATTTAAAGTATCTATTTGTCAAAGAAGAAGTGCAAAATCAAAGAGTTCAAATAGTGCATATTGACACCGTTGATATATTGCGGATCCGTTGACTAAAAGACTAGCTCCCATGACTTTTATTGGCCATATTAGTGAAATGGGAGTAGTCGGAAAGTCCTTGTATAGCGGATGATTGGTCATACATGTATGAATTTAAGTTTAGCACATTTAAGTTTATTTGAAACTCTAGATATCAAGGTTTGTTTGGATTTTGCTTATCTATGAATAATATTTCAGTTATGCATATGTGTTATGATTATAGATGTTGGGTCTTATTTTAAGACATTGTGGGATAAGATATTTTGGATATTTGTCTTATCAAATTGTGACTGTTTGAATTGAATTGACTTGTGATGCATGGAAGGAATCGGGACGTTTGTCGGGTCCGTGACCGCCATGATTCGGTCGGTTTAGTTCTTACGAAGTTGTGACTTATATATTACATTATTTAAGTGAGCTCAAATTATGTTAATATGTTTTATTATATTTGTCATATATGAATCAAGTGGGAGAAATATTAGAAATTTTATTTCTAATGTTGATTCATATAATTTTAGTATACTTGTTATATATGAATCAAGTGGGAGAATGTTAGAAATTTAATTTCTAATTGATTTATATAATTGAAGTAATTAATAATTGATATTGTTGTACACACGGTGATGATTAGTGTAGTATTGAAGATGCAATTATTGGGTGTAAATCCCTCCGTGCCAATTCGTTAAAATTTAAGTGTTGATGAGTGTTTTTGTATAATAGTAAAAGTTAAGGGGTATTTTGGTAATAGAACAAAATATGAGTTATAAAAGGACATATTTTGTTCATTAGAAGATATACATACATACAAGGGTTTTTCCTTTTCCCTATCTCTTTCTGAAAACACAAGAACTCTCTCCTTTAAGGGTTAAAGATCGAATCTTTAACAAGTCCTTATATCATCAAAGGGCAAATTGAAGTATTACGGATTTGACATAGGAAAACAGTTGGAGATTGATCAAAGAATAATAGAGAAGACTATGGAATCTTCAAGTTAGTGTTTCTTTATCCTTTATTATTTGTTTATGTCATGGGCTATGATTTGGTTAATTTAATTATCCTATTAGGATCGTTGCTTGTTATTCGCTTCCGCATTTAAATTAATTGAATTATGATTAATAAAAACAAGCCTATAATTAATTATTGAAGAAATTGAGATAAAAGTATATTTTATTTTGAGTTTTCAATTTTATCCATTTTGTATAACATATTTTTACTGACAAAATGAATTCAAGAAATTAGATTTTTTTACATTAATTAATCTATTTATATCAATTTTAATAATACTGATTTAAAATTTAATTTTATAAATAAGAAATAAAATATTTTACATTTTAATTTCAATACTAAATTTTCTTCCATGTATATATATTTTTAAAATATATATTCATTATATATCTATATTAATATTGTAATATTTTATTTTAAAATTATAATATTATCTTTAATATTATTATCATATATTTATTAAAGTCAAGAAGACGTAACTCAGTTGGTAGTACCTCACTTATGACATATGAGGTCATGAGTTCGAGACATAATAGAAGTTTAGGATTTTAAAAAGATATTTATTAAAAAAAATATATAAATTAAGCTTATATATACATATTTTTAAATTTTAAAAAAAAATTGTGTGGATTACTTTTCAAAGTATAGAGTTTTTTTCCCAAAATGACCATACTTTTTAAAAACACTCCGTATTTGGTCCTGTTTTTGAAACTATTTTTCAATCTGGTTTTGACTCATTTTGTGAATGAGTCATTCTGGATCCCACCGACAAAAAAGAAAAAAAAAAATCTCTCTCCTAATTTTCTCTTTTCATCTCATTCTCTCTCCTCCCTTTCCGTCTACAATTCACGCCGCTTCTTTTTTTTTTTTTTTTTTTTTTTTATTTGGTAAATATATATATATATATATATATATATATATATATATATATATATATATATATATATATATTTTAATACTATGACTCATTCTGGGAATGAGTCGGAATAAGTCATAGTTCTAAAATTTCGGATCCCCTTTTAAACTCAATGAACTTCACTTTCTCTCCAAAATTTCTCTCCCCAAAATTTCTCTCCAAATTTGTTCTCTCAAGATCTATCCAAAGAATTTCAACCACATATTGTAAGTATAACTAACAAATCTTAATATTTTATTTAATTACGTAATATATATCATCTCTTTATATGACTTATTTTAATATTTTTTTAGGGTTTATGACTCAAGTTGGGCAAATCTTGACTTTTATTGTATTGAAAATATGATTTTTTCCTCTATATATCAATTATTTATGGTTGATTGTATTATATTTATATTTTTAGGTAGTGATTTCTGTAGGGTTTTGAGTTTTTTGTTTGTGTTTATTTGTGTATTTAATTACATAATATATATCATCTCTTTATATGGCTTATTTTAATTTTTTTTTTGGATTTATGACTCAAGTTGGGCAAATCTTGACTTTTATTGTATTTTTAATGATTTTTTCTTGTACATATCAATTATTTATGGTTGATTGTATTATATTTAGATTTTTAGATGGTGATTTATTTAGGTTTAGGGTTTTTTATTTGTTTTTATAAAGAAACATTATATATGAAAATTTTTAATATATTGATTTTTTTTTTTTTTGCAATTTTTAGATGGCATTGTTGGAGCAACCAATTAGACTAAATTTCTTTTGGGATTGTAGTATTTTTTACGATGGAAATGAAAATCCATATTTTGAGGGGCCATCAAAAAAATCATGGGTGTTTAGGAGATAAGTGTCTTATTCTGATATTGTTCAAAAGGTTTGCAACTATAGAGGTATTGATATGACAACAACGAACTTAAAGTTCGTACTACGCTTTCCGGGTGTTGTAAGAGGCTGTTCATTTGTCAAATACAGTGCCATTGAGGTCACAGATGAGGAAGATATGAAACATATTTGGTCAATACCAAGTGACTTCAAGATTGTGGGTGTTAGTGTTTTGGTTCAAGAAGTTCACATCGATCCTCCTTCTTCACCAATAATTCATGGATCTCCAACACATGTGGAGCAATCAAATATGATGCAAAACAATACATGTGTTGACAATGATTTCACATTTCCAATTCCGGCCAACTTGTCAAATCCAAACAATGTTTCATTCAATCCATATGCTACATGGGCGAATGAGATAGCTTCTTCGACTAGTAGTAACTCATGTTCAACAGCAATGGGGGCATCAAATGCTTCAAGATCATATCAAGCAACGGAGAATGAAACGACACATATAAATTTGAATGTAAATCCCATGACATCTCAACAATCAACAAATGATGATCCCACATTTATGGATTGTTTTTGGGCAACTTCGGATTTTGATGGGGAACCGGCTAGTGATGATGATGGATGTGATTTAGACAATGAAGACAACCAGAATAATGTCAATCCACAATGTTCAAATCCTACTTCATCATTTCATTCATATCCATGTTATAGTGATATGGGTTCTGGTGAACCTTTGCGTGAAGATATTGAAGGGGAACATATTAATATACATAGATGGTCCGAAAATGATAAGGAGTTGAGATTGGGAATGAGATTTACTGATAAGACTCAAGTCCTTTATGCTGTAAGAATGTGGCACATACAACAAGGTTGAGAATTTACCGTTATCAAAAGTAAGAGTACCATATGGACAGCTGAATGCAAGAACAAGACTACACAAAATCCATGCAGTTGGTATATTCGAGTCATTTGGAAACAATCATTCAATCAGTGGCAGATTTCAGTTTTAAATCATGATCACATGTGTATCATGCGAGTTGTGAATAATAACCACAGAAATTTGACACATAAGTATATTGCAAGAAACATCCTACATCTCATAAGGAATGACCCGGAGACTCATGTGAGTGTTATCCAAAAAGAAGTGCACAACGTATTCCAATGTAATTGTTCTTACAAGAAAGGATGGCACGCGAGGAAAGCTGCGATTGAAATGTTGTTCGGGAGTTGGGAAGACATTTTCAAAGTATTATCGAAGTATATGCGTGCCTTACAAGATGCAAATCCAGACACAATCTTACATTGGAAACACCATCAATCCAGTCTTGAAAATGATAAGGTATTTAACTATATGTTTTGGTCTTTCAATGCATCTATCTCCGGTTTTGCCCATTGTCGACCTGTCATTTCTATAGATGGTACATTTCTTAGAGGTGTATATAAAAGCGTACTCCTAATCGCAAGTAGTTGGGATGCAAACAACCATATATATCCCTTGGCATTTGCAATTGTTGATGAAGAAACTACTGCAAGTTGGAGTTGGTTTTTACGACTTCTGCGACATTATGTGGTACTTAATAGGACTGTATGCTTAATTTCCGATAGGCATAAGGGTATTTTGAGTGCAATCAATCATCAACCTGAATGACAACCACCACACGCAGTCCATCGGTTTTGTTTACGGCATGTAAGGGCAAACTTCAAGGTGACATTCAAAAGGAAAGAGCTATCGGATTTGATGTATAAGGCAGGATCAACCAAGCAAGGTCACAAAATTTAATGAGTTTATGGAAGAGATCAAAATGAGGAACCCGGAAGCATTTAATTATTTGGCCGCAATAGATAAGGAAAAATGGACATTAGCATATGATGGCGGTTACATGTATGGTTGTTTGACCACAAATCTATCCGAATCATTAAATATTGTCTTGAAGAAGTGTCGTGCTTTACCTTTGAAGGCTTTGGTCGAGTTCGTTTATGACAAACTTGTACATTATTTTAGTAAATATCGAGATGAGGCAAGCACACACTATACATCCTTTTCCATCTATAATTTGGAGACAATATGTTAAAAATGAGAAAAAAGCAAGAGGGCATACTGTTTTTTATTACAATATTCAAACTGGAATATATAGGGTTAGTACACCAATGAGGGGAGATGGAAGGGGAAATAATGTTTACACAATAAACATCGGTGAACAATCTTGTAGTTGTAATAAATTGTCGATATTTGGAATACCTTGTTCTCATGTATTTGCAGTATGTCGACATCGTGGATGAGATCCAACTTCATTTGTTATGCCATTTTACTCAAGCTCTAATTACAAGTTGATTTACGAGGCAAATTTTTATCCTGTCGCAAATGAAGAACTGTGGAATGAAGCCACATTTGTACTCCACTGCAATAAACATAATATGAAGAGTGGTGGTCCGGGTCGTTTACGCTCTAGGAGGTATCGAGGTTCAATGGATGCAAGAAATCCCGATTCACCTCCAAGATGTGGTAACTGTCATATGTCAGGTCATAATAGAAGAACTTGTGCCATCGACTCAAACCGAACTACCGATTGTTGATTGTTTAGTGTGTATTTCAATATACTTTTTCCAACATTATAAACAGACTCATTATTGTATTTTGATTTTATTTTTTAAGCATGGACTCATTTTGGAATATATATCGAATTGATGTGTTTTTTCTATTATATTTTGGTTTATATGTTGAATTGCATTGATGTTGTGTTGTAAGAATGAGTCGTAGCATTATTTAGTCCAAATTTTATTTTAGGCAGGAGAATGCTATGACTCATTCTTTGTACGAGTCATAGAATTCTCGGGTGTCCAAAATTTTATTTCGGGCAGAGGAGAATGCTATGACTCATTCGCTGTACGAGTCATAGAATTCTCTACTGTTCAAAATTTGATCTCGGGCAGAGGAGAATGCTATGACTCATTCGCTGTACGAGTCATAGAATTCTCTACTGTCCAAAATTTTATTTCAGGCAGAGGAGAATGCTATGACTCATTCGCTGTACGAGTCATAGAATTCTCTATTGTCCAAAATTTTATTTCGGGCAGAGGAGAATGCTATGACTCATTCGTTGTACGAGTCATAGAATTCTCTACTGTTCAAAATTTGATCTCGGGCAGAGGAGAATGCTATGACTCATTCGTTGTACGAGTCATAGAATTCTATAATAACGACAACACTATATAGTTAACCATATCGCCTCAAACACAATAGAATAAGATTCATCAAATAATCATAACAAGTTCAATATTATTAATAATTAACCAACTCATAAAACTTAATATAACAATATCAAAACAATCAGTTAATTAATTTGTAATACACCAATGTCAAAACAAGTTCATTACTATTACATATCATCCGGGGGTATATCTATTAACGGCTTTCCGAACTCGTCGAGGTCTAATTTCAGTACAAGGTATAACTTCTTCAGCAATACTTTTGAATTTTTGGAAGACAGATGATGCATCACTAATTGATAGCTAATTAAGCAATAGTAGCATATCGAGAGTTTCAATAGCTTATATAAAGCAATAGTATGTTTCAAAAGAATTAAAGACTAATTTACAAAATGCATACAATAAAAGGAAGCTTAAAGAATTAAAATTGGAAGAAAAGAAATAAATAGCATGCAAAAAGAATTGAACTAAGAATGTAGGAAAGGAATTAAATTAGAAAATATGCATGCAATCAACTACTACCAAAAACAGAGGAAAAAGCAGGGGAATGAAATTTCAGTTCTGGAAATTATACAAAACAGAGCAATTACAGAGATAGACATAAATTAGCTACTGGAATTTTCAATAATAGAGGAAATTACATACTGGAATTTTCAAAATGAACAAGGCAGTTTGCAAATTGCAAATATCTCTACATATTATAGTAGAAACAGTGAAGAAAGCTCACTGAAATTTTACACAAAAACAGAACAAAACATACAACATCTACTGGATTTAATATTCAGCAGCAGTGGTGTAAAAATTCTGCCACTGTACTGCCCAAAACTTTCAGCTAAAACAGAACAAAACCACGCATACAATAAACTTCTGGATTAAAAAACAAGGCAGCAGTGAGGTATACAAAATGCTACTGAATTGCCCAAAAAAAAAAAAAAAAAATCAGTGAACATGTAGTGTATAAAAAGTATAAATATCAACACTTAGCTACTGGAATTGGCAAACAAAAGAAATATCTATATACCACAATTATAATACCATGCAAAATGAATTTACAAAGAAACCATGCACTAACCTACTGGAAATGAAGTGCAAAATATACATACATGATTATACTATTGAAACCATAAAAACCATACAAAATGTAGTTAAATAGAGTACACGCAATAAATGCATGTCTTTTTTTTTGCGAAAACATACTATTGCTGTATAATAGAATATGTTGTAGATTCGCCGACGAGGAAGAGTTTACCACTTACCCCCGATACCCTAGCGTTGGCGCAGATCTATGAACGACGACAGTCGATTCAGCGTCGGCGGCAATTGATTCAGCGGCAGCGCAGATCTATGGACGGCGGCGGCGGCAAATTCTAGGGTTTTTTTTTGTTGTTCCGGAGGATGAGAGGAAAATAGGGGGAAAGGAAATTTGAGAAGAAGAGAGGAAAAAGAAAAGAAAAAAAAAAGAAGAAACGCCTGTCAATTGTAGACGGAAAGAGGAGGAGAGAGAAGGAGAGGAAAGAGAAAATGGAGAGAGAAAAAAAAAATTTTGTCAGTGAAACCCAGAATAACTCATTCTGTGAATGAGTTAAAGTCGGATTGGAAAATAGTTTAAAAAACATGATCAAACACGGAGTGATTTTAAAAAGTAGGGTCATTTTAGAAATTACTCCAAAGTATATATAAAGGAGTCTAAAAGGGGGGAGGGGGGGTGAGGAGGGGAACATATTATCATTAATCCCTGAAGTAATTCCCATTTTCACTGAAAAATATACATATATATATCCCTGAAGTAGCTCTATTCTTCTACGTGGCGCCCCTGTCATTCTTCAACTCTCTCTTCCCTGAGGGTGGTTCCCGCGAAGGCAAAGCTTACAGAAAGAAGCACTAACAGCACAGTTCAGGTTCCCTCTACTTGCTCAAGGTTTTGATAAAATATATGTGGTTTTTTCAAATGTTGAATTGGTTTCCTAAAGCCCTAGGGTCCAATTTTTAAAGCTTCGTGTAATTTGTTGCAACATATACAAAGGGAAGATATAAAACTTTTTTTTTTTAATTATTATTTTTATTGTGCTTGAATATTTCAATTTTTAAAATGTTATTTCTCTAAATTTAATTCAGTATGCGGATAGCTGTGGAAGGATGTATGCATGGAGACCTAGACAATGTTTATGCAACTCTATTACATTTGCAAGATGTAGAGAAAGTCAGGATTGACCTTCTTATCTGCTGTGGTGACTTTCAGGTATTGATTCTTTGAAATTTTTTATTACAGATTTTGAATTGGAGATATGTGGTTATAGCTTCCTATCAGAAGCTCATGTTGCATTCATGTTATGGACATATGTTCGGAGCAACTGCTTTAATTGAATGTCAGTAATAATAAATCTCGATTCAAAATGAAAATGGCTTTGTGGTAGTAAATTTCCTTTTCTTTGTGTATGTGTGCCTGTTCATTTTACTTTTTAAATTCTCATAGATAATATGTCCAGGGTTGTTCTGTTGTGTCTTGGAAAGTTGACAATGATTTTTTATTTTTTATTTTTTAAATTTTATTTTAAGAAAATGTGGAGGTTTTTGGTTCATCTCTGATTTAGTAGGACATAATTCTGGACATTTTTTTTTTTTTTTTTTTTTTTAATAATTTATTTTAAAACTCAAGGAGAGTGAAGGAGTTCCAGAGCTTTTGAAAGTAGACTTACTTGAAATAATAGAAACTTTCGGAGATGCTATAATTGTAGGACATTTTCTCTGCATATGAAACATGTGATGAGTGATTACTGTTAAATTGAAGTTCTATTTGTACTCCCATTCTCTTACCTTCAGTAACCATCTTGTTCCGAAACTGGAAATTGATCAAAAGTTTTCTCTATCCCCCTTTGATCCTTCCCGCATGTGGGGTGTAAGTACATTATGCACAAGAGAAGATTTTTTTTTTTCTTGAGACATACTTTAGCTACTGTGATTTAATTACACTATGATTTTATTATTGAGAGATAGACAAGAAAGATGAATTTTCAAGAGTTCAATTGCTAGGAACTGTAATGCAAGAACAACTCAGAAAATTCCAAACTGCAAATATGTTTTTGAGGAAACTAATGTAGAAAAGAAATTCAGTATTCTATCTTCATGGTCATTTTGGTTCATATGGAATTTTCTAGAATACGTATGAAATTGAAATTATGATAAGTTTCTGGATGTTGTAATTTTTTGTTTTTCTTTATGTACCATCTTGTATCCACATGTATACATATGCATATGAGTATATATTTCTGAATTTGGACAGTAAAATTACTTGAGTTGATTCCTGACAGTTAGATGTGTTACCAGGGATTCATCTTTTTTCACTTCTCGTAGTTTCATTATAAACAAGAATAAGCTTCCTCGTAGTGTCTCAATCTAAAATTGAACTTGCTAGGCCCTTCTAACTTTGAAAATTTTGTAGTGTCCTTGTGCTGTGCATCATCACCTGTATTGTTTTGTCCATTCTCACACGATGATTATAGAAGCATTTTTGGATTGATTTATGCTCTTTTCAAGCAGGCTGTTAGGAACAAGATGGATTTGGGAAGTCTAAATGTCCCCCACAAGTACCGAAGTATGAACTCTTTCTGGAAATACTATTCTGGAGAGAAGGTTGCACCATTTCCAACCATCTTTATTGGAGGAAACCATGAGGCATCCAATTACTTGTGGGAACTGTAAGTTGGTTGACTTTGTTTCTGTTCTTGATTTAATTAAATTTTTCATGTTCTATCCACATTTTATGGACATTATGCTTATGCCCTTGCCCTGCCTGTTCCTTGACCTTTCTGAGCTTTTGAAATGGGGATGAGTTACTGCAAATGGTGGCAAGAAAGCAAAATTTATCATATGCTTCTATATATTATAGTGTGATAAATGAAACCTATTCTCATCGTATTTCATTTCTTCATGCGCTAACACTCTTAGGACTTTTGGGAAATGCAATGGCTCTCTCCACCAAGTGTGATTACAATATTACTAGATTTGTTTCTGGGAAGATAGGATTGCCTTACTAATTGGTATGTTGATTTATTTTTTCAGATACTATGGAGGATGGGCAGCACCAAATATATACTTTCTTGGTTTTGCAGGAGTGGTCAAGTTTGGGAACATTCGTATTGGTGGACTATCTGGAATCTATAAGGAACGAGATTATCACTCAGGTATTATGACATGGTATGCGCTTACCAAAATCGATCTATATGACTGGAATTATAAAAAGTAAAATTTCCTAATTTTCCTTCACATTTGGTTTATAAAGGAGCATAAACATAATTACTTTTGGCATGGTAGGGCACCATGAAAAGCTTCCTTACAATGAAAGAGATATTCGATCTATATATCATGTTCGAGAGTATGATGTTCACAAGCTCATGCAAATTGAGGAACCAATTGATATCTTCCTTTCACATGATTGGCCAATTGGAATTACTGATCATGGAGACTTGAAAAGCCTTCTTAAAGAAAAGCCCTTCTTTGAGCAAGAGGTTGTTATCTTAATGATAATTTAGTTTATTCTGAATTCTTTCATAATGATATTTACTCTGGGTGACATATGTTGTGTGTTGATTGAGACTTTTCAATTTGTAGAAGATATTATAATTTGTTTTCTGGCTGAGTGGTAGTACTCCCTTAAAAAAAGAAGGAATAGAAAATAATACGGTAGGAATAAATTCAAATTTTTCACAAAAGTAACTTTTACAGATTAGAATATTTATTGAAAGTTTACCCTTTTAGATGAATCTCTCTAATTCTTCTAGGGACCTACCGGACATGAAATCTTGGCTTGATGATTTCTTAAAAGCTCACTTTTCTATGCTGGAGGAGATATGATGTTGTTACCATTTTGGCGTGTGTGTTTTGTTTTATTTTTTGTTTTTATTTTTAATAGTGGAAAAAGAGAATGAATTATTAGTGAATTTTCTTCTGGTAGTTAAAACTCTGATGGATAACTGTAATACTTCTCATCTGTGTTATTTGCAAATTGCATGGAACTGATGAATTGTGCAAAATAATCAAAAATGTAATATTCAGCTGAAGATGAAGAAAGGAATAGAAGTAATGAAGCCTATAGTTAAAGATTTGTGTTCTGTTGGTAATTATCAGTATGAATGTCATAGTGAATATATCCTAATTGCATAGTTATGCTTGACTCTTCTATTTGTTCCTGTGTTGAATCAAATGACCCTTGACTTTCTGGATAGTTTTCTGCTGATGATCATCATTTTAATTTGTTGATTCTAGCATGAATATAATGATGATGAGAGTGTTTTATTTCTTCTGTTCTAGTTGATCTTTGTAACAAAGTTGCATAACTAACTATTCTCGATTACTATTTTGCTTCTGGACAAGATAATTGATTTTGAGGACTATGTATCAATTCTTAGATATAGTATAATATGATCTTTTAACGTTGCTGTTATCTATTTTCGTTCATTTTTATTGTTGAGACTTTTGTATACCAGTTTCAGAAACTTCATTGGGTTTTCTGGTTTGTTAGATATTTGACCTTTAGTATAGCTTCCTATTTTCAGTTGCACCTTATGATCCTGGCTACTTTTGGCTGTCTGTTTTTACTAAATACCAATACTGATTTTTAAGCTTCTTTTTGTATGGTCCTCCAACCTTTTATCAATCATCACTTGCTACTTATACACTCCTTCAGATTAGGGAAGCCACTTTGGGGAGTAAACCTGCAGCAGAATTATTGGACAAATTAAAACCTTCTTATTGGTTTTCTGCGCACTTGCACTGCAAATTTGCTGCTCTAGTTCAACATGGAGCGGATGGGCCTATCACAAAGTTTCTTGCTCTTGATAAGTGCCTTCCAGGGCGAAGGTTTTTGCAGGTATTTGATTGTCCTAATTTGATATTCATCAGGGCAGTTTTGCAGTTATTGATCAAAGCTGATATAGAACTTTATAGATTATTGAAATTAATTCAGATCCAGGACCTTTTGAGCTTCATTATGATGAAGAATGGTTGACAATCACTAAGAGATATAACTCTATACTTCCTCTATCCAGAAGGCCTGTGAATTACAGGTAAATGTTGTTGTCTAAGTGAATTACAGGTAACTCTATACTTCCTCTTGCTTGTTGGAAACTTACAATTTTTTTCTATTTGTAGAGACATAGCAATAGACATGCAAGAATGTCGTCAGTTTGTTAGAGATAAGCTTCAAGTATGGGGAACCAAACCTTTTGGCTTTGTGCAGACTATTCCTAGTTATGTTCCTTCTTGTTCTGCAGCTGATGGTTCCTTCTCTGGTAATGATCTTTTAAGACCTATCGTATTTGTTTCTCTGATATCATGGAATCTTATACTGTAGGTATTGGTTTCTTTCTATATCATAATATCCACAAGTTAACAACTTTCTTTTTGGCCTAGGACATGTTCGCAATCCTCAAACTTTACAATTCTTAGACTTACTAGGACTTGAATATCTTCTTGATAACACATCTGAAGAAAGCAAGGCCACAGGAAATCCAGCCTCATTTAATTCTGGAGGTAAATGGATTATTATTTTCCATGACTTTGACAGTAGTCAACTTTCTTGAGTTGTGTCCTACCTGCAAGTATTCTTCATTATTTCTTCCACTGAGTTGGGTGCTGTCAGATGGGTTGCCAGTCACAGGATGCTAAACTCTTGTTCTCAAATGCATGAACAATGTATAACGTAAAATGGAAAATGAAAAAAAATGTAAAAATTACATAGGATGCATTGAACGTGTTTCTAATTAGCACCAATGGTGGTAAAATACTTTTGGCATATTGCTGAAGCAACTTTACAAAAAAAACTCTAAATCCTGCAACCAGATCTGTCTTTATTTTCTGGTGGACTTCAGTTTTGAACAATTTCTAAAGTTGTTGGAAACATTAGAGGATTTTTTTAAAAAAATTTATTCATAGTTCTTTTTTTTTTTAAAGCATGCAAAGGTACAAAGAAAAGAAGTCTCCTGATAAAGAAGTAGAAGATGAATTATCATTAGCTTATATAGTAATAAATCTCCTGCTTTGATTTATCAAACTTTGAGGTTGGCTACCTATCAATGTGGCAAATACCTTGAGAAGTAAATCTTTGGCAGTCAGTCCCCATTTGATCTGTATTGACCATGGAGATTATTTAGTTTTTGCTTGGAGTTATTTTCACTGTGCCATCAAGCTTTCGATGCCCTACATATGCCAGTGCTTTACTTACTAGTTTGAACATTTTTACTGATATATATATTTATGTAACCTTGGATGTCCAACCAAGTACCTTTGTCTACACAGTTTCAGTTGAAAGAAGAAAATTTAATAGTAAATGAAAGTGGTACTACAAAAAGGATGATGAGTTGTTGGTCTGCTAGTTAAGAGTTACATTTTCAATCACTTAATCAATAATATGTTGTCTGCATAATGTGCCGGTTCCTGTAGTGAAGAAAAATGAGTAATGCCCTGTCCCACAGACTTTCAGTTGTCATGTACTCTAGCTTCACGACCTTGATTATGCTCCTAATGGTTCTGTGGTGTCACTATCATTCTGGATGAGTTTACATTCAATTGCAGGGTCCCTTCCTTATAATAATGAAGACATTCCCATTGATGATGTGGATGATGAGGACGACCTCAAGGAAGATGATGATGAATAAGTGAGCAGGGGTAATTTCTTTTACCATCATGGATTCTTTGCATGGTTCATGTGCTGAAACCAAGAAGTAAAATGATATAGTTTAAAACTTATGCCCTCAAGAGATGATGTGTCTGTAATTTTTGAATTCTTAAGTATTTGCCTGTACATTAATTCAAGTGTTTTTGTTCTCTTTTTTTAGAATGTATTTGAGTCCACTTCTGCTAGTTAATACTCTCTCTCTCTTTCTCTTCTACTTCAAATTTTGTAATCAGCCTAAGCATAATGCAGTGGCTGATGATGCAAAATTATATTTTGCTTTCTTCTCCCCAAGTCAATTTGCTTCATATGTTTATTCAGTTATATTTCAATACTCTTCTGGATAATTTTTTTTTTTTTTTTTTTTTTTTTTGAAATTACTCTTCTGGTAACTCGTTTTCCATATTTGTTAATGGAGAAATTAGTTTGGATGTGGCCTTCCATTTGTAATGCACAAGTTTACAAACAATTGAAAAGACGGAGCTCTTTCCATTGCAGAAATTTATGTGCTTTGGAACAGTAGTAAGTTTGTATTTTTGTATTTTTCTTCATGTGAGTACTTGCTTGATTGTAATTTGGGGTTCCATATGTCTCTTTCTGCTACATAATCCTTTTCTTGAGTTCATTTCACTTGGTCACCACTCCAATTGAATCCTTTGGCTTGCTGATAGGTATTGTAGCTTGCCTTTCCAATATTTCATGCATCATGGAAATACAATAATTTGGGAGACCCACCAATTGGGCTTGCATTATTTAAGAATCTAAACTGGTAGAGCATGCCCAAATATATAGATACGTATATATATATATATATATATATATATATATATTTCTTTTCCCATTTTTCTGGAGGTGATGGACAATGATTATTTCCGTAATAACTTATTTTGGATGGATTAGAATTATGATGAAAAGATGAACTGGGAAGTGGTTCATGTCATATGCAGATTCATGCTAAATGATGAAACTAATACTGAACTTGCCAACATTAGGGTATTTTTAGTGCTTTACTCAGGCTCTTGTTTATGAAATAGTTGTCAATCCATGGAAGGCACGGCTTGTTTTTGTTTTTAATTAACAATTAATGGGTGTATCTGTATCAGTTATTGACAAAAAGTACATTCTCATGTCAAATTTCACTTGCAATTAGTGTTCTTTTGCTTCTGACTATGTTCTTCTACTTTCACTGTCCCGCAAGGAAAAAACCAAGGCTGAACAATGGTGGTAGAGGTTGCAGGTGTGGCACGCGATGAATGGAATGGACAATGATGTAGCTTCTGGGTAAGTAACATGAATGGCTATGATGTTCTTGTCATCTTCTTGCTTTGAACGAACTCTATTCTTGCCAATTATTGTGTGAGCTTTGAAGTTTCATGGTTAATGATATTTTGGAGTGGCAAACGATTGATGTTGCTATACGACCATATCTATCAATTGTCAAAATTTGTCTACTATAAAAGCTTCAGCTCGTGAATATCTGAACCATTTTTTTTGACTCTCATTTCCCAATTGGTCATCAACTTATCATCATCAGGGGGCTGCCTATCAGAGTGCAGTTTTGGCTGTCGACGTTGACCTTTTACAAACCCCACCCCCTTCCCCCTTCCCCCTTCCCCCTTCCCCCGCCCCCCCCCCCCCAAAAAAAAGCAATTGTAGTTGGGTGAAGTTAAGCATCTCTTCTTTCCTCTATACAAATAGAAAAAGTTGTGTGGCTTAGGTGCTTATGACTCTTCTTTTGCCTTTATCTCTTTATGTCTCTCTCTTTGCTTCCCATTCGTTAATTTTCCAATTTAGTATTCTCAAGCTTAGTTGAAAACCGACTTCTTTGGATAGTCAAATCCCATTACTAAAAAGGAAGAGAGGGAAAACTGGTCAAACAATAAAGTATAATAAAAACGAAAGAAATGTCAATACACACTAATCCTTTTAATTGCTTCCCTTTTTCGCTTTGTAGCAAAGCAGGAGCTGCGTGTGACTAACTATAATGTAATCAATTAGACTTTGGGCAGCCCATTTCGAGGTAATCCTCCACGTGTTTATGCTAAAAAAAGCCATCCCATCCCGCAATGTGATTTCGTCTGCTTTGAATTAATTAAGCCAACACAGAAGAAAAAATCCTTTTTATCCCCAGCTTTCACTTTTGGCAGTAGTGGTAAAATCGTGGGATAACCTTATCTGGAGGAATTGGGGGGGCGTTTGTCAGTTAATTTATAAGTTTATTTTTTTTTTGGGGGTGTACATGAAGAATAAATATGGCGGATGAGTGAGCATACACAATGTGGGCCACGTCCGTCATTTTTATAACACAGTGCAATTTCTTGTGGGTCGGTTCTTATAATCACTAATGTTGGCATCAAATGGGAAAAATAAAAGAGTTTGAGCTTGTGGTTCTTCTTTATTTGAATCTAGTCTTTTTTGTTTTGTAAATTGGTTGATAAAAACACAAAAAAGAGAAGCAGAAAAAGGACAATTTTGTTAGAACAACATAAAATTTCTCACGCCCTTTCTTGCTTTGTTTCTGTTGTTGTAGTTAATGGCAGAATTTGTCTCTACAAAATTGCATATTATCAACCTAAGTTGATCCTAAAACTCTCATATGATATAGTATCTTGTCCAAATTTAATTTTCAAAATTGACTCTAATATAATAGTTGTATTCTTGTTATTTATTTTGGTATAAAATGAAGAGGAAAAAAAAAAAAATTAAACCAGGGAAAAGTACTGAAGAGTATACCCAAGAAAGATTACAGAAAGGACAAGCAATTGTCCCCCTAAGTGGTGCCCAAGTCCAATTCGGCTACACTTAAAAGTCATAGGAGGAATCGTTCCTTATTGCAAATGTACCTCTAAAAAGCCATGGTCCACTTTACCCACAGTGCTTTAGAATTAGGGCACCTTTTTATTTTTCCTCTCTGGAAAAACCATACGGCACTACATCTTCTGTGTCTGTCAACGACTATAATTATTATATATATATATATATATATATATATATAGCCTATTGCCACACGATAGGTATCTTTGAATAGCTGATTATACACAAGAAAAAATAGTAACATTCTCTTTATTTAAATGCTTTAATTCGATTTGTTAAAGGAGAATTGTGAATTCAACTCACGTTAAAAATAATTTTTTTCTGCTGTATTTTTAACAAAATGCTATAATTTTAGTAATTTCTTTTTATAGATGTCTCTCAGAATATAGATATATATATATATATATATATATATATAATCATGAAATCTTGAATGAGGATAATTCCTCTGATGATCACTACTACTAGTAGTAGTAGTAGTACGGTCGTGTGTATATAGGTCAAGACGCATGCTTTTTTTTTTTTTTTTAATAGGTTTGGTGGTATGGTAAAAGCCGTATTGGTCTCACACACAAATTCATTCGCCAATCGCAACACCTATCAATCTCTCTGTATTGAAGAAAGTAAGAAGATGAAAAGATCACGAAAAAAAAAAAAAAAAAAAAAAAAAAAAAAACTGATATGACCAGTACGTACTCTCTCTTCTTGCCACACATCCTTTCAAATATCTTCATCTCATCCATGACCGGATGCCCCGTACATTCCCCTATTATTGGTTTCTAAACTTAAACAAAATTATTTACTTAGAAAAGGTACTTTTATTTGTTTTTTATTTTTTATTTTATTGTTTTTTTTAACTGCATGCAGAAAATATTAGCTAGCGAAGCATGAAAACCTGCCCTAAAAAAAGAACAGTGGCTCTGGGTTCATGAATCTCTCTCAATAGGTAAATTATATAATATGTATATGTTCCAAGTCCAACCACGGTGTAAAAATGCAGTAGAGAACTTATAGGTCAATAATGTGTTCTGCAGGCACTTGGATATATTAGGTATGGTGGGGTCCTAACACAACCTCCCACCACCACCACCACCACCACCACCCATCCACCTCCGGCCGAGGGATTAGGAGTATATTTAAAAAGGGTGTGTGTGTGTGTGTGTGTGTTTTTGTTTTCTTTTTTGGCATAAACAAAAAGTACTTTTTGCCTTTCGGCAATGGGGAGAATCAGATATTTATCGCTGGTTTTTGAGACAATGTCTTATTTCCCCTATAGAAGAAGAATTAATGTCTCAACACCTGTTATGTATTCATTTATTTCCATTGTGGTAGTGCCTTAGCCTCCGCTTGTCCTCACCATTGACGCATTGCTTTATACTTTTCCACCACCCCCAACCCCCCAAATATATAATATATTTTCATTTTGTCTCTTTATGCACTTTGATTTATATATATATATTTTTATATATATATATATATATATATATGTCCCTATAGCTATGGTTTTCTAGTGATGAAGGGGACTATCATTTGATAAGACATTGTTTTGGAAATTAGCATATTACACTGATTGCACTATTAGGTAAATGTTTTGATTTAGATAACCTTAATTAATTTATAATATTAAGAATTTGATCCACTTTATATATAAAAATTATTATGGATCAACTTGATTTAGTTTCAACCATAATATTACTTCTCCGAATAAAGATTAGTTTGAATGTGAACCCGATTTAAAAGTATCATACATAGTTAGGACTCATCAAGAATATCTCGTGCTATATAAAAAAAAAAAAATATTATAAAACAAAGTTTAATCAAAGACTTTATTTATCTGTCTTATACATACACACACATATATATATATAATTGTTCTGAGGAAAAGAGAAGTATATAACATTATCCTTGGAAGAAAAAGGGTTTTCAAGATCTACTTGTTTAGAAATACTTGGTGGTGCATAACTAACCCTACCACTTCCACCAACAGGGATGGCTGTTTAATCTTATTTATTATTTGAAGTTCTTTTAATATACAAATTAAATATATATATATATATATATATATATATATATATATATATAAAAGGGAACTTTTTGAGGGAATTCTTTTTTAACACATATATATATATGGAAAATGTTTATGATTCTATTGGTGGATAGTAGTAAATTAAGGAAGGGAAATGTCCATATGATAACAGTAATTTAGATAATATTCGATCGTGTCACTAAATCGACCAGCACTAGTGGAATAAGAATAGAACTTGTTGTCTTCCTACACGTGGCTTCTAATTATTCGATTCCAAGTAACAATGATGTAGGCTGAGGTGCTGTCTGATCATTAGATATGTATCCAGGACAACCAATAGGGCAAACAAGAATAACTAATTTCTAAAATTTTTTTAATTGGTATATTTGATATTTAATGGTACATTTAATTTAAGGAGGTTCACCATTTTTTATAAAAAAAATCTCTTTTTTTTTTTTATCGGTAAGTCTCATTCTCCCTTTCATTACTAATCCGATGTGGGACTTTTAGCAAACTCAACAATTTTTTTTATACATTTATTTATTGTATTATGCGTATTGATATGCATAAAATTATAAAAATAAATTCGAAACTTTATTTAAAATGAAATTGTTGATGTATTATTGATTTGTAGAGTTAAAGAAAGAAATGATTCTTCTTGCATTAGTGTGAGGAATCTGCTTCATGCATGGCCTACACATGAATAAATATATTATATGTATATGATGTGTAATTTCTTATCATGCATTTACACAACTATGTTTGTGATTAATTAGGATAAAAATTGTCACTTAAACAAAGTAATCTAAGGCAGAGTACCTATCGAATGCAGATAATAATACGAAAGTATCAACGATTTTAAATTTATAAATTATATCGTTTAATCCCGGGAACGTTGATAACAACTTAATAGTAACACTCAATTATGAAAAAGTGTAGTGTATTGGGAATTAGTCCTAGGCTCAAATTCAATTAAAGGAGAATGATATATGGAAAAGAAAGTAAACAAAGCAAGTAAAGATAAATAATAGGAATCTTAATTAAGCTTCAATGATTCAATTAGGAAGACCTATATTCGAAGATACAACTTGCAAGTGGATCTAAGACAATTGTGAATTCAAATTATCTTACTACCATACCCGAGTTATCTAATGTGATTACTTCAATACTGGTCGTTGTAAGTAATCCTAAACATTTTTAGATTAACTATTAAATCGTCTATTTAATAACTTAACCCTAAGATTTGCATTAATTCCAAACTCAAGATTATTAGGATGCCTAACCTTAGTACGGTCGATGTAGGTTATTAGTCCTAATCCGACAACTCACTAAATCTCCTACAGTCGGGATTCATTAACAAATCGTCAATTCAATTAACTATCAAGTATCATGCATCAACCTAAGTTTTATGGCATAAACTCAATCAGGAAATCAAATTGAAAGCGCAAGAAAATAAGTAATTCACAATGTATATTAAATCGTATCCTTTCCAAAAATGTGAGATAAAAACTATAATTTTTCATTCAAAAGATAGAAACCTATGACACAAAATTATAACAAATGAAAGAAAACGAAATGCAAGAATTAATAGATAAGGAGAAAGTAAGGTTGTCGTTTTCGCTCTCACAACTCCAACGGAATGACTCGTTTCTCCGGATCCGAAAGATTCCTAACTCCGAATCCTTACGGTCGAGGTTCAAACCTTATACTAAAAACGAGAAAAAGAAGATCTACGAGGGAATTACGAAAGATCTATCGTTTAGAGCACATAATTCCTCATGTTCTCTGTAATTCTGGTGTGTCAAAAGCTTGCAAATGACGTCTCTATTTATAGGGGTGAGTATGGGGATGTTTTGGACATTTTTGGGGCAAAAATCTCGAGATTTTCGAATCTAGGCTCTAGCCGGCCGTCTAGAGCAAGTGTATGGCCGTCCAGAGTGGATGGTCGTGCACCAAAAGTGTATGGTCGTCCAAACTCTGCATAAATTATATTTTAGCCCCTCGTTTTGTCCAATTTTGCAATTTAGTTTCCAAAACTTTCCTGAAACCAAAATAATGTAATTAGATGTTATAATCAACTAATTTCAACCAATAAATACCATAATTAACTCAAATTGAACACAATTATCATACAAAAAATACGATATAAAATTGAGTTATCAATATATATATATATATATATATATATATATATATGATACTTATTGAGGAAAAGGGTTAGCTAAATATGGCATATTCCCTACCTTCCATGGAAGGAAGTGAATTTCAACAAAGCCTAATACGTCAAACAAATGAGAGTGATGGTTTCCATCCTTATGTATACCATATGGGACTAATTCTAAATTAGGTTTCCAATTCTAGCAATGGACCATTTGTGTGTATTTATATATATATAAAGATGCCTCATTTTATCATAACAATATTTCTTTGTTAATTGTTTATTCACCTAAATGTAATTATAGCCTTTAACTATAACTCCAAGAATCCCGGGTTCTATTTTAGATGAAATTAAGGGTAAATTAGTTATTATCTTTTTAAATTTTCCATTTAAATAGAATGATTCATATTAGTAAGTCGTTAGTGCAAATGAAAAAGAATATATATAGTTTCTTTTAAGTAAAATTTTGAATTTAGATAGTTTTGAATGAAGAAATGAGTATTCAAATAAATTAATCTTTTTTAAAGTGTAATTCAATTGACTTGATTATGATTAGACAAAATCAAAGTCAAAAATATTTGTGTATTGGGTAAAATGTAGGAAGGGAGGAAGTAGAAAAAAAAAAAAAAAGAAGAATGGGGATGGAGTGTAAAATAAATAATATTGTAAGTGATGGAAAGGTTTGTTTTATGGAAAAGAGTAGTACTCGTTTTCTACAAAACCCTAAAAACGTTTCCTTTCCTCCTTAGGCACTGTCATCCACTAGCTCTAGGTTTCATCTTCTAGCTAAGGAAATGGTTTAGCTTCGATTAGAGCTTTCTCTTGATTGGAAATCGATTTTCTTTATCATCTTTTTTTTTTTTTCTGTCTTTTTCTTCTTTTACTATGTTTCTTTGGTTTTTAATTTATTCTTATCTACTTTTTTAGTTTTTTTTTCTATCTTTCACATCTTAAATTTGTAGTTCTCCATTAATATCTAAATATTAATTCTTTTTTCTTCTTTTATTCTTTTAGAAGAAAAATTTGTTCGATTTTTATTTTTTTCTAAGGCATCATATGAAATTTTTTATATGCCTAGGTTGGAGAAGAAAGAAGGTGAAATCGAACTCTCTATTTAGACGAGTTTGGTGATTGACAGTTTGAATATTGAAGATCTAGATATGTTATTTGTTGTGTTATTTTTTGTTTTGTTACTTTTATATGTTTAGTTATTTCTAACTAACCTAAATTTTTAAATTGAATATTTTGTTTTCAACTAATTTTAAATTGATGTTTTATTATATTACCATGAACGATTTAATTACTCATTTATGTAATATTTTCTTTTAATGAAATTCCATTTATCAAAATATATACATATATATATACATGGAAAAGACTAGTACTAGGGATACAAAGTAATATGGAAGGATGGAAGTTGTCTTTTTATATGTTGAGGATGAAGTAGTAGGAGGAGGTCTATCCAGAATGGGGGGACACCAGTACTAATGTAGGACAATTGCACCACACTGTTTCGACTTTTCAAACACTTACCAATTACCACCTAGTACTACTATTGCCTGCTTGCCCTACCTACTCCCTAATTAATTTATTTTACCTATATATAATATATATATATATATATATATATATATATATATATATATATATATATGGTAAACTACCGAGATGACATCCGAACTTATGTGGGCATGACCGTTTTGCACCTGGACTACTTTTGTCAACAAACCGACACCTCAACAATTAAAGCTCAACTTTTTTGCCCTTCTGTCAAAAAATTCCACCAGTCTTCGATTTCGTCTAACTTTTAGGGGTATTTTCATCCTTTTCAATTAAAAATAAAAAATGCACAAAATGATGGCAGAAGGTGAAGAATTGAAACGGACGAAATACCCAAGCTTTTTCTTGAAGTAAAAAGATCGAAACTTTTACCGATACATTGCAAACGTTCAATTTTTGTATGTTTCTTCAAATTTAAGTTCAAAGGTGAAATCTTTTCATCATTTTAGCGTTATTCGAACCAAATATCAAAATAAAGTTGCAATCTTTTGGGAGTTCAAGTGTACGTTTTCGTGGGTCGAAGTGGTTTGAAATGGAGTGGGCAATCGGACATCGGAACAACAATCATATTGACTCATACAACTTAAACGGTATGTTTCTTGTAACTCCTTTTAGGAACGAACAACTGTACTAGTAATGAGTTCTTGAGGGAAAAATGAGATTTTTTTATTTATTTTTAATTGAAAAAGACAATACCCCTGAAAGTTAGATGGAATCGAAGACCGACGGAATTTTTTGAAGGAAGGGCAAAAAAGTTGAGGTTTAATTGTTGAGGTGTCAAGTTTATTGACAAAAGTATTCTAGGTGCAAAACGGAGAATTTTGAAAAGTTTACTCATATATGTTATCTCACCTAGTTTACCATATATATATATATATATACCCTTTACTACCCATACATATATACATATATATATATATATATATATATATATATATATATATATATATATATCATTAATTTCAAGAGTTAATTAGAATTTTGCATGTCCAATCAGTATATACATTCCCCTAAACGATGCATGGACCACGTTCCAGAGGCATTTTTTTTTTTTTTTTTTTTTTTGGGTAAGTGGGGCTTCTGGTGTCCCCATATTTTCGGTGAAACTAATCCGAACTTGACCTGCAGAGCCCTCGCAGAGTTCAACTCTTCTCGAGGGTTAGGGCCTGGTCCAGAGCTTTTAACATGACGCTAATCACCCCAGGGGGATTCGAAACATCGATCATCCACCCTGGAGGAAGCATTAGGAGTCCGCTTAACAACTCCTCCAAGCTATCGAGTTTTTTTTTTTTTTTTTTTTTAAATGAACTTTCAAATGTAGTCATTTTCATTAAAAGAAAAAAAAATCTTCAAATTCATTTAAAATAAATTAACTATCATTATAATTATTGTGATGTGAATGTTAAATAAAATTAGGAGTTGGACTACTAATAATCATAAATTCATATTCATCTTTAGCTAATTTGTACAAGAAATGTCATACACATTATTATGTTGGTATCTTTGGATTTCTTTTTGGTAATTTTTGGTGGTCATTATCTTGGCGCACTTTTCCACAATTTCAACATTCTCATCCCATTCTTTTCTTTCCCTTTGCTTTTCTCACTGGTCTTTCTAAGTCCATCTGGACCAATGCCTACGTACTTTTCCTTACCTTTTGTTTATCTGCACCTATAATTCAAATCCATTATTCTCCCTAATTAAACTATATATATACATATATAAATATATATTTATATAATATATAATATATATATTTATATAATATATATATATATATTTATATATATTTAATTCAAAGTTCAAAGATATGGCTACACACTATCAGAGAATTCCAGTTCACTATAGTTAAAGACTCCAACAATTCAGGGAAGAAAATGCAGGTGTTAATTAGGTATATATCATTATACTTGAATGAATATAGCCAATAAAGTTCCATACCTAATGTTATTTATTAAAAAAAAAAAAAAAGTTCCATACCTAATGTTGTAATGTTGTAGGTATGTAACATGTGCCCAATAGTGATTATCTTTTCCCACACCTAATCTTGGAACCAATTATCAAACACTACCTTCTCCCACCAAAATGAATTTTTAGGTTTGATTCATTTTTAGGAAAATATATACTTCCTCCTAAATTATCTATTTTTGGTGAGAGATCAGTATATCTTAATTACTGTTTTATCATGTATTCTTACCTAAACCTGATGTTGTTTTTGTCACGACCCCGACCCGTAGGCCCATGCCGCGACTATGTGCCTGACATCACCCATTCTTATATATTATTACACATTTACTTATCATTTCGATGTGGAACGAGGTATCACATTCACCCCCCCTTAAGGCCTAGCGTCCTCGCTAGGGCCCAACCGAATATAATTGGACTCAACCCAAGATCAACTAATGGACGTCCGAGATTCTAGAGGTGGCTCCCACCCTCGGGTGTAGCACTTAGTTCCCATAGTCCGGGCTGGCTACCCGCTCCGATACCAATTGTCACGACCCTGACCCGTAGGCCCATGCCGCGACTATGGGCCTGATAGCACCCATTCTTATATATCATTACACATTTACTTATCATTTCGATGTGGGACGGTGTATCACATTCACCCCCCTTACACATTTACTTATCATTTCGATGTGGGACGAGGTATCACAGTTTTCAGCTTCAAAAGGATGATGACACGTACGTGTATATATATATATAATTATATAATGCATGGATTATGACAATTTATTTATCGTTGAAAACGTGATGCGGTGCCCTATATAGGAAAAGTTATTTTTAATGAAATTATATATATATATTTTTTTTATAAACGAAATTATATATATATATATATATATATATATATATATATATATATATATATATATATATAATGTAAAAGAATTAATTAATGACCTAATTATAGCACTATTAATAGTTGGAGAAGAATATGAAATTGCTGCAAAGTCATCCTACACCACTTAATCCACTCGTAATTAATTATTCCCTTGCACGAAAAACAGAAAAAAAAAAAAGGAAAAAGGTTATGGGAAAGTTTTGTATAATTAGGGATCTGCTGGATTAGCATGAACTGGGGAGACAGTGAAAGATGATGCAATAAATAAAAAAAATATTTGGTTTAATTTGGAAGCAATGTTATATAGCACTAGAATATTAATATATATACATATATTTTGTGCAAAGAAGAATATTATGAAGTAAGAAAAGTCATGTTGGAATAAAAGTCTTAAGATTAAAATATATATATATATATATATATAATATATATATATATTATATAGAAAATGTGGAAAAGTATTTGTAAGATATCTATTAATTGAATGTTAAAACATTATAAGTTCAATGTCGTAATATTAAGAATATATTTATTATATAGAAAAAATTATTTCAAGAAAAGTGTTCCATAAATATATTTTATATATATATCATCAACATCATTTTGGGTGAAAAATTGGAAGAAGGAGAAGAGGGATTAATGCATGGGTTACCTTTCTTTAGAAAAATTTCAAAAAAAAAAAAAAAAGAAAAAAGAATTTCTATGTAGAAGCTTTTCATTGCATACTTTTTGTTTGTTTCCTTATTTTTATTTATTTATTTATTTTATTTCTTTAGCAAAATTGAAAAAAAAAGGGATTCATTGCATATACACATAATATAATATATATATAATATATATATATATATATATATATATATATATATATATATATATAAATGAATGAATGGGAAGGTGGTGCAGCTTTAGTTTGCAGGAGAAAGATTATTTGTTTCTGGTGGTGGTAGTGGTGGAGTTTGTGTTGGTATTTTAAGAACAAAGGGAGTCTGTGCTGGGGTTTTGGGGGGTTAGTCCGGGGATGGCGGTAGGGGTAGGGAGGGGGAGGGGTGCTGGAAACTGCTGATGATCACAGAAGTACTGCTCCCATTTTTGTCATATGAGAAGTAGACAGGAGCAATAATGGGTGGATTTTGTTTCTCGAGTTATAAGAAGCAGGGGCCCCCCCATCAAAACCCTCTCCTTCTGCAGATACTTCTTCTATTGCTAATTAGCTTTGCATGCTTTCTTTGGATCCATTCTCCTCTCTCTCTCTCTCTCTCTCTCTCTCTATGTATGTCTCTTTCACAAATATGGATCTACATATATGTGTGCTAATTAAGGTTGTAATAATTTATTTCTCATTACAAGGTTTGTCCAAGAATACTTTAAATGGAGATTTTAATTTACTCTCTCCATATTCCTTTCCTTTCAAAAGATCTATGTAATGTACGTAATTTCACGTCTTGTAATTACAGTGATTAGGGTTTCTTGAATGAGTTTATATATGTATATATGTGTGTGTGAATTTAAATGATTTTATTAACATTAGAGTAAAGTTTTTGTGAGGGGAAGATATTAATTTCTAATTAAGAAAGAATAACTTGTATTAGTATATCATTTTATTTTATTTTATTATTTTTAAAAAAAGGAACTACTGGTCGGGTTCAAATGTGAAATATATAAACCTTGGTTTAGAATAATGAAAAAACGCATTGTAAATCTTCCGAGAGGTTGAGAGCACAACATTCATTGTGAGTGACATGTAAGAGTCAGAGTGAGACATTTTTCGGAGTAAAAATTGGACTTTGCAAGCACAATTCAAACCAAACCTACATTAGTTGAAACCAAGAGTAATCTAACTTTAAATACCAAATGGTCTAACAATATAATATATATATATATATATATATATATATATATATATATATATAATATGTTGAAGAAACATATTTATTTAACTAATCAAATAGAAAATAAAGATTTCATTTTATTACACAGAAATATTAGATATGATTATAATTTTTTTTTATTTTAAAAACTTTAATATTTCAGTTTGAACTTTTTGTAGTCAATTATTAAACGTACAATCAAAATTAAAAGTTTTACACCTTTTCAAGTAAGTACAAAAAACATTAATTTACAAAAAAAAAAAAAAAGTACAAAAAACATTAATGAGAGTTCATTCAATGTCTGGTTGAGATCTCAAATGCCCCCAAACACAACCTAAGAGACACAAGATAAGAGAATAGATAATGTATATATAATTTGGGATACATCTAGAACACTGTACTTTAAAAAAAAATTATAATTGATATTTATGATAATTGTAAAAATTTTTGATATTGTAAATGATAAATTATTTGTGAATACTATACAACACTCGATATCAATAAGAACACATTTTCAAGAGAATTCAAATTAATCAAAATGTATTGAGATGATATAGAGAAATTGTTTAGTTAGAAAAAAGAAGAAAAAAAGAAGAAAAAAAAAGAGAGAGTATATTTTGAAATAATATTATATACCGTTCTCATTGGAAATTGCATTAAAAGAAGAAAATTATTATGAAATTATATAAAACAACGAGATGAAAGTAAAAAACAGAATATAGAATATTATTATATAACTTTCGAAATGATTCTTTTTTGTGTGTCTTTACAAAAGGGAGTAGACCCTCTATTTATAGGGGTGAAAAAGGGGAGAGGATAAATTTCAAGGGTGTCACTTGTCACCCGGGATTAAATGCACATGTGACACCTCACCTATGAGATAAGCATGAGGTGACACTTGTCACATATCATTAATTACGTAGTTATCTCGAGATTAAAGGATAAATATGATTATCCGATGGACATCCACTAATTCGATGAATCTTCGGGATTCATAACACTCCCCCTTGAATGTCCATTACATAAAGAATATGTCTCGTTAAAACCTTACTAGATAAAAAACTAGTGGGAAAAAAGATTATAATGAAGGAAAAAGAGTACACTATTCTTTATGCATTTTTCTCTCCCTGTTGATATGAACTCTCGAGATCTTTGAACCGACGCAAACCAATTTTATATCTCAATTTCTCAAAGGTTGCAGTCGGAAGGGCCTTAGTGAATAAATCTGCAAGATTATCACATGAACGGATTTGAAGCACATCAATACCACCCTTCTTTTGAAGTTCATGAGTAAAGAAAAATTTGGGTGAAATGTGTTTTGTCTTATCTCCTTTGATATACCCTTCTTTCAATTGAGTTATACAAGCTGCATTATCTTCATATAGATGAGTTGAAATCTCTCTTCTGGGAGATAAACCACAACTCTCTCTAATATAATGTATTATTGACCTCAACCATACACATTCTCGATTTGCTTCATGAATGGCTATTATCTCAAGCATGATTAGAAGAAGTTGTTGCTATAGTTTGCTTTGTAAAGCGTCATGATATAGCAATATTGTCATATGTAAATAAATAGCTAGTTTGAGAACGTGTCTTATGTGGACGGAAGAACGGATCCGCAAGATAAGGCCGTGTAGAGCCTAAGGCGAGTTAGGCGGTCGCCTTAGGCCCCGCATCGGCAGGAGGCCCCAAAAATTAAATTTTTTTTTTTTTTTTTTTTTTTTGTTTTGTTTTGAGAAATAAAACCTTTGGAATTTGAGAAATAGAACCATTGGAATTGAGAAATAAAATCGTTGGAATTGAGAAATAGAACCGTTGGTCTGTTTTATGTGATATGACTAATTCATGTCCTAGAGCTATTACTTTTTTTTGGAGTACTTCAAATGATTTATTCTTTATTTGCTTCTTCAACTAAAAGGTGGAAAATTTTACAAGATAATGCATTAAATTATCCATTAAATCTTTATCTCAAACACGGTGGGAAAGTATAATTGAAAGTATTAAGGCCATTAAATTCCAAGCTCCTAAAAAAGAGATGCTTTGTTTCAATTATCAAATTGTAGTGAAGATCCTAAAATAAAAAGTGAAGCTATGTGTTTAACAACTTATGAGACTGAGAATTTTGAATTTTTGTTAGGAATGAATATTTGTTATGACATATTATTTGTTGTTAATATTGTGAGTAAAAGTTTACAATCTAAAGAAATGTATATAGATGTAGCTATAGATCAACTAAAAGGTCTAATTAGTTATTTTAAAAATTATAGGGAGAATGATTTTGAATCCGCTTTAGAATCTGCTAAATCAATGGCTATTGAAATGGATATTGAACCTAAATTTCGTGAAAAACGCATAATTTACCAAAAAAAGCAATTTGATGATAATAATAATAATGAGACTATGCATTCTCTTGAAGATTCTTTTCGCATTGAATATTTTTTATATATTGTTGATAAATCAATATGTTCACTTGAAACTAGATTTGAACACTTGTTAGATTTTTTGTTTTTTATTTGATTTACAAAAATTCAAAACTTTGAATGAAGAAACATTAAAAAAATGTTGTATTAATCTTGAAAGTCATTTAAAATTTAATGATTATTCCGATATTGATGGATTTGATTTATTTTCGGAATTAAAAATATTGAAAGAAGTTTTAACAAAAGAAATTAATAGTCCTATAGATATATTAAATTATGTTAAAGTATTAGATTGTTTTCCAAATACATATATTGCATATAGAATATTATTAACAATACCTGTAACGGTTGCTAGCGCTGAAAGAAGTTTTTCTAAATTAAAATTAATCAAATCCTATTTAAGATCAACCATAACACAAAATAGATTAAATGAATTAGCTATTTTATCTATTGAAAATGAAATGTTAGAATATATTGATTGTAAAGATATAATAACCGATTTTGCATCTCAAAAGGTTAGAAAAATAAATAATTAAAAAGGCCCCAAAAAAATTTCGCCTTAGGCCCCCGAGATTCTCTACACGGCTCTGCCGTATACCCAATTAACATTGGATCATTTTTATTTGAATAAAACAATCTGAGGTCAATAGTTCCTTGGAGGTATCTGAGGACATGTTTAACACCATTCCAATGTCATCGTGTTGGCGAAAAACTAAATCTTGCTAATAGATTTATAGCAAATGCTATATCAGGTCGAGTGTTATTTGCTAGATACATTAATGCACCAATAGCACTTAAGTATGGTACTTCAGGACCAAGTAGTTCTTCATGATTTTCTCGAGGTCTAAAAATATCTTTATTTACATCCAGTGACCTCACGACCATTGGAATACTTAATGGATGTGCTTTGTCCATGAAAAATCTTTTCAAAACTTTAGCTGTATATGTTGATTGATGGACAAAAATTTCATCTCTCACATGTTCAATTTGAAGCCCAAGACAAAACTTGGTTTTCCCAAAATCTTTAACTTCAAATTCTCGCTTCAAACAATCTATAGCTTCTCGAAGCTCTTCTGGAGTTCCGATGAGATTAATATTGTCAACATATATAGCAAGAATCACAAAACCAAAATCAGATTTCTTAATAAATACGCATGGACATATTTGGTCATTTTTATATCCTGAATTCAATAAGAATTCACTAAGGCGATTGTACCACATGCGTCCAGATTGTTTAAGCCCATATAATGATTTTTGTAATTTTACAAAATAATTCTCACGAGGGCCATTAGAAGCCTTTGGTAATTTTAATCCTTAAGGGATTTTCATATAAATTTCATTGTCAAGGCTTCCATATAAATAAGCCGTAACAACATCTATTAGACGCATGTCCACTTTTTCATGAACTGCCAAACTTATAAGACATCGGAGTGTAATAACATCAATAACGGGTGAATAAGTTTGATCATAATCAATTCCCGGCTTTTGTGAAAAGCTTTATGCGACGAGTCGTGCTTTATATCTTATGACTTCATTATTCTCATTTCGTTTTCGCACAAACACCCATTTATAACCAACGGGTTTTACACCATTTGGCGTTTGGACTACAGAAAAAACTTCTCGCTTTGCAAGCGAATTTAACTTCGATTGAATCACATATTTCCATTGAAGCCAATCAATTCTATGCCAACATTCTTCAACTGATGAAGGATCTAAATCCTCATTATCCTTGAAAATATCAAGGGCTACATTATATGCAAAAGCATTATTAATAGCAATTTTACTTTGATCCCAACTTTTATTCGAAGTTGTATAATTAATAGAGATTTCTGAATTCTCTTCATCATTTGTAGTTGGAATCTTTTCATCGGTTGTCCCTTGGTTTTCATTTTCCATTTTTTCAACATGATCTTTTGGATCATTTAATCCTCTTTTCTTTCGAGGATATTTTTTTAGAACTAAGGGGTCGGTCACGCTTCCGGCGTGTTTTTGACTCAACAACTATATGATTTACTTTTTGTCCTTCAGGAACTTCTATTCGTATATGAGTATCTATAGCTGGAATATGCGATTTAGTGACTCTTCTGGAGTCAGCAAAAGAATCTGTCGGTTGATTTGCAATTTGTTGCAAATGAATTATCTTTTAAACTTCCAGTTCACTCACATTTGTGCTTAGATCTAAATGATTCAAAGATGTTTTTCATGCAAGTTCAATTTTATGTCATTTATTCTCTCCCCCTAATTTGGGAAACAAATTCTCATCAAAATGGCAATCAACAAATCTTGCTGTAAAAACGTCTTTTGTCAAAGGTTCAAGATACCTTATAATAGACGGGGAATCATACCCAACATATATCCCCAATCTTCTTTGAGGACCCATTTTTGTTCGTTGGGTTGGTTCAATAGAAACATATACAGCACACCCAAAAATTCTCAAATAAAAAATATTAAGCCAACTGTAGTGGAGAAAATTTATGATAACTCGATGGCCTTAAACGCACAAGTGTTGTAGTATGCAAAATGGCATGCCCCCAAGCTGTTGTAGGCAGATTTGTTTTCATCAATAATGGTCTAACAATTAACTGTAGCCTTTTGATAAATGATTTAGCTAGACCATTCTATGTCCGAACATGAGCTACAGGATGTTCCACAATTATTTCAATCGACATGCAATAAGAATCAAATGTATGCGAAGAAAATTCACCAAGCATTATCTAGACGGATTCGTTTAATAGGATAATCAGGAAATTGCGCTCTCAAGCCAATTATTTGGGCAAGTAATCTCACAAACGCCAAGGTTGCGAGTAGATAATTAACAAACATGCGACCATCGGGTCGATGCATCAATCAAAACCATAAAGTATCGAAACGCCCACAAGGTGGACTAATCGGTTCACATATATCTCCATTAATCCGTTCCAGAAATGTAGGACTTTCAACTCCTACTTTTAATGGTGATGACCTTATAATCAATTTTCCTTTGGAACATGCAGCACATGAAAGCTTATCAACAGTCAAAACCCTTTGATTTTTCAAAGGATGACCGTGCGTTGTCTCGATAATTTTTCGCATCATAATTGATCCCGGATGACCCAAACGATCATGCCAAATTTTAAAAGTAACAGGATTAGTAAACTTCTGGTTTACTAAATGATGTGCCTCAATGACATTAATTTTATCATAATATAGGCCGGAGGATAAAGATGGTAGCTTTTCCAACAAATGCTTATTACCGGAGGTTATTTTCGTAATAGCCAAATATTCTTGACCGCTATCTTCCATAGTCTCAATATGATATCCATTATGTCGGATATCCTTAAAACTCAATAGATTTCTTCGAGACTTCGAGGAAAACAGTGTTTTATCTATAGCAATCATAGTTCCTCTCGGTAATATTATATTAGCTCTTCCGGAGCCTTTAATAAGTTTTACACTACCATTTATTGTGGTAACACTTGTTTCTCCCACATTCAAATGAGAAAAATATTTATCGTATTTCAATATGGTGTGTGTAGTTCCACTATCTATTAGACACACACTTTCGATGTCATCATTCAACCCAGAAAATGAGATAGTAGTCATCTCGTAATCTCACAAACTTCTGGTTGTGAGTTAAGCAAATAATCTCACAAACTAATTATTCTTCAAATAAACTTCAAAAATACTTTACTCGGTGGTAGAGTCTCGTGCTAGTCTCAGTTGGTTAGAGACTCGTGTTGATAACGTATTATGAAATTATATAAAACAACGAGATGAAAGTAAAAGAGAGAATATAGAATATTATTATATCACTTTCGAAATGATTCTTTTTTGTGTGTCTTTACAAAAGGGAGTAGACCCTCTATTTATAGGGGTGAAAAAGGGGAGAGGATAAACTTCAAGGGTGCCACTTGTCACCCGGGATTAAATGCACAGGTGACACCTCACCTATGAGATAAGCATGAGGTGAGACTTGTCACCTTAGAGATAAACATCATGTGACACTTGTCACATATCATTAATTATGTAGTTATCTCGAGATTAAAGGACAAATACGATTATCCGATGGACATCCATTAATTCGATGAATTTTTGGGATTCATAACAAAAATAATAATAATAAGGGTAAACTATCCTCGTGACACTTCTTAGAGTTCAAAATCCAAGTTTAGCACCTAAGGAATTTTTCGTTCACAAGGTGTCATTCAGGTTTTAAAAAGTCTCACTACATGCCCTTCCGTCAATTTTGTCCGTTAGGGTAAATATTTGACCGTTAGTCAACCCATTTTACTGTTTTGGGCAGGGGTATTTTTGTCCAAAAATTTTTAAAAAAATTATTTTTATAAAAGGTAATTTTGTAATATTTAGTATAATAAAACCTAAAAACCCTAAATTTTTTCTCTCTCTCCTCCTCCTCCTCCTCCGTCTTCTTCTTCTTCTTCTTCTTCCACCAACTATACACCTACAACAATGGTGGCGGCCAGCGCCACAACGACGGTAGCGGTGGCACCCCGGTGAACGACACACACAACAATGACAGCAGCAATGGCAGCACAGCAAAGCGCGGCAGCGCAGAGACGGCGACGAGACGACACAAGGGCCGCGGCAACGAAGACAGAGCGGCGGCGGCAACGACGACACAGTGGCAACAACAACAACACAGTAGCTTAATTTTTTTTCCCCAAATTTTATTTTCCTATATCCATTGTTGTTAGGGTTTTTTGGCATTGTTGTTAAGGTTTCTTTTTAATGGAATAGTATGTTTATTTTTTGAATTATTATTAATTTGTTATGGGTTTGTACCGCGACCACTGTTTTTCTTCCGTGTTGCCACCGTCAACACGGCTGTGATGTCGTTCGTGGAGTTGCCACCATGGGTAGAAGAAGAAGAATGGGGTGAATCATTGTACTTTTTTTTTTTTTTTGTTTAATTTTGTATTATTTTATATCATTTGAATTTTAATTAATCTAATTTTTTCTGAATTTTTGGGAAATTTTGTTTTCAAATATCAAAACCAGTTGTTGTGCATTAATTACATGCTAAAAGAAACCTTAAAATTGTAGAGGTGGACCGATAAGAAATATAAATTTTGGAAGAAGATATAAATTTTGAAAGAAAATATAATAATTTTTGGAAAAAGATTTGAATTTTTTTTTAAAAAAAATTGAATTTTAAAAGAAAATGTGAATTTTGGAAGAAGATATAATAAATATTGGAAAAAGATTTGAATTTTGAAAAAAAATATATGAATTTTGGAAGAAGATATAATAAATTTTGGAATAAAGATTTGAATTTTGAAAAAAAAAATATATGAATTTTGGAACAACTAGTGAAGAATGTGTGGAAGAAGAAGAATAGGATAGAGAAAAATTAAGGTTTTAGGGTTTATTTTTATTAAAATTACAAAATTACCCTTTATAAAAAAATGGTTTTATAAAAAAATTTCCGGACAAAAATGTCCCTGCCCAAAACAAGTAAAATGGGTTGACTAACGGTCAAATATCTACCCTAACGGACAAAATTGACGGAAGGGCATGTAGTGGGACTTTTCAAAACCCGAATGGCACCTTGTGAACGAAAAATTCCTTAAATGCTAAACTTGAATTTTAAACGTGAGGTTGCCACGGGATAGTTTCGTAATAATAATAATAATAATAATAATAATAAAAAAAAAAGGTGTGCACTTTGCGTTGGAAAGTGCGGTTTCAGCTTTTCATTATATTATAGTATTTAATAGCAAATCATAAGACTGAATCAGAGAGATTCTGAGTTCCGTTTCCATTTTATGAAATTCAGAGAACAAAAATTATAATGGATTGATTCTATGCATGGCATACAATAAAAATAAATAAAATTCGAGTTTCTAACTTTTTAATAATGTATGTTCCTTATTTTTCCAACTAAAACAATTAAAATAAAATAAAATATTCCTACTTCCACAAATGTAATACATAGAATTAATTCTTTGTAGTAAAGAATATCTTTTTACTTCACATACTTTTATTTGTCCCTACACCCATGCGCAATTAAATATAAACCATCATTCATAGCACACTATATATTGAAATTTTGATAAAAATTTCTCTAAATCAACAATTTCAAATTTTGGATTTGACATATATATATATATATATATATATATATATATATATATATATATATATATGAGTTTCAAATTGTTACTATGTACAAAATTTTCATATTATTCGTCAATAATATCTTTGGTTAGAGTTTGAAATTTTTTACTCTATGACATGTTATAAAATATTTTAAAACGAACGTTATTATTATTTTGTTTATAACAAAACTTTCTTTCTCTCGTAGTATTTGTGCTTATGATTTACTTAATGGGATTATGAAATAGAATTAAGGAATGCAATGTGATTCATGTTTTTGTTGATTAGTGGAAGTTAGGTTTCAGGTGAAAAGTAGGAGATTATATATTAATTAAGGAGGGGGTGGGGGGGGGGAGAGGGAAGGGACGCAGACCACGTAATATAAAAAAGAAATAATAATAATAATAATAACAATGCATGAAATTATAATAATAAAGTTGGAAAAGAATGTTGATTAGTAATAATGAAAGAAAATTTCCATTTTGGGTAGTCAATGATGTGGCCTTTTATGGAAGGGAGGGAACAAAGAGAAAGTCTGCTAGATCCTCACGTCTCCAAGAACTTCCGACAGCTTAACATTCATTCTCTCTCTCTCTCCCTCCCTCCATCTCAGAGCGAGAAAGTATTGAAAGCTTTTCTATATATAAGAATATGTATATATACACATCTTATAATATTCCACCATTTCTGATATATTTTACAATTCTTGATTGTTTTAAACATTTAATTAATAATCATTCAATTGTGTAATGTAAAACTTCAAACCTATTAAAAAAGAACAAAAACAGTCACTAAAAGATCAAAACAAATAAAAAGTTAATGAAAGATAGATAGACTAAAACTAACTTATTTTTCCAACAATCAAAGCTCCAAGATCTTGTAATGAACAATGAGATAGATAGAAAGATATTACAAAGACTTCATCTTTTCTTTTTCTTTTTTTCTTTTACACTAACCCTTTCAATGCAAGAATGGAGGAGGGGGTAATTAAAAAAAATAAAATTAGGATGGAGAGTGAAAAATTAATTAATTATTATTAATGCACAATGTGGTTAGAAATAAGAGGATCCGTTTCCACTGATTTTGACGACTTCATCAACACATCATCATCATCATCTTCAGCACTGCACAAAATCTCTTCAAGATCATCATCATCATCATCATCTTTACCCATTATTTTCTCACCAGATGAAGACGACGACGACACTGGCAATATTGCTGTTTTTTCAGAACAACAAGAAGAAGAAGAAGATAATGAATTATTATTATGATTGGTGAGCTGTTTTGCTCTTTCTCCTTGAAGTTTCCAATCCGTGTTGCAAAGAACATAAAGCATCAGAATCGCACACGACGCCTGCGCCGCAAGTAAACCAATCCAAAGACCAGCAAAACCCATTTTAAGCCCGAATCCTAAGAAAACCGCCACAGGCATTCCAACCAAATAAAATGAACCCAAATTTATATTCGCTCCGGCGCTCGGCCTCGCGCTTCCCCTTAATACCCCGCAGCCAGTAGTCTGCGGGCAATTACCCAGCTCGCACAGACCGGCTATCGGTAAAGCAACAGCCGTCAGCTCCAGAATTTCAGCGTCAGCCGTAAAAAGCCGCCCCCACCTGTATCTCACCAGCGTCATGAACATCATGGCGGCTACTCCCAATGCAGCCGCGCAGCCTAACGAAACGATCATGGAAATCCGAGCCTTATGAGGCCTTTTAGCACCAAGCTCGTTCCCTACTCTGGTCGAAACTCCAAGAGAAAGAGAAGAAGGGAAAACGTAAACCAGCGAAGTCGTCTGAATCAGAACACCCATGGAAGCTACGGTGGTTTTCGGGTTACCCAATAACCCGCATAGCATTATCATGAACTCGTACCACCACCATTCCAGACATACGGATACGCACGTGGGAACCGCCAGTGCAAGTAAAGACGACCAGCCACTTACGCAGTCAACGCTCGGAGAAACCCACGAGTCTTTATAAACTCGGGAGAAGTAAATAAAACAAATAAGGAGAATAACGAGATTGAGGTTAGTCAAAACCATGGATAAAGCGACGCCCTTTATTCCCATACGGAAGTAATTAACGAGAAGGAAATTTAGCGGGACGTGAAGGAGGACAGAAATGGAAGAACAGTAACTTAAAGGTAAAGTAATGTTTTGGGTTCTTAAATAGACGCGGAGAGGATGTAAAAAGGAAAGGAAAAAAAGGTCAGGAATGGCGAAAGAAATGAAAGTTTGGGCGGCGGATGAGATTTGTTCTTCTTGTCCGCACCATAAAAGGATTCTTTTCATGTTGAGCCAAGTGATGGAGATGGGAATTGAAGTAGAAAGAAGGAGAAGGACGGTTCTTTGGAGAGTTAAACCGAGGAGTTTCATCTGTTTTGCTCCGTAAGCTTGTCCGCAAATGGGTTCCATTCCCATGGCTAAACCGGAAAGGACTGAGTATCCGGTGATGTTTGCGAAGCTTATAGCGAGTGAGCCACCAGCTAGTTGGAGTTCACCGAGGTAGCCGAGGAATAGCATGGAGATCATGGAACGAGAGTAAAGGACTAGACCGGTTATGGCGGATGGTCCTGATATTTTCCCGATTTCTTTCATTTCTCCGAGAACCTAATACATGCAAGAGAGACGACATATTTGTAAGTATTATTATAAAAAAAGAAAAAAAAGATCAAGAAAAGGGTTTTTAGTAAAGATAAAGAAAATATAATAATGATAAGAATAATACCTCAAGAGGAGTTGGCCATCTATGAAGTAGTTGTTCATCATCATTGTTATTGTTATTATTATGATCGGTGTAGAGATTCAAGTATGGTGATGTTGTAGAATTATTATTATTGCAGGGTTTTGCTGCGACATGGTTTTTCTTGGTAGAGACAAATGAGGATGGCGTAGTAGATGGCTTCGGATTGCAC